>LR749857.1:179610-237176 GCA_902729485.2 Mus minutoides
AAAACCTATATACAAATGTTTATAGAAGATGTTTGTATTATTCAAAACCTGGAAACAACCCAAATGTCATTCAATGGTTGAATGGATACACAAATTGTGAGACCTTCATGGAATGGAATACCATTCAGCAATAAAAAGAAAACAAACTATTACACACTTGGCAACTTTTATGAATCTCCAGGGCATTGTTGTGAGCAAGAAAGCCAGTACAGAAAGGTTACATATTATCTTATTCATTTTATACAATATTTTTGAAATGACAGGGGAGACAGAGATGTGATGAGTGACTCTTTTCAAGAATGAGAATTGGAATCCAAGAAGGTATGCTTCAACAGGGGCAGCAGCCCCATTTCTTTTGTGTTGATTGCATAGCTCTGTGACTTATCTGTGACAGTGTTTTCTTGAAATTCATGTAAATTAATGCATGCACCGAGAGAAGAAAGGAGGGGCATAAAAACCCACTAACATCTGAGTTTTTAGATTAAATCACATGGCTATCACTTTCTGGGTTGATTAAGGCATCACAATGCTTTTTTAAAATTTTTATTTTTATTAGATATTTTCTTCATTTACATTTCAAGTGTCATCCCATAAGTCCCCTATACCCTCCCCCCTGCCCTGCTCCCCTACCCAGCCAATCCCACTACTTGGCCCTGGCATTCCCCTATACTGGGACATATAAACATTGCTAGACCCTAGGGCTGGCATCACAATGCTTTAAACTATTGTAAGTATTTCCACTGTAGAGAAACTAACAGGACTTTTTGTGACTTTGCATTTCTTGTGAATCTATCATTTTCATTTTTAAGGAAATAAAAAAGTTAAAAAGAAGAATGACTCATGAAAAACCTTCAATCTGATTCCTCTAGAGAAACAGGGCTTCCTATTTAGATAATGTTTGTGACCACTGAAGTATTCAATAATGAAAATAAATTGTTGTGTGAGAATAAAAAAAAGAAACTATCATTGTCAATTGTACATGAGTACATCACAATTCAGTTTAAGAGCCAGTATATGTCCAGTCTAAATTACATGTGAGTTCAAACACTCTCTTGGGATTTAATCATTGCTTTGCTCCCTAATAAGTTTATTGCAGAGGTCAAATTTCTTGAAATCTCCCAATGAGTTAAATTATCTACAAAGTCCCTGTTTTCCATTATTTAGGAATTTTAATCCAGAAACCTGTCTTGTCTGGCAAAAATCCCATAGGTCTATATGATCCCGCTGAAATACAGACATGACCTGGATTACAATACGATCTGGCCAGAATATAGACATGCCCTAAATACAAACATTTAATCCCTAACAATAAATGTAAGGTTTGTGTGTAGAAGGAAGCAGTGATGTTTGATTGAGGTCAGACAAAGTGATGAATCAGAGAAAGATTTGACAGAATGAGTCAGAGATAGGATATGTCCTACTCTTACAAGAACAGACATGAAAGAGAGCCTACTTCAGAGCAGCACATCATCATGGGGAGGAGAGGTCAGTGAGTGCACTTCAGTTGAGTTCAGGCAATGAAGGTGCATTTAGTTGAGTTCAGTTCAGGGCAGCTCAGTGCTGCTCAGTTAATTGCAATTGAGCTCAGCTGAGTTCCTACAGTCCAGTTTGTTGTATTCAGAGTCAGTTTTCCCAAGCAGAGCAATTCAGCTAGAAGATGAGAAAAAACCAGTTTGAATCAGTCCGCTTGGAGTTTTGAGCAAGAATTCATGATTTGAACCAGCCATCCAGAGTTTAGAAAGAACTTGAAAGGGTGTGCTTACTCAGCAGTAAGCCTCTGAGATGACAGTTACATCTAGCAAATAAAAGGTACTTGTACATTCAATCAGTAAATCTCCCTCTGTGATGTGATGATGTGATGTGATGGTGAGTGTATGAAAGGGGCTTTCTTCAAATAAAGCCTCAGGTTTGAGCAGATTTTTGTTATGCTTGTATATTGCTGAATATTTCTTACTCCTCGGTGGTGTGAGTCCTTCTCAAATGTGTTGTGGTAAGTTTTCTGAACAGCCAGTCAAGAAAGAAAATAGATGAACTCCCTGGATATGGCTTCATTTATTCATAATGGGAAGTAGAGACAGTTTTTAAGGTTAATAGTCAGAAGTTATGAAACAAATGGATTTATCAGATATCTACAGAACATTTTATCCTAAAACAAAAGGAAATACTTTCTCTCATTACTTCATGGTACTTTCTCCAAAATTGACCATATAATTGGTCACAAAACAAGCCTCAACAGATACAAAAATATTGAAATTATCCCATGCATCCTATCTGACCACCATAGACTAAGGCTGATCTTCAATAACAACATAAATAATAGAAAGCCAACATTTACTTGGAAGCTGAACAACACTCAACTCAATGATAACTTGGTCAAGGAAGAAATAAAGAAAGAGATTAAAGACTTTTTTAGCGTTTAATGAAAATGAAGCCACAACATACCCACACTTATGGGACACAATGAAAGTATTCCTAAGAGGGAAACTCATAACTCTGAGTGCTGCCAAAAAGAAACTAGAGAGAGCATACACTAGCAGCTTGATGGCACACCCAAAAGCTCTATAACAAATGGAAGCAAATTCACCCAAGAGGCAGGAAATAATGAAACTCAGGGCTGAAATCAACCAAGTGGAAACTAAAAGAAATATTCAGAGAATCAACTAAATCAGGAGCTTGTTCTTTGAGAAAATCAACAAGATAGATAAACCCTTATCCAGACTAATTAGAGGGCACAGGGACAGTTTCCTAATTAACAAAATCAGAAATGAAGGAGGAGACCTAACAGAACATGAGGAAATCCAAAACACCATCAGATCCTTCTACAAAAGGCTATACTCAATAAAACTGGAAAACTTGGTTGAAATGGACAATTTCCTAGACAGATACCAGGTACAGAAGTTAAATCAGGATCAGATTAACAATCTAAACAGTCCCATTTCCCCTAAAGAAATAGAATCAGTCATTAATAGTCTCCCAACCAAAAAAAGCCCAGGACCAGATGGGTTTAGTGCAGAGTTCTATCAGACCTTCAAAGAAGACCTAATTCCAATTCTCCTCAAACTATTCCACAGAATAGAACTATTAGGTATTATACCTAATTCATTCTATGAAGCCACAATTACTGTGATACCTAGACCACAATAAATACCCAATAAAGAAAGAACTTCAGACCAATTTCCCTTATGAACATCGATGCATAAATACTCAATAAAATTCTCACAAACCAAATCCAAGAACACATCAAAATGATCATCCATCATGATCAAGTAGGCTTCATCCCAGGGATGCAGGGATGGGTTAATATATGGAAATACATCAATGTAATTGTCTTAGTCAGTGTTTCTCTCCCTGCACAAACATCATGACCAAGAAGCAGTTGGGGAGGAAAGGGTTTATTCAAATTAAATTTCCACATTACTGTTCATCACTGAAGGAAGTCAGGACTGAAACTCAAGCAGGACAGGAAGCAGGAGCTGAGAAGCCATGGAGGGATTTTTCTTACTGGCTTGCTTCCGCTGGCTTGCTCAGCTTACTCTCTTATAGAACCAAGACTATCAGCCAAGAGATGGCACCACCCACAAGGGGACCTACCCCCTTGATCACTAATTGAGAAAATGCCTTGCAGCTGGATCTCCAGGAGGCATTTCCCCAACTGAAGCTCCTTTCTCTGTGATAACTCCAGGTGTGTTAAGTTGACACAAAACTAGTCAGTACAGTAATCCACTATATAAACAAACTCAAAGACAAAAACCATGGGATCATCTTGTTAGATATTGAGAAAGCATTTGACAAAATCCAACACCCATTCATGATAAATGTCTTGGAAAGATCAGAAATTCAAAGCCTATATCTTGATATTTTTTTATGCCTGTTTTTATGTAAGGAGTGAGAAAGGTACACAGCACTGTTCTCCCAGCCTTACAGCTACAACATCAGGTGTGATACCAATCATTCCAATGACATATACTCTTAAGACACTGAGGTGGGAGATGTGAGAGCCATCTTTCCAACTTGACGTTTTCCATCTGCAGGTAAAGTATGTGGACATAGTAAACTCTAGTCCACCTTCTGCCATCAGGCCCTTGTTCTGTGAAGTGGCTTTGTGGCCAACAAAGGCATGGGACCCCTTTCTTGACTTTTGACTTCTGGACTACAGCATCTGGTGGCATGTCCTTTGGAACATAGAACACTCCTCATCCTCATTCTGATCACAGTCTTTTCAGTCTCCATTGGCCAATAGCATGTTTACACATGCCAGGCCAATTTGATGTAGAGAATGAGTTTCAAGGTAACCTGGGTGCACAGTGAGGCCTTTTCTCATAAACATAAATAAATAAATTAATAAATAAGTAAATAACATAAAACAACAAGCAAATGCACACATATACACATATCAATCCCTGTTCTTCTCCCTGACCACAAGAATGAAGGCACCCCTGCAAAAGGTCTTCATTCCAACTGTCTGTAAAGAATCCTCCAAAAGGCCTCTGACATTATGACTTTGACTTGATAACCATGCATGAGATGAAGTAAAGCCCATTTTGTTCCTCATATGCTATGTGTCCATAGTCATTAATATAGTTCCCCCCAACTTGATGGGTAAAGCACATAAGCACTATGACACCTAAAATCACACAGGAAAGAGTCAGCTTCACGAATATCAATGCACATCCTTCCAAACCCCGAGCCCAGGGAAATGTTGGTGTTTCCCGATGGTATTTTTATGACATTAATAGTGCCTAAAAAATTAAAAACACTTCCAATTTCGGTATTTCTACTGATATCAGAACCATCAATTCCCCACATCATTTATCTCTCTTTTAAACATTATTTTCATTGAATTGATAAAATTCAATCAATGATTAATAATTTTAACATGATTCTTCATGCACTGTGGAGATTTATTTTGTATAATCATAAATAATTCTGTGATGCATTTCTTTCAGATAAATCTTCTTGCATTTTTTGTTTCTTTAAAGAATAATGCTAGCAAGGAAATTATGAAATAGCTATATGAAGTTTGTGGGCAGGTGTGTGACATCAAATACAGTGTAAAGTTCCTGTTGTTGAAGCATTTACAAAAATTCTAGTTAATATAGAGAAACAATGTAAATCAATATAAGCATTATTACAATGCTGAACTTATTAAATCAAGTGCCAGTATACTATATTGAGTAAAACATGCATTCCAGTGTTCATATTTATTGACTTTTGACAGTTAACATGGGGGAACTCACTTCCATGCATTAACTGGTTAGAATAATTTTATTTTTGTGCATTTCCATATATTTTGTCAGGTTTTCTCCTGTTTATTTAGGTTTTACGTGTTCCAGAAAAGCTCCTTCCTAGCACTAACTTCAGTGGCTGAGTGAAATTAAATGCCCCAATCTTTGTGTGGATCCCCACCAATTATCCTGCCTCTCAAAGCTTTCTGTAATGAGTATACTTATAAGTTAAGTGTTTTGATTTTCCATTTGTAATTTTTTGTGGTTGCTGTTAAGTAGGGCTGATTTATAGAGATAACTCAGAAAGACCAGTTATTAGGAAAAATGGCAAACTCTGGGTTTGTGCCTTTTTCATTTTTTAGATAAACTTCATTTAAATGCCCAGATACAAACTTATAAAAATGTGTCACTAAAATTCTGTAGGATGTTTTCAAAGACAGTATGAAGATACTATCTACTTTTTTTGTCCTTTGCTAAAGCTCAAAGACCATTTATGACATTCTATAAGAAATGATTAGAACGAAATTAGTTGTTAGCACATTTCCAACCCCTACCTCTTGGCTACCTCTGATTCTAAACCAGTCGTATTCAGGGCTAGTTCTTCAGAACTGATATCAAACCCCAGGGAGAAGTCATACCCAGTCACCAGATCTGAGTCTGCATCAGACTCTGGTGGATCAGAGTAGGGGGGAGACATACATAAACTCATTCACACTTAAATGTAAACACATATAAAGTATTTTGAGTTTTAGGATAACTTTAGTTTTCTCACAGTGACTTTAAATTTCAGAAAGAAGTCATGGGGAACTGTAGTTTGTGTACACTTTGTCTTTGGTCTGGAAATGGTACTGTGATCAAGAGAGCTGGGTGGGACAAAGAATGGATATAACCATCCGTGTGTATTTTTTGTGCAGAGTATGATCTGATTTACGGGGAGCAAAATCACAGTGATTTTCCAGAAGGGAATCTCTCCTGGATGGGAAATTATGAATACTGATTATAGTTGAAGATCCCTGAGACCAATTCTAGGAAAACGAAATGACAATAATCAAAAGAAGGGATGATGGCATAGAATTTTGCAGTAGAAAAAATTGCAGGAAAAAGAGGTGTAATTTGCCTTTTCATCTTCACGAGATTTGCTTCTTTTGAGGGAAATGGAGGGAGGAAGGTATAGGATGAAGGAGAAGGGGCTTGGCTATTTCTATTTAGGTAATATTCCCTCAAGCTTATAATTTGGCAATGTGTTACCTTTTGTAAACATTCCCAGGCAGCAAAATACGTATCATGGCCTGAGAATTTTAAAAATGAGCCAGGTTTCCAATTCCAAGTTTCAGCAGAAAAGTAACACACATTACTTAGGTGGTAGAATGAAATATTAGAAAATTGGAAGGTAGCTTTGAACAATGGTTCCACCTACATTTAGATGGAAGTTCCCAGAGACAGACCTAGTACTTGGCCCTGACTTTGGGACACAACACTATTGGGTAATCCCAAGTCGACTGTATGTGATCATTGTTGAATTGACAAGCTTGGCTCAGAGAATGAAACAGAATTCTCCAAGCTGGTGCCAAGTTTGGGAAAAATTATTTTCTCCTTTCAGGAATCTAGCCAATAAATGTCTTTTTTTAAACTATCAGACTCAGTATACACCAGTCACAAGAATGAATACATCATAGCTAGCCTTGAACTCTCAGAATCATCTTCCTCTGCCTCCAGATACTAGTATTAACAGCATGCTCCACCACTTCTGGCTTAGAAATTATCATTTATAGAGTGTTTGAAATATTGAAGTAGCATTCCAAGATATCAAAAGGTCCAAAGAAACATGGCTGAAACACAGCACAATTCCACAGCTTGGGAGCAGAACTAAAGTGATATGCTTGAATTATGCTTCTCAGCACAGGGGCAATTTCAAGACCTCCAGCAAGAAAAGAAGCATACCGATACTTCTTGATATTATGAATATAATTATATATACTTAAAATAATTTTGTTTCAAAATTAAAAATGTGATCATTTGGATTTTGTAGTGATTTGCATATAGCTCTATCATACACAACCTAGGTTTTGAGGTTTCAAATAATAAAATAGATTTTATTTCTTTTGTGTGTACATGTGCATGTGCATATATGGAAGTCAGATGTCAACCCATAGGAGTAAATTCCCTCCCTCTATTGTATCAAACTCAGGATTCAGGATTATCACAAGTACCTTTATTTGCTGAAGTCCCTCTGTGATCCTGGAGGTCTAATTCTGCGATAGATTGGCAGTTATGCACTTACCATGCTTGGTGACTGTTGCTTATGTGCACTTACCCTGCCTGGTGACTGTTGCTTATGTGCACTTACCCTGCTTTGGTGACTGTTGCTTATGTGCACTTACCCTGCTTTGGTGACTGTTGCTTATGTGCACTTACCCTGCTTTGGTGACTGTTGCTTATGTGCACTTACCCTGCTTTGGTGACTGTTGCTTATGTGCACTTACCATGCTTTGGTGACTGTTGCTTATGTGCACTTACCATGCTTTGGTGACTGTTGCTTATGTGCACTTACCATGCTTTGGTGACTGTTGCTTATGTGCACTTACCATGCTTTGGTGACTGTTGCTTAGTCTGGAGCTCAAGTAAATATTTTGATAGAAAATAACAGTTTTCCAGTTCTGTGTAAAAGGTCATAGGTCAGAGACATTTATGTAATTTATACTGTGGGGCAATCAAGAGTAAAAGTGAGTCTCCCTTCATTTCATTTGCTGAAACATACACAAAACTACATGCTAAGATGTTGATGCTTCTTGAGGAGATAGATAGGTCTGCTGTCCAGTCATTGTTATAGAACATGTACACAAAACATACATTTGATATGTTATCAGTTAATAGGCTATATTAATTTCTTAAGCACCATACTCCAGTGTTTTGTCAGATAAAATGAGATATTTCTTGTATGGATGTATCATGGTAGAATATAAAGGCTATATTTGGTGTCATTAGTGTTCAGATTTCTCTTACTCATTTTAAAAAGTATGTAAGAATGTATCCTAGTGCTACATCGAGGTAGTTGGTGACTTAAATATGGATCAAATTTGGCTGAACTTATGTTCATGTGACTCAGTAGTAGGACTGGAAAGTGGATTTTGTCTATAAGACAGCTTATCATTCTCATTTATCAGAAATGAAATGTGCCAGATGAATCATACATCCACTAAGAAGTATACTTCTCATTTGTATTCAGGAAGAAAGAGTTATGAATGGCTAATCACAGAGTTCAATAAATGGTCAAAAGCATAAAAATGCAATCACAGGAGACATTTTGAGAGGAAGCTATGATATGCCATAGTGAGGTAGTCTTTACATGTAGGTAAAAGCACAAAATTACATGTATTTCTATAGGACAAATTTTTGAATCATTATGTAAGAATAATCTTGCCAAACAATGATTGCATTCACTTATGGCTGAGGCAGATGCCAGCTACAGAGCCAGTCTCTATGATATCTAATCAGCATCACCCTCCTGGCCTTTCCCACCTTCATTTCGCACATTTGATGCAGTTGTTTCCAATTGGAAAGGTGATATTAAACTTTGTGATATAATGAGGCAAGTCTTACACCTGCACATGTTCCCATACAATGCCACGATTCATAGGCTGTTTTATAAATGGTAGAGTAAGAGGAAGGCAGAGCACCACGACTTTAACTGATGAGAAGTGGACAAGATTAGTAACAAAGTAGACAAAAATGTGCTACAATTTCCTCCATGCTGAACTATTTGATTTCAACTTGGCATATTATTTTCAGTCCAGTAATCCAACATGTCTCATGAGGGCACTGGATCAGAATTATGAGATGGGGTATAAAAATCTCCCAGAGCTCCAGCCATCAGTGGTTAAGAAACATGGTGATTTGGGATTTCATTGGTTATTATGAAGACTTCATACCCATGGAAGCCTTCACAGTTTTTACAGCAATAGCATGTGATTTGAATGAAATAGCCACAGCTGATTTAATGATTTCCTGAGAACATCATGTACTGCAACGTTTACCCAAACCTCAATGTTTGTATATTAATGCTCTTTACTTCAGAATTAGGATGTCTCAAGAATTGATGAACACTTGAAGCCTGTGTTTTCTTATTGCTAATAAAAATAACCTGTGTGAATATTCTTAGAACTACCAGTCAGCATAAGGACAATTATTGCAGGAAGCAAATCAGATTTACTGAATGAAATGTTCTATTGTGAATGAATGTAACGAACTCAGAACTCAGCTCTTCCCACCTGAGATAAGATGCTTTTTTATTATTTTTATTATTTGAGATTATTTGATTATTTGAGATTATTTGATTATTTGAGATTATAATTACATTTCTTACTTCACTTCCCTTTCTCTAAACCCTCTAACACCTCTCATTGCTCATCTTTTAATTCATAACTTCTTTCTTTTTCTTTTTCACTAATTGTTATAGACACACACATATATGTATATTTACACACACACACATATATATATGTGTGTGTATATATATATATATATATATATATATATATATATATATATATATGCTCTTTTGTTAGCATAATGTCATTTTACATATGTTTTCAGGGCTGATCCTCTGATATTGTTTAGCCAATTGGTGTGCTTTTGAGAAGGAATAATATCTCTCTCATTCTTACCATCCATTGGTTTACTGTAACTCTTTTTTTAGGGTTTAATCCTTGTAGCTTTCTCCTGTCTGCTTTAGTAAGTCAATTCATGTTGTCATTGTTTAGCTTGTGTTTGGGTAGTTATATTGATTAATTTTGTGGGTGTATTTTACAGCATTAATAGGGGACAGAATCTCACAGTAAACTCTCTGAGTCTCTGACTGTTACAATCATTCTGCCATGCTTCCTATGACGTCCCCTTAAGCTTAGGTGCAAGACTTATGTTGTAGCTGTATCCATTGGGACTTGGTTCTATAACTCTTCATTTTGATTGTGTTTTTCTGTACTGGCCTTTTTCTATTTCAAAGATAATTTTCCTTGTTGACAGGTGAGGACTACACTTGTCTGTGTTATAAGGATGCATATTGAGAATGTAATCAGGGGCTAAAGTGGTGGTTATAGTTCCTCCTTCAAGGTACACGGCTTTACTAACTCTGGGTTATAGACTAGGTTTTCAATACCAGTAATGATTTCCTTTGTATTATATGAATCTTAATTAGAGAGCTATTGGTGACTGGGAAGGTATGCATGCCATTACTGCACCCTTAGGGTTCTTAGTTTCTTAGGATCTTGGTCTTGTTGGATTCATAGTTGTCATAGCTGGTTAGGACTACTGCTTACTTCCTACTTTGGAAGCTTTCACAGTGACTTACCTTACACCTTTAGGGAGCAAACAAGGGCAATAGTAACAGTCTATAATGCCTTGGGGGCCTCTCGGACAGCCTTGACTAACACCTCAAATGGGAGCTTTGCATGCCTGTTGTTGGAAATTTTATTAGATGGTCTTTGGCTTTGGAAGAGTGTATTGTCAGCCCAAATGGTAAAATTTTATGAATATATAAGAGAGATATGATATCATAAATATATGGTCTATCTATCTATCTATCTATCTATCTATCTATCTATCTATCTATCTATCTATCTTCTGCTTCCAGCCATTTATCTACAAAGCTCTAAGATACTTTGGTGAAGGAAAACCAAGTACTCAAGGCTTATGATGACTTATATCATGAAATTGAAATCAAATTGACCTTATTTTAGTACTCTGTGTGGGTGATACCAAATCATCCTTTGTGACTCAGGGAAAGTTTGGGAACAGTTAATATGTTGGAAAGGGTTTGTGTGTGAGTCATTTAGTGTGTGTGTGTGTGTGTGTGTGTGTGTGTGTGTGTGCGCGCGAATATGTGTCCTATGGAATATTTAACACAAACCCAATGCAGAACTTCTCAAAAAAAGTGAAGCTTCTTGGTGAAGCTATATAGTTAATCCTAAAATGTAAAGGCAGCTGGTGAAAAAGCAAGAAATTTCCAAAAATATGATATATTTAGTGTCACAATTTGGGCTTTTATAGGGAAATGTGATGAATAAGTTCCAGAAATAAGAGCAGCCTTACTGCTTTTATCTATGACTTATGTCCAATTTGTTTGTATTCATGAACAGCTAGTAGTTGCCAAACTATTACATTATTATCTTTATGGAGTGTTGATTGTTGTTCTAAGCATGCAACACACTAAACTGCAGAGCTTAAGCTCATGCCTTTTTAAAGTAATGGCCAAGGATAAACAGTTGATCTATAACTCCTTGTAGTTGCATGAATTGCTTGTCATAGGACCTGATATTTTAATGAACAGGAAATTGAAGTTTGTCTTTCCTAACATACAATTAACCAATAATCTGGTCAAATTATTTTCTATAAGGTCAAACTGTCCAATAAATTTATGACAGATATATTTTATATTTAAAATGAACTAACTTCATATCTTCAGTGTTTGAACCAAAGAAGGGGAGCAAAAAGATGCTTTTAATTAGGTAGTGTGCTAGCAAGTTCATTGGTACATCAAGAAAATTTAATCACTCTTTAATTATCTCTGAACACAGAGATTTATTAATCATGTACAATTGCAAAAGTTATTGTGTCTACTGGTTGATGGCTCATATAATCATAGCTCAATTGCTGATTCTTCTAGTAAGAATATTGACATATGAACACAGAAAGATGTCTTTGTTTTTGCTCTTTTCACTTACATAGTTGAAATGGTCAACTCTCGGTTGTCTATTAGATGAAACATCTATAGGACCAAGGAATGAAAATGGCTAGGCTTGCCATTGAGCTGACCAAAAGGCTTAGGCATTCAAAAAACCCTAATTAGAGTTCTCCTATTTCCCCATTTCTGCTTTTTCTCCCTCTCTATTACTCCTTCACTGCCCACCATCTACAATGATCCTCTTTGACTTCCTAGTTTCTGCACTTACTCCAGCTGAAGATGTGGAGCCTAGGATCTCAGATGAAAGAGAATATGCAATGCTTACCTTTACAAGTCTGGGTTACCTAAATCAACATAATCTTTTCTAGTTCCATTCATTTACTTGCATACTTCATGTTTCAAAAAACCCATTAACATTTAATACAATAGCTAAGTTTAAATTTCTAGGTCCTTTCCAGTCTTTCAAGTCTTACATCAATGCATAAGTTAATTGTCAAATAATGTTACACCTGGCTATTTTAAAAATAAAATGTGAAATATTGGAAAGAGAATATGGTATTACTTTGCCCTCACTTCTCAAAGTGAAAATTAAATTATTGAGTTACAAAAGACCCCTTTGAAAAGAAAATACTTTGAGTTTACATCTCTCTATTTTGCTTTATGGACTTTCCCTGATAGTCCCATCTCATGATCCTTTTCTAATGACTCTGCTCTTGGGGTCAGACTCATGCACATTTAAGCATGTCCATTATTTTTGCATGCACTTGGGTGACTAGTACCTTGAGGGCTTGTTGGAAAAGCAACCTAAGATCTGCTCAGAAGCTGGAATGACTGAATTCTGCAAAAGGCTTGTGTTCAGGACTCCACATACACTAACTTTTGTTTGTTTTGTTTTGTTTCTGGAAGTTCTGAATAGGCAGTTCAAATTCTAAACATGATACTGTAGATAAAGTAAGTGCTCTACCTTGGCCTTCCTTAATATGTAGTAGCCAGAGCATTGCCCCCTTAACTTATTTCCTTGAGGAGCTAGAGTGATGTGTAAGAACTTCAGCTTAGCTGTGGCCTCTGGTAAAAAATGACTGTATGAATATATATATTCTGTAAAAAACGACTCTATGACATTTGGGTCTCAGGAGACATTCCTGAAGCCTCTCTGGATGTTTTTTTTTGTTTTGATTATTTCATTGTGCACAACTGCATACCACAAAATTCTTTAAATTTCGCCATTCTCATTTTTTATTGGTTATTTTATTTATTTACATTTCAAATGTTATCACCCTTCCAGGTTTCCCTTCTGCAAATACCTTATCACACCCCTTCCCCTGCTTCTATGAGGGTGCTCCCTCACCTATTCATCTACTCCTGTCCCACTGCCCTAGCATTTCCCTATGTTGGGGTATCAAGCCTTTATAGGACCAAGGGCCTCCCCTCTCACTGATGTCAGATAAAGCCAACCTCTGCTACATATGCAACTGGAGCCATGCTCCATTATGTTCATATCAGCCTTATTTATAATAGCCAGAATCTGGAAACCACCCAGGTGCCCCTCAACAGAGGAATGGGTACAGAATATGTGGTACATTTACACAATGGAGTACTACTCAGCTATTAAAAACAATGAATTTGTGAAATTCACAGGCAAATGTATGGAAATAGAAAATATCATCCTGAGTGAGGTAATCCAGTCACAAAAGAACACACATGGTATGTACTCACTGATAGATGAATATTGGGGAAAAACTCAGAATACCCACCATACAACCTACAGAACATATGAAGCTCAAGAACAAGGAAGACCACAGTGTGGCTGCTTCAGTCCTACTTAGAATGGAGAATGAAATAATCACAGGAGATAGAGGGTGGTAGGGACTTGGGAAGAAGAGAGAAGGGGGAGAGGATAAAGAGAAAGCAGGATCAGGTGTGGGAGGAGACAGGGAAGATGTACAGAGGGTCAGGAAATTGAACAGATGTGGGTAGCAATCAGTTAAACGGAAGAAGAGTAGCCAACAGAAAGTCCAAGACACCAGGAAAGCAAGAGGCTCCTAGAACCCAACAAGGATGACATTAACTGAAATACCCAACAAAGGGGAGAGAGAACCTATACAAACCATAGCCAGAGGTTAGGCGTGAACCCTGTTTGAGGGATGGGGCCATACACCATTCTCAAAAAAATTTAACCCAGAATTTCTCTTGTCTAAAGGAAATACAGGGACAAAGAATGGAGCAGAGACTGAAGGAAAGGCCATCCAGAGACTGTCTCACCTGAGGATTCATCCCATATGTAGCCACCAAACCCAGTCACTATTGCTGATGCCAAGAAGTGCTTGCTGACAGGAGCCTGGTATGGATGTCTCCTGAGAGGCTCTGCTAGAGCCTCACTGATACAGATATAATGCAGATGCCTGCAGCCAACCATCAAACTGAACACAGGGATCCCAATGGATGAGTTAGGGGAAGAACTGAAGGAGCTGAAGGGGCTTGCAATCCTGTAGGGAGAACAGCAATATTAACTGACCAGAACTCCCAGAGCTCCTAGGGACTAAACCAAATAATACGCATGGAGGACCTATGGCTCTAGCCATCTTCTTTACCCAGGTTTCTCTATCCAGTATTTTGGTTTTTGTGGGTACAACATATCCTGTTGGAAGCGTCTGGGATGGGAAGCTTGGAGAACTTCTGATTCCTATTCCCAGACACTTTATCCATTTAGAAGGAAAGTTGAAGCTTGTTTTGAGACTGTGCTGTCACACATCTAAATCCACCTTCAGAGGAATCGCTTTGAATAAAAAGTAAATCAATGTGTAGGGTAAGATTGTGTCTTTTTCTAGGATTTTCAATTGATAGAAAATTTAAGAACAAATTTTTACCCTGGTAGGAAGTTTTGGGATAGTGTGTATTATTCCATGAATACCAAACAGTTCAGGAATAATGATTTTCTTACTGTTGCTGGAAATTCATGTAAAGTGACTGACAAACTACTCTAATTTTGAAGTTCATCAGTACACCCTAAGAACATAGCCCTAACTATGAAAAATTTAGCAGAGGTGCTTAACTTTATTGACACTTCTAGGCAAGTGACTAGCAGGGGTAACTCATCTGATTTTTCTCATTGAAATATCATTGGTACTACCCAGAAGATGAATAACTGAATGATACCCAGTGTCTTCAGACCTTCCAGGACTTCCATTTACCTACTTTCATAAAATTAGTCGAGGAATAATTACATTGACATCTGATAGGAGTTTGCAGACAATAATTGACAATAAGATATTGTAATATAGACTTCAAATAACTGAAAATTATAATGTAAAATTCTTTTTTATTTTTACTTTTCATCTTTGTAAATATATCTCCAATTAGTTGGATTAGATGAACTGAAAATTGTCTCAACCCACTCACAGGGATATATTTTTATGAAAAGTGTTAGTGATTGAAAACATTCTTAAATGCGTTTATGTCGCTTGATTAATTAATTGTAAACTAATTGAAAATATTATTTATTCTAGAGAACTTGCTTATTATTTAGTGCATCATTGCCTTTAAAATGGAAGTTTCCAGTCATATATATATATATATATTTACAAAAATAATGGCAAAGGATAATTTAGAAAAATTTTAAGACTAAAATATATTCAAATATGAACTTGTGGTAGAAGTGCAATCAAAAAGTCACTTTAATATTAAAATATTTAAATTTATTGCCTATTAAAAACATTTACTCAAACAGCTTTTAAGAGGATGATGTGTGAGTGCTATTTAATTTAATACTATGTCATTTAATTTCTACTTTCTGTATTCAAAATATATGTATTGATTTTATTTTCAGTGAAGAGTAAAACTGAAAGACTCAGATAAAAAACTTTAGACTTTTCCTGTGTATGTAGAGGCAGTCAGCTTTACCTTTGAATTTGTTGTTGTCCTTCTCCATATTCTGAGATGCTTGGCATTTACCACCAAGTTCATCCAATCCTTTTGTCCATTTATCCAGAGATGTTAGGAGCAACTAATCAATATCATCACGTTTTTATTTTTCCACAAATTGTCTAAAGTTTTATATACATAGTCACTAAACATATCACCTCTCATAATTCATGAATCAAGATAATAAAATGCATTTAACTCCATAAGTTTGTAAAATAGTTCACACTATGGACTTTCGGTACTCTCCAAGCATTTAGGAAAGGCTTCAGAAACTAGAGAGGCTTCAGTATTGTATATGTTTGCAAGTTGGAAAACCTGTTCCAGATAATGAAAAAATTCTCCATTATACTTGATTCCATTTGAACCATTCCTGTTGTCAAAATCTGTATTATTCAGTGTTCTCTAGAGGAATATAATGTTATATATATTAATATTTATATACACACAAATATATATTATATTTATATATATATATATATATATATATATATATAATTTGCAGTATATTTATTCTCTCTCTCTGTGTGTATGAATGCATGTGCTCTGGTATATGCATGTAAATTAGAGGACAAATAATAAGAATTTATTTCTATTATAAGGGTTATTCTTAGAAGCATGAAAATTAAACAGACATATGACTGTTAGCAAAAGGAAATAATTAAAATTAATTTTTATATGTGCATAATGATTTGAAGGGAAACATGGCTTAAGCAGTTGAATAGAATTCTAAGCACATGACATCCTGGAGAAGGACAGGCAGAGGCAAAGCAAGTGGCTCTTAACAGAAGAGCTGGGGATATGAGAGGATTATGGCAGTGTGTGCCCATGTTAATCCTGCTGCTTCCTTGTCTTTGGGAATGAGTGAGTCTTCAAGGTTGTGACAATTGAGCTCTTTATTCCTTACCAAGCTTATTGTTTTGTTTTGTTTTTACTTTGTTCAAGATTAGATGAGAACCAAGAAAGATTCTTCCTTCAGCTGTTCACGTGCAAGTGTCTTTCGTTCAAAATAATCCTCATGCCAGTGTGGCATAGTCTAGACCACATCATGCTCATCTACAATATATTTATTTGGAATTCTATTTTTGTCATTGTCTTCTCTGTGGTAATTGATCCTTAAGATGTCTGTGCACCAGAACTTTCTGGAAAACATATTTTCAAGCCCATGTCAAAATTAACTAAAATTTAGAGACTTGTCAGTGATGAAAAATTATCAGGACATATGTTTTATAAGATAACTCCTTTCATGAAGTCAGGAGATTTAGTAATTGATAATTGCTCTAAAGTGTCATGTATCAAAAGTTTCCTCCTGAACCACTTCAAGCACTTCTTTTGTGACCGTGCTATAGAGTTCACAGACATTGTTTCTGAAACAGAGCCTCAATGCAGATGTGTGACAGCTATTTTCTCTTCAAACAATAACGTTGGATTCCATTTGATTGAATGAACAACTTTATAATCAAACACGAAGACAAAAGACATCATGGAAACAATCCACTTATTGTAGTTGAAAATAATTGCCTCAAGAGAGTTTATTTTCATGTCTGAACCTAGAGCTCATTTCTGTTTCAAAAGATTTTCTCTCTGGATATAGATCTGTTCATTCAATTCTGACTGTAGAGATACAAACCAGTAAGAAGGAAAGAGAACCTCCACTTTCTATGCATGTAAATGCTGATTTCCTGTTTTGTTTTTGTTTTTCCCTGACAACGCTTTCAAAGGATGGTCTACATCTGTGCATTCTTCCTTTCTTCAATACATCCTGAAAGGCATCGATTCCAATGCTGTTTTGCCTCTTGGAAAGAATTATTCATGAGCTGTGAGCTGCGCAGTGCTCAATCAAGTAGTGTTAAAGAAAATTGAATCAGCACAGTGTGTGTATGTGTGTGTGTGTAGCATGTCGTGTAGTGTGTATGTATGTAGAAAATGTGGGAAGCTATAGGAGGGAATGCCTACCCTTCACTTCATTCATGTGGATTTAGCAAAATGCTTGGTGTATGACAAATTCCAATTTTGACATTCAGCACTAGGGGGAATTTGGCAGAATATTCTGGAAGGTGAGCAACATACAGGTTCTTTATTGTTGTCTGATCTAGCCGGCTTCAGAGGAGAAGGCTGGTGGGGACTAGTCATAGTCCTAATTTACCAAGACCAGCAATTAAATACTTCTTAATCTTGGCCACAAGAGCAATTTTAAAGACAAGTACACACACATGCATGTAGAAGAGACCTTGGAGATGATGGTGTAACATCCATGGGAGAAGAAAGCAATACTAAAAGTACCTGAGATACAGAGCCCGGCTGCTTTGAGAAAGCATATTTTCCTTCTGGATCAGATCCATTATAAGAGCAGATCTCTTGAGACTCTTGTTCCACGGGTTAAAACATGTGAGATTTCCTGGTGTCATACTAATGCTGCTAATGTGGAAATTTTCTACATGTTCCTCTAGGTTTTAGCATTACCTTCAAAGCAGGACAAGGTAAAGATTGGGCCTTTCTTTTATCAGGAATTACATAAGTCAGTATTGAAGAGAGAAAAGTGGGATACTAAGAAAAAAAGACTAGTGAGAGAATGGGTGCATGGGGAAATGCTCTTCCAACCAGATGTTGAGAAATGAAGCTGAATCAGGGGCTAAATATGTCTTAAAGTCAAGAAAATTTATTGGTCTTGTCATAAGCTATGTTTTCTTGTAACCAAGTGCTGGTTCTTAGGGTGTCCACTCATTCATTCATCCACTCAGAAGTTTATATGAGCCATGTTTCAGGTACAGCAAAGCAGACTGGTAGTCAGAATGATTCTTGCTCTACAAAAGGAGTTCAACAATCTTCTTCATAGTTAAAGAGAGACCATGTAATTTCACCTCATCTGGCTTTTATGTTGCCTAATGTGGCAGAGTATCCTCTACTGCCTCTCTTAACAGGAATAGAAAGGATTGCACCCATGTGGAGCTGACATAGGTGAAGCCTCTGCAGAGAAAGTTTGAGAGTTTAGGCAACAATGATGAGAGAGTTGACATATGGCATCGTGTCCATTTCTGTTTCCTGTTTGAGTGAAGTGATTGCTTCCCAAAGAATGAGACAGATAATGGGATGTGGTGGCACATGCCTTGAAACACTTGAGAGGCAGAAGTGGGTAGATCTCTGAGTTTGAGGCCAGCCTGGTCTACAGAGCAAATTCCAGACCAGAGGAAACTGCAGTCAGGGTATAAAATATGAAAAAGCACAAGACAGAAAACTCATGGCATCTGTCCTTTCAGAGTGAATACCCCAGGACTGAGCTCACAAAAAATAAAATACCCACTCTATCTCCACAGAAATTAGAAAAGCACACAAATACAGCTTTGTCTAGTCTTGGGTGGGGAATGTCTGAATGTACCATCAGATGCAAGGGACATCAGGCAGAACTCTGAAGCATTTATAGTGCCTAGAAAGCAGAATCAAGAACCATAGATTAAAATGAGATTCTAAGGCCAATCAGACAGCTCCTCAAATAAAGGATCTTGCTGTGCAAACCTGGAGCCACTAGTTCAATCACTAGACTTCTTGGGAAGGTGTATAGACTCAACTTCGCAAGGGTTTCCTTTGTCCTCTATATACATACAACCAACATGCAATCACATTTGTGTCCATGCAGATGCATAATACACCTTCAAAATGAGATATTAGTATATACACAGGTTTTAATGGCAGGCAAGCTGTTTTTAGAAAATGAATAGATTACTTTTGTTTCTAAAGATGTGTTGTATACAAAGGAGAACAAATTACACTTGCGAGGAGAGTGATAGTGTTTTATGCGGTTTGTTGAAGAACTCTTATGGAGCCCCTTTGCTTGGTTTATTGGTAGGAAACAAGCACACTGTGGACATTTGGAAAGAAGGGAAAATGCTGACAAAGCCTCTGATAAAGGAGGAACACATCAACTCATTTCCCTCTGGTTTTTTATTGCCCTGTGACTAAAAACACCTTTTAGGAAAATATGTGTTCAAGCAGAAAAAACAAGCCTGATTTTTTTCCTGCCAAGTTTTCTCTTCATGCTTAGCCCATACCACCAAGAAATCTATCCACTTGTCTTTAGATCACAATGCTAGTCACTAGAAGAGCGTTTTTGGTTACAAAAGTAACCTCATTTCCCCTAGTTTAATGTTTTCCTTTATCGCCCTTATAACTCTCTACAACCTTTGATGTCACCCTTATAACCAGTCCCACTGCAATTAAGATTATTAATATACATGAAAAATTTTAAACCATTTTGTCACTTTTGTCATTCAGACTTCAAAAATACACGTGAAACTGTTATATTTGCACACCAGCTCTGCATTTATCAACAGTGCTAGGATGGTAGAAATAATAAAGAAGCAAGAAGGCTGCACGCACATTGCTTAGTGGCAGCAGGAGGACCCTGGCTTCCAGAATAATCCTCTCATCACAGGGTGGGGTGCAAAGTTCAACAGCTGGAAAAGAATTGGGCAATCACACCTGTGGGTGGGACATGTATTTCATGAATCCAAACCTACACTGAGTCCTGTATTCAATTACACCTAAAAATACATGGAAAGAGCCAAGATTTACATGGTTCCTCCTGTTTTGGTCATAGGCTATTTCAGTCAGTTGCTGTGATGAAACACTCTGATCAAAAGTAACCTTGAGAATAAAGGGCTTATTTCACTTATGTGTTACAATTCAGCATTGAAGGATGTCAGGGCTGGAACTTAAGGCAGGAACTTGAATATGGACTATTAAAAAAAATGTGGTTTGGTGATTCACCATACACAGCCCAGGACCATCTGCCCAGAAATTAGCACTAGTCACAGTAGATTGGGCTCTTATACATTAATTAAGATGATCAAAAAATTTCTGACAGACATGCCTATAGTCCAGTCCGATCTAGACAATTTTTCAATTGAAATTCCCTTCTTAGTTGATAGTAGGCTGTGTGAAGTTGAGTGTTAATGCTAAGAAGGACGGGGATACTTAAAAGAAAGAGAAAATACCTTTAAATGTGCACAATGTGTGTTCAGGTTTAACTGTGCTTTTTATCAATAAATGCTTATTTTTTTCTGCAGATAATTTGTTTAAAATAAGTTGCTAGCATGAACATTATTTCGGCATTTGTATTTGGTGCTTATATTTGGAATGCTTAGATTTAGAATGTCTGTGTATTAATCATAAATATCCTATTCTTTATAAAGCATTACATTTTAAACAAAAGATAAAATAGAGTTCTAATTATAGTAAATCATTATTAATTCCACTTACCAATATTATTTCAGGGTAATAACTTTTATATGTCAGAAAGAAATGTTTTCCTTCTGCAACAAAAGCTTGATAAAAGCTTTTTAAAAAGGACAAACTTTACATTGGACATAAAGTAATTTTCAGAAACAGCGATGCTCTCCATCATCAATGCTCTCCATTTCTGCAATAAAATAGAGCAGCACAGGATGCTAGGGACAACACTCATTTTTCATAAGTAATTATTTTAAAAAAAAACTTTTACTTATAACTTAGTCATTAAAACTTCTACTTGGAATCAAATTCTATCATAAAATATTTTATTTCCAAATAAACCTTTTATATGTTTGAAGGCAGTCACAATCAAACTGCTAAAATGCCTTTCTTGGAGTATGCAGTCTTTATTCAGTGTGATTGCATTATAGCAACCCACGCTGATGACACATAGAGATGAATAATAGAGTCTTTAAGGTGAATAGTATAGTCTGTAACCTGTGCATTCACCGTGCACCAGAGAGTTGTTCAAAGTAAAATAAGCATTGAAAAACAGTAACACACAAACACACACACACACACACACACAGAGAGAGAGAGAGAGAGAGAGAGAGAGAGAGAGAGAGAGAGAGAAATTGGAGAATGCTTGATTCCAGGTACTTAACTGGGGACACAAGGAGAGAATAAATAAATAATAAACATATAGACACACAGAAAGCTGAAAGCTGGAAACAAGTACAAGTGGTTTGGGTTTTCAGCCGGAGAAACCACAACTGTAGCCCCTGGAAGTTCATACTTATTATGTATACTTAAGAAGAGAGGAAGGATTATTGCATACAGATAAACAAGAAGGTGGGATCTGTGGCATGCTGCTATATAAAGGTTTAGCTAATTTCAGTAGGAGCAGTCTCTGTAGGCTTCAGGCCATAAACCTATGGGGATGGAGGAGAAAGCTACTGTAGACATTTTAAGCTTATACTATCAACATCCACAAATGAATCAGAGGCTTTACAATGTCTCATCACCAGGCAAGGAGAAGACTTTGGTAGTTCTCTACAAGTCTCAGGCTCTGGTTCCTTGCTGTAGCCATGTTAACAGCACACATTCACACATGACTTTATTCACTCAGACTTTCTTTGCTCCCCACAGAGAGATTTTCAGGTATAAGTAAGAAGTGTAACTTCTTGCAGTGGTAAATGCTCACGCAAAGACAAATGGCCATAAGAGCATATCTTGTGTGCTCATGGGGATTTAGGACAATCAGTGATACCATGTGTACTGGCTAGTTTTGTGTCAACTTGACACAGCTGGGGTTATCACAGAGAAAGGAGCTTCAGTTGAGGAAATGCCTCTATGAGATTGAACTGTAAGGCATTTTCTCAATTAGTGATCAAGGGAGAAAGGCCCCTTGTGGGTGGGATCATCTCTGGGCTGGTAGTTTTGAGTTCTATAAGAGAGCAGGCTGAGCAAGCCAGGAGAAGCATGCCAGTAAAGAACATCCCTCCATGGCTTCTGCATCAGCTCCTGCTTTCTGACCTGCTTTAGTTCTAGTCCTGACTTCCTTGGTGATGAACAGCAATGTGGAAGTGAAAGCCGAATAAACCCTTTCCTCCCCAACTTGCTTCTTGGTCATGATGTTTGTGCAGGAATAGAAACCCTGACTAAGACACCATGGGTATCACAGTCATTATGAAGAAGAAATATGGACATGAAGCAGGAAGAGTAGTGGGTGTGAAAAACATAAAGAATTTTAAATGCAAGAAGTTGTCACATTTTTAATTAAAAAATATCTCAACATGGTTTAGTTTATAAATCAGTTTGAGAGTAATTGTAGCTGAAAGGCTTCTGGGAAAATAAGGAAGAAAGTGTGATGATTTGGATCTGTCAAGTACCCTGAAGTCCTTAAGAAACAGAGCAATTTATTTGATAGTAAATCTGTAGGAAATAATAATAGTAACCGATCACAGAAGGGGATAAGGCAACATATACACGAATAAAAACTTCCAACATTAACCAGAAATATATGGCATATTTAAATAAATGAGTATAAATTATAAAAAATATCCAAGTCAATACTTTAAATAGGTGAAAACATCATTATTAAGTCTATAGGAAATACAGTCAATAACAATCACCAGATTTTTTTGATTAAGCTGTTTATTTACTTTACATCCTGACTGTAGCTTCCCCTCCCCCCTCTTCTCCTCTTCCCTTGCTCTCATCCTCTCCCCTCTTCAGTCCCCCTTCCCTACTGCTCAGAAAAGAGGAGGCCAATTATGTTTAGGTATGTGCTTGTATTCCTGATGTCTCTGAGATATTTATAATGAAGGGGTGTTGGATTTGCTCCAAGAATTTTTCAGCATCTAATGAAATAATAGTTTTTTTCTTTTTCAGTGTTTTTATATAGTGAATTACATTAATGGACTTTCATATGTTGAAGCATACCTGCATCTCAATGATGAAGATGACTTACTTGACCATGGTTGATAACATTTTTGATGTGTTCTTATTTTGGTTTCCAAGTATCTGAGTATTTTTGCATCAGTGAGATTAGTCTGAAATTCTCTTTCATGGTTGAGTCTTTGTGTAGTTCATGGTAATTGTGGCCTCTAAAATGAGTTTGTCAATGATCCCTTTGTTTCTATTTTGTGGAATAATTGAAGCAGTATTCATATTACCTCTTCTTTGAAGGTCTGGTAGAATTCAGCACTAGACCATTTGGCTCTGGGCTTTGGGTTAGGAGACTTGCAATGGCTGCTTCTATTTCCTTAGGGTTTATAGGTAGGTATATTTATAGTCTTTACCTGGCCTTTTTTTAGCTGTAGTAAGTGGTATTTATCAAGAAAATTTTGTTTACTTTTTCCAATTTTGTAGAGTACAGATTTCTCAATTAAGATCTAATGATTGTTTGGATTTCTTCAGTGTTTGTCATTATGTTGCCCTTTTCATTTCTGATTTTTAAAATTGGAATGCTCTCTGCCTTTTAGTTAGTTTGGCTATGGCTTGGTCTATCTTGTTGATTTTTCTCAAGAAACAACTCTTGACTTCATTGATTCTTTGTATTGTTTACTTTGTTTCTAGTTGATTGATTTCAACCTTGAGTTTGGTTTTTCTTGCTGTCTCCTCCTCTTGGGGGGTGTGTTTGCTTCTCTTTTGTTCTATATCTTTCAGGTGTGCTGTTAGTTAACTAGTATAAGATCTTTTTAACTTCTTTGTTAAGGTACTTAGTGCTATGCACTTTACTTGTAGCACTGATTTCATTGTAATCCATAAGTTTGGATATGTTTTGCCTCCATGTCATTGAATTCTAGAAAGTCTTTAATGTTTTTGTTTAATTTTTTTCTTGTCCCAGTCATCATTGAGTACAGAGTTATTTATTGTCCATGAGTTTTTAGGCTTTCTGTGGTTTCTGTTATTGTTAAAGTATAGCTTTTATCCATGGATGTCTTGTATGATATAGAGGGTTATTTCAGCTTTCTTGTATCCTTTGAGACTTTCTTTGTAACTAAGGATATGGATTTTGAAGAAAATTCTGCAAGGTGCTGAAAAGAACTTATATTCCTTTATTTTTGGATGATATGGTCTGTACTTATTTGTTAGGACTTATTTGAGTCGTAAGATATATTAGTTCCTACCTTGGGCACGAACTCTGTGGACTGTCCCAAGATCCCCAGAGGACTCTCCACTCACCAGGCAACCTAGCATGTTCAAGATCTTAGGATCACTGGTGAGTGAAACACAACACCTGTTCCAACACAACCAGGAGAGCCTGGGTCCAACAGGAGCAGTGGCACAGGAACCCTGCCTGACCAGTGGCTTTGGCTCCTTCTGGTTGGCACTGGTCTACCTTGGTTTCAAACTCAGCAGACAGCCCCATTGTCCCCAGAGGAGATACTACTTCAAGGCACTCTATCATGCCCAGGATCTTAGGATTCCAGGATCCCAGGATCACAAGGGGCTTGGTCACATCAGGATCTCCAGGTCTCAGAGGAATCTTGATGGCCAAGAACTCTGACACACCCAGAATCTTAGGATCACAGGATCTCAGAATCACAAGATCACAGAGAAAGCTAGACTCTGAAGAATTCTGATTCAACCCAGAATTACAGAAAGAGCAGGCTCCAATCAAATATACTGAGGGCAGGGAGCACTTGAGATAATCAGATGGCAGGAGGCAAGCATAATACAAGAAGCAACAGAAACCAAGGTTACTTGGCATCATCAGAACCTAACTCTCCCACCATAGCAAGTCCTGTATACACCATCACACCATAAAAACAAGACTTGGATCCAAAGTTCCTTCTTGTGATGTGATGGAGGATTATAAGAAGGACATAAATAATTCCATTAAAGAAATTCAGGAGAACACTGGTAAGCAGGTAGAAGCCTTTAAAGCAAAAACACAAAAATTCCTTAAAGAATTCTAGGAAAACACATCCACATCCAAACAGGTGAAAAAATTGAACAAAACCATCCAAGATCTAAAAATGGAAGTAGAAACAGTAAAGAAACCACAAAGGGAGACAACTCTGGAGATAGGAAACCTAGGAAAGAAATCAGAAGCCATAGATGCAAGCATCACCAACAGAATACGAGAGATAGAAGAGAGAATCTCAGGTGCAGAAGATACCATAGAAAACTTTGACATAACAATCAAAGAAAATGCAAAAGGCCAAAAGAACCTAATCTAAAACATCCAGGAAATCCAGGACACAATGAGAAGACAAAACCTAAGGAAAATAGGTATATCTTCAACAAAATCATAGAAGAAGACTTCCACAACCTAAAGAAAGAGATGCCCATGGACATAAAAGAAGCCTACAGAACTCCAAATAGTTTGGATCAGAAAAGAAATTACTCCTGTCACACAATAAAAAACATCAAATGCATAAAGCAAACATAAAATGTCAAAAGCAGTAAGGGAAAAATGTCAAGTAACATATGAATGTCAGACCTTTCAGAATTATACATGATTTGTCCGAAGAGACTATGAAAGCCAGTTGATCCTAGGCAGATGTCATACAAACCCTAAGATTACACAAATGCCAGCCCAGGCTACTATACCCAGAAAAACTCTCAATAACCATAGATGGAGAAACCAAGGTATTCCATGACAAAACCAAATTCATACAATATCTTTCCAGGAACCCAGCCCTTTAAAGGATATTAAAGGGAAAACTCCAACACAAGGAGAGCGCCTACATTCTAGAAAAAAAAAAAAAAAAAGAAAAGAATATTTCAACAAACTTTAAAGAAGATAGCCACATGAACAGAATTCCAACTCTAACAAAAATAACAGGAAGCAACTAGGACGTTTCTTTAATATCTCTTAATATCAATGAACTCAATTCCCCAATGAAAAGACAGGCTAGCAGACTGGTTACATAAACAAGACCCAATATTTTGCTGCATACAGGAAACCCACCTCAGGGACAAAGACACTACCTCAGAGTAAATGGCTGGTAAACGATTTTCCAAGCAAATGGTCCAAAGAAACAAGCTGGAGTAACCATTCTAATTTCAAATAAAATTGACTTCCAACCTGATGTTATCAAAAAAAGATAAGGAGAGATACTACATACTCATTAAAGGTAAAATCTACCAAAATAACTTATCAATTCTGAACATCTATTCTCCAAATTCAAGGGTATCCATATTCATTAAAGAAACTTTAATAAAGCTCAAAACACACATTGCACCACATACAATAATAGTGGGAAACTTCAACACCTGACTATCATTAATGGACAGATCCTGGAAACAGAAACTAAACAGAGACACAGTGAAACTAACAGAAGTTATGAAAAAATGGATTTAGCAGATATCTATAGAACATTTTATTCTAAAACAAACGGATATACCTTCTTTTCATCACCACATGATACCTTTCTAAAACTGATCATATAACTGGTCACAAAACAGGCCTCCACAGATACAAAAATATTGCCATAATCCCATGCATCCTTTCAGATCATCATAGACTAAGGGCGATCTTCAATAATAGCATAAATAATAGAAAGCCCACATACACGTGGAAGCTGAGCAATATTTAAAGACTTTTTAGAGTTTAATGAATATGAAGCCACAACATACCCAAACAAATGGGACACAATGAAAGCAGTTGTAAGAGGAAAACTCATAGCTCTGAGTGCCTCCAAAAAGAAACTAGAGAGATAATACACTAGCAGCTTGACAGCACACCTAAAAGCTCTAGAACAAAAGGGAGCAAATTCACCCAAGAGGAGTAGAAGGTAGGAAATAATCAAACTCATGGCTGAAATCAACCAAGTGGCTACAAAAAGAACTATACAAAATAACAACCAAACCAGGAACTGGTTCTTTGAGAAAATCAACAAGAAAGATAAACCCTTAGCCAGACTAACTAGAGGGCACAGGGACAGTATCCTAATTAACAAAATCAAAAATGAAAAGGTAGACATAACAACAGAATCTGAGGAAATCCAAAAAAATCATCAGATCCTCATACAAAAGCCTATACTCAACAAAACTGGAAAATCTGGATGAAATGGACAATTTCCTAGAAAGACACCAGTGACCAAAGTTAAATCAGGATCATATTAATGACCTGAACAGTCCCATATCCCCTAAATAAATAGAAGCAGTCATTTATACTCTCCCAACCAAAAAAAGCCCAGGACCAGATGGGTTACTACAGAGTTCTATCAGACCTTCAAAGAAGACCTAATTCCAATACTCCACAAAATATTCCACAAAATAGAAACAGAAGGTCCTCTACCTAATTTATTTTATGAAGCTACAATTAATCTGATACCTAAACCACAGAAAGCCTAACAAAGAAAGAGAACTTCAGACCATTTCCCCTTATGAATATCGATGCAAAAATACTCAATCATATTCTCGCAAACCAAATCCAAGAACACATGAAAATGACCATCCAGTAGGCTTCTTCCCAGGAATGCAGGGATGGTTTAATATATGGAAATCCATCAACGTAATCCACTATATAAACAAACTCAAAGACAAAAACCACATGATCATCCATCTCCTTGCTGAGAAAGCATTTGACAAAATCCAACACCCATTCATGATAAAAGTCTTGTAAAGATCAGGAAGTCAAGGACCATAGCTAAACATAGAAAAGCAATATACAGCAAACCAGTAGCTAACGTCAAACTAAATGGAGAGAAACTTTAAGCACTCACACTAAAAATCAGTGACTAGACAACACTGCCCAGTCTCTCCCTACCTATTCAATAAAGTACTTGAAATCCTAGCCAGAGCATTTAGACAACAAAAGGAGATCAAAGGGATACAAATTGGAAAGGAAGAAGTCAAAATATCACTATTTGCAGATGATATGATAGTATGTATAAGTGACCCCAAAAATTCCACCAGAGAACTCTGAAGTCTGATATACAATTTTAGTGAAGTACCTGGATATAAAAATAACTGAAACACATCTGTGGCCTTTCTCTATACAAAGTATAAACAGGCTGAAAAATAAATTAGGAAAACAACACCCTTCACAAGAGTCACAAATAATATAAAATACCTTGGTGTGACTCTATCTAAGGAAGTGAAAGATCTGTATGATAAGAACTTCAAGTCTCTAAAGAAAGAAATCAAAGAAGATATCAGAAGATGGAAAGAACTCCAATGCTCATAGACTGGCAGGATTAACATAGTAAAAATGTAAGAACTACTGGAAAGAAAGCAACCAGCCATGTAAGAATTCTGGAAAACGACCCTAGTGGCCACTCTCCTGATTTGGTCTGGGGTATCTGAGTTGAAATATTGATTTCAAAAGATGTATACTCAGGAATACCAGAGGGTAGTGCTTGCTAGCTACATGGAGGTTTAGAAACGTCCAGCCATTGAGCTAGACAAGGCATATCAAAATTAGCTAGCATAGGTCAAGTTCTACAAAATAAACTTAAAATTCTCATTAGAGTCAGGTAATGATAGACTACATTACATATTAGAAGAAAGTTGGTGAGCTGCTCTGACAAATAGAAGTCCCTTACAAATACTTAAAATAACAGCCAAGTCATTCCCACATACAAAAACTTACAATGGTATAGGAAGAAAGAGAGTTGTGGTTTAAGGAGGAACTAAAATATTACATTATTCATAAAAAGATTAGCAAGTGCAGAACCTCCCTAGTACAAGTTTTCATGAAGCTCAGAGAAATAACATAAATTATGACTAGGGTATGAAATCCTCACTTGGCTCCTAAAATAGATGACTTTAGATAGGACTACTTTTCATCTCAGTTGTAATCACTGCCTGGTTCCTGATAGTCATTTATGTGTGCAATTCTCTGTTTTTTGTCATTATACATCAGATGTTGTCAATGTACCTTCAATATATCACCTTACTTCCTTGTTTTCTTCTGTACTATAAATCTGATGCTCACATTAAGAAATTACATTCAGATTAACACTCTCTTGTGTTTGTATCTGTTTGTCAATCTCTGACTCCGTGCCCACCTGAGTACCAGGAACCTGATTTCTTCTCCAAGTTGAGAGACTCCGACTGAGCCAGCCCATGGCAGCATATGTGTGTCTTTCATTTGTGAATCCAGAGAGCTCTTGGGTGTGTGCAAGTGTGCAACCTGCCAGGATCCAAAGTGGTTTAACTAATTCACTGCTACAGACTGTCAACCATAAGAAGTAAAAATGAGACATACACAAGTGAATTGTAAAACAAACAATGAATTTTTGTTTTGGTTGCTTTTGATGGGCCCTGGGTATAAGTGTCTATTCAAGAGATGTCATATAGAAAGTGAAATGAGCCCACACTTATAGCCTTGAACAACTAGATTAAGAGAGAGGCTTATCTCTTGGATTCCAAAGGATTAAGTAACTGGGACCCTTAGCTACATGTGCATATGCATATTTCTTGTCTTTGTTTCATCTTTTCTAATAATTTCAATACTGCTATGAGCATGGTATAGGCAAGTTGAAAATTTCTCCCCAATTTTAAACAAATGATAAATTAATATGTATGTGTATATATGTCATGATATATTATTATCATTTAATATGGGCATATGTCTGACAAAGAATCAGAACTTAAAAACCCAGAGGATCCAGTAGCCATTGTATATCTCAATACCAGTGATTGAGCAGTTAGTTGTGATTTGTAGTGACAAACAAAAATAATCATAATAAACAGAACATAATAATAAATAAACATAATAAACAGAACATAATAATAAACAAACATAATAAACAGAACTGGTCCTGTTTTTAAAAGTATGCTTTCTCAAATGAACTAGAAAGTATGTTTTCTAAAAGTAGTTGAATTGATGCTTTCATTGTCAAATTGTTACGTTTGTGAGCAAGTGATCTCTGTGCTAATAAACAGCATTGTTAACAAACATGTACTGAACAATTCAGGGTGCTTTGATAGAGACTGACACATGTTGTAAAGAGCATATAATCAGTAAAGTAACATTAAAGCTCAGAAAATGCCTGATCAACTCTCAGGAGCATAGGGAGATTTTCAGGGAGCACTTAGGTCTAGCTCATCATGCTATAAATCTCCAGGAATAGTTCACTAAAGAGAAACCGCCTGAGTAATTTGCTGAACAGTTACCATCCAGCAATAGAGGATTTGTTGTTTGTTTGTTTTGTTTTGTTCTGTTTTGTTTTGTTTGTTTTTCCTGTGTACAGCATTGGCTATATTGTAGAATGTAGTTCCTACTACCCTGCTTTAAGCTCCAGTCAGACCATGCTAACAGCCTTGCCCAGGTTCCCTCAGTTCTGGGGATGAAACACACACACATGCACACACACACACACACACACACACACACACACACACATATTTATTTTTTGATATGCTTTAGGTCAATGGACAGGTTCTTCTAGACCTCTCTTGGCTAGTCTGCCCTTCTCTTCATTCCCAGCTCAATATCTCTCATTCTGCCCTCAGCTCAGTTGGTCAGTTACCTTTAGTCTTAGCTCAGCATCCTAAATCTGTGCCTCAGCTTTAGTTGCTCTTCTAATTTCCTGCCTGGTATCTCAGGCCCTAGACATCTCACATGACTGGTGGCTCTTTCTCTCTCCAAGGCATGGTGAATCTTTTCTCCTCCCCTGTGTCTGCTAGCCTGCCTGTAGGGTAACTCAAGGTGCCTCCTATTCTGCCTAGTTCATTGGCCACTAGTACCTTTATTGATTGATCAAGAAACAATTGAGGAACAGGACCTTCAGTGTTCACACTCAGATTCCAGATCAAAGCATCAGAACTAGTCCCTACACAATATAGGTGTTGTCTGGGAGTGAATGGCCATCAAGTCCTAGGACTGACATCTTGATGACCATTAGGTGTCCACTCTCTTCCTTCCCTGTTCATAGTCATTGTCATTCAACTTTCTGATTGGGCTTACTGAGGTCAATAATGTTTCTGTGGATTCCTTTTGTTGTTGTTTATCAGTGGATTTCAACAGACCTGCTAGTATGGGAAATTTGGCTCCTCATGACATCATAGAAGTGACAGTAATACTCACCTTGTTAAAATACAACAACATCTCCAAAATACATAAATCTAAATAGTCAGAAATCCCAAAGAGAAGTTTTTAATACTGTAATAATAGCTTTTAACAAGAGAAAAATCATTAAAAATTTGAAGGCTTAAAAATGATAAATGTACACTTATTTATACAGTGAGCTTTTATTCTGAAATCAAAGAACCAACTGTAGCTACAGATAGCCATATGTCTTCAAGTATATTAAATGAGAAAGAAATTAGACAGGGTACAAACAAATTGAGCATAGTTTGTTCAGATAATGTGCAGAAGTATGCAAGTATAATGAATATTATTTAAAATGCACAGAGATCTTCTTCCTTTAAAAGTAGCTGAAATTGTTCTGTCATGAAGAAAAATGATGGTGCAAGTTGAGAAACAATGATTTAAAAGGCATGCTTGTTGACTTTATATTTTCTTAGCAACACATCTGAGTGTCTGCACTGTTACCTGTGACATATTATCATATATGTATTATAATAAAATGGGTTAAATGTAAACAAATAAGCTGATGGCCTGAAATTGTCAGAACAATGTTTAGTGATAATAAAAATATGTAGATAAATGCATTGTGGATCACTCCTGCTTGCTCATATAATAAATTTGAGGAATTATGCATTTAAGCTTTTGGTTTACTTACTGTTTTCATATCCCATACTTGAGTTTTAAATCACAATTGTAATAATATAAATTCCTCTTCTGTTTAGTTCACTATGTTGCATTTCAACATTAAATAAACATTCTAGGTCTTATTCAGTCAGCAGAGACCTTTACAACTACTGTTTGGGGAAATTAAAAAAAAAAAAAAGTGTTTATCTAAGGCAATAGATGTATATGACCAGAATGACTTCGTTAAGGTCCATTTTGAAGTAGTTACATAATCATGACTGAAATAGAGTCTTGGATTTTAGTTCAAGACTTTTTTCTAATAATGGAAATATGAAGGCCTTAATTGAGAACAAGAAGAAAGCAAACTGTTATGAGCTGGATTCATGGACTAATAAACACAAAAGAGAGCAACTGTCGCTCTGCTGTGCTTCCTGATCTTCCGAGATGTGACCAAGCAGCCCTGTGCTCCTGCCATAATGTTATTAGCCACTCCCATGCCATGCTATGTGAGCTATTTAAGATGGTTAAATGACCACAAGTGGAGGGATGGTGTACCAACTCGTTTTTATGTCACCTTAACACAAGCTAGAGTCATCTAGAAATGCTTTCATATTGAGGAATGCTTCTCAATTGGGAGGATGCTTCCATAAGGTTAGGCTATAGGCAACCTATTGGAAATTTGTTTTTATTATTATTATTATTTATATGAAGGCTCAGCTCATTGTTAGTGGGGCAAACTCTAGGGTGCTGCTCCTAAGCACTATAAGAAAGTAGGCCTTAAGAAGCAAGAAGCAAGACAGTAAGCAACATTCCTTAATGACTGGAGTGTGGATTAACTCTTGCCTCCAGATTCCTGCCTTGTTTGAGTTTTTGCCTTGGCTGCCTTCAATGATGAAATGTGATAGGCAAAATTTGAAAGTATAGGCAAGCTTTTTACCCCTCAAGTTGCTTTTGGTCATGTTGTTTCATCACAGCAATAGAAACCCTAACTAAAACAGTAAGCAATTTTTATTTTCAGCTACTAGGCCCACAATGGAGAAGCTAGAGATAGAACCCCAGGAGCTGAAGGGGCCTGCAACCCTAGAAGAGGATCAACAATATGAACTAACCAGAACCCCCAGAACTTGTGTCTCTAGCTCCATATGTAGCAGAAGATTGCCTAGTTGGTCATCATTGGGAAGAAAGGCCCCTTGGTACTGCAATCTTTATATGCCCCAATACAGGGGAACGCCAGGGCCAAAAAGTGGGAGTGGGTGGACAGGGGAGCAGGGAGGGGGATGGGGGAGGGGACTTTCAGATTAGCATTTGAAATGTAAATTAAGAAAATATCTAATAAAAAATTGGAAAAAAAGAGGGATTTTCAAAATATGATTTATTCTCTGCCATCTCTAAAGAATTTTCAGGTGCATGCTATTTTAGGATAAACACAGAAGGTTAAAGCTATAGTATTAGCTACCTGGTTCTCCTTGGGTTTGTTTCTGACCTGCATGTGTTCCATATGTGTTACTGAAGTTTTCTAAATAAGCTTTCATGATCCAGGAGATAGTGGTAAAGAAGAGGCCCTGTTGTGGATAGATAGCCCTTGGGCTAATTGTATTTTATGTTAATTCTGTTCTCCTGTGAGGGGTTTCAAACAAGGAATGAGTCAGCACTCAGGTGATTTTCTGAAAACCTTCTTCCCACTTTAATTTATAAATAAAGTCTCGATCCAGTAATTGGGTGGAGAAAGAGGCAAAGGTGGAGCTGAAGATTTGGGGAGAGAGAGAGAGAGAGAGAGAGAGAGAGAGAGAGAGGACAACAGACGAGGAGGAAGAAGGTAAGTAGAGCAGAAGCACCTGGCCTGGAGAAACTGTACGTTATAAGGACTCTCTTATATGTGGAAGATGGTAGTGTAGCGGTAGATCTGCCCAATCTAGGTGCACAGCATGTATTCATATTAATTGAGTTGTGTTTTCATTGCCCAGGCTTATTTGGGTTGGAGATTTACCTCAATGATTTCTTCTCTGCCATCGCTAAAGGATCTTCATTTCTCCTTAGAACAGGTAACAAAATACCCATGGAAGGAGTTATAGAGACAAAGTTTGGAGCTAAGCCAAGAGGATGGACCATCCAGAGACTACCCCACCTGGGGATCCATCCCATAATAAGCCACCAAACCCAGACACTATTGCATATGTCAGCAAGATTTTGCTGAAAGGATCCTGATATAGCTGACTCATGTGAGGCTATGCCAGTGCCTGGCAAATACAGAAGTGGATGCTCACAGTCATCTATTGGATGGAACACAGGGCCCCCAATGGAGGAGCTAGAGAAAGTACCCAAGGAGGTGAAGGGGTCTTCAACCCTATAGGTGGAATAACAGTATGAACTAACCAGTACCCCCAGAGCTTATGTCTCTAACTGCATATGTAGCAAAAGATGGCCTAGTTGGCCATCATTGGGAAGAAAGGCCCCTAAGTCTTGCAAACTTTATATGCCCCAGTACAGGGGAACACCAGGGCCAAGAAGTGGGAGTGGGTGTGTAGGGGAGCAAGGCAGTAGGAGGGTATAGGGAACTTTTGGGATAGCATTTGAAATGTAAATAAAGAAAGTATCTAATAAAAAGAAAAAGAATTTTCAGGAGTGTACTAGTTTAGAATAAACACAGAAGGTTAAAACTATAGTAGTAGCTACCTGGTTCTTGTTGGGTTTGGTTCTGACCTGCATGTGTTCCACATATGTTACTGAAATTTTCTAAATAACTTTTGTGATCCAGGAGATAGTGGTAAAGAAGAAGTCCCCTGGAAGCAACCAGATCATATGCAATTAAAACTATCTGAGGTTTAAATTGAAGATCAGGAAAAGAACAAAGTTAAAAAGTAAGTGCTGTTGATTTTTCAAAATTTGATCTAAGTATTTTGGTGGGAAAAGTGAATACGTACTACTTAACATATGTAACTTTGTAGTCTATATTATGAGACAATTGGTTAAAGATTATAAAGTATTTGTACATATTAATAAATTCTAAATTCTATAACAGCAACAATAGTAATAGTACTAGTAGTCGTAGTAGCAGCAGCAGCAGAAGCAGCAGCATCAGTAGTAGCAGCAACAGTAAAGACAGCAGCAGTAACAGCAGCAGCAACAGCAGCAGTAACAGCAGCAGCAACAGCAGCAGTAACAACAGCAGCAACAGCAGCAGTAGTAGTAATGATATCATCTTTGTATTAGTCTTTATCCTCATCGATGAAGGCTACTAGTTTATATTAATAATGTTCCTCAAATTTTATAATGCCCATTTGGAAGTATCAGTTACTTGCCCTAGAAGAAACCAAGTTTATGTGGCTCTAAAACCATGACCACCTTATATTTCTATGCTTCTACAGGGACCTCTGAGAATCTCCTACTACTTTTGGCCTGGGATTACCAATAAGTCCAATTTCATGGAAATGGTGTATCACATCTCAAATGATATAGCAAAGACTTACCTTTAAAACACTCCCAAACAGCTGAGCTCTGCTCTGCAAGATGGTGGAGAACAGTGAGCCCAAGACCGAAGTGTTTCAGATCACAGACTTTACCATATCCTCTGAGTGGGAAAGATTTATTTCAAAAGTTGAAAAGTCTTGAATGACTGGAAAATGATTGGACACTCTCTGGGAAAACAACTGGGAAAGGCTTCCAGTTTCCATCTGTGCCCACAGCTGATCCTGTGCAACATTGCTCAGAGCCTTTCCTGTGCCACAGCACCTCATACTCAAATACCTCTAGAAGAGAGTACGTTTCCAAGGATTGCTGACAAGCTTGTGAGCACAGGTAAGAACACCACATCTGCTCAGAGGGAGCCACCTGGAGCCCTCAGATTACAGGAAACAAGCAGAAGCCTGGGAAAGGATCCTTCTGGCTTCTGTCTGTGCCTGGAGCTGATCTTGTGCCACAGCACTCCATACAAGAATAAAGCCAGGAAAGAGCTAGTCTCCCAGGAGTACAGACACACTTGTAAACAGAGGTAAGACCACCACTTCTGTTCAAATTCTTAGCTCAAGAATGACACACCTAGAACCCTTAGGAAACAGGAACCAAGGAGCATCCTGGGACAGAATCCTTCTGGAGGAGCTGACCCTGTGCTACAGCTGTCCATAAGTAAATCCTCCCAGAGAGAGCTGGTCAGCCACAGTCAGAAACAGCAATAACAGCAAACACCGGACATAGCTAGATGATGCAAGGCAAGGGCAAGTACATAAACAGAAACAAGGTTACTTGCCATCATCAGAACCCAATTGATGGTAAGATTCTTGCATTTGCCTTTCTGCGGCGCGCCTCCCTCGACCAGCAAGAAAGTCACGCCACCACCTGGATATTCTCAGTCAGATTTATTCAGGAGCACCTTGATAGTAGATTCCCAGGACCCTGGACAGCAGCAGAGCTGCAGCATTTATACTATCCCAGGGAGGGGGAAGGGTGTCCTAGTGGATGTGGATTGGTGCACCAGAATACACCTCATTAGCATGTGGACTGTTCATTGGTGCCACAAGCCACACCCATTAGCATATTGCCTGTTCATTGGTGCCACAAGCTGTGCCTCATTAGCATATTTTCCCTTCGGGAGGGGCTATTGCTTGAGGAGGGCCTGAAGAGAGAGCTGCGCATGCGCGCTAAGCTCTCCTCCCTGGCAGCCTGCTTGTCCCGCGCCATCTTGTAATGGGCGGAGCTGCAGGCTCCCGGAGCCGGATGGCCTTTCCAGAGCCCGGATGAAGCTTTCCCAGAGCCTGGGCGGCAGCTTTCCCGGGAGCCGGCAGGCGATGGCCTTTCCCGAGGCGCCAGGGGTGGCGCGGCCTCTCCCAAGTTGGCCAGGGTGGGCACGGCCTCTCCGGAGTCGGCCAGGGTTGGCGGCTTCCTACATCTCCCCCTTCTTTATTAATTAAATATGAAGTCCTACAAATCTGGTCAGTGAACACCCTGGCCTGGAGGATCAGCCTTTGACAAGTGACTGATCGGAAATCGGGCTACCATCAGTCACGACCACCAGTCTGTCTCTGCAGAGATCTGGAGTAGGAGGAGATGCCACCAGCACGTTGCTGGCGGACTTAGCTGTAACAGAGGTCAAATTGTTTGTGCAATTGAATTTCCGACCTAGTAGTTGATAGGCGTACTTTAGCATACCCGTCTTTTTATCAGGGGGGAGGATAACATCCCCTGCACTGTATTGTGACACTCTGTCAGCAAAAAAGTTTCCTTACTCCATCATCCTTTGAGGTGGTATAGTGGGAGTCATTAGGTCTGTTCCTAAACCGAGGAAGTATCGGCAAACCAGTCTGCTAGGAAATCATTACAAACTCTTAAGAGAGACCAACCAGAACTCAGGCAAAATGCCTTCGTCTATGGCCATCAGGGCTTGAATAACGACAGTTTTCAGTCGGGCCTGAGTGCATCTCATACGACATAACAACCAGAGGCAAAGTACACAACCCGCAAACACCAGGACACCACAAAGTAGCATCCTAACCCATTCTTTAGAAAAGGAAAAGGCATTGGACAGCCAAGAGGTAAAATCTCCCAAGGTGACAGGGTTGACTGGTGCCCTTCAGGATGGAAATCTGGATAAGGAGCTTCTGGAACAGACGTTCTGCCTCCGCAGTCCAATTCCCTTGAAGATACTCCTACAACTCTTGCTGCATCTTCCAAGGGAGGGGGCATTCTTCGTATCAGTCTCTCAGGTATCCAAATTGGTTCTTTGTCCCTAGGAAAAACACAAACTGCTCCCTGGAACTTTGAAATAACCGTGTCCGGACCTAGCCATGACTCGGATTAAACAGAGATAGTAATGGAAAGGTTTTAATTCATAATTTGGCATCTTTAGGTAACATCAAACCCAATTAATGTCACCTAGTAATCTTTGGAAATCATTTAAAGTCCCTAAATTATCCTTCCTAAACTCTACCTTTTGTGGCACTATCTGTTTTGTTCCTACTTTGGCTCCTAAATAATCTCAAAAAACTATAAATATTAATCTTATCATCCTGACCAGGTGAACAGCCACTCTCTTTCAGCTCTGCATCGAGCTGTCCACCTAGGTAGAGGAGGTGCTGCTTTACATGAGGGATGCCAATATTTGGAATAAGCCACAGGACTCCATCCTGATACCAAAGAAACCATCTTATGCATCCCACATGGGCTCCTTTTATAGGAGAACAAAAGCTACCCTTCAAAGATACATTAAACAAAACATTCCTTTTCCACAACTGTGGATGGCAATTGCAAAGATTTATTGTTTTCAAAAATCCTAAGAAAAACCATAGCATCCACTCTTGTTTCACACCTGCTTTCAATGTGCCCTGATTCCAGGCAAAATCTAGGTCTCTGCCAAGTTTGTCCCAGGAGGGAACAGTAAGACTCCCCGATACTGCAAACCAAGGGGCCACAGTATCACACTCCTTCAAAAACCTCTCAAGGGTGGATTGTTTGATTTTTTAAAATTTTGATATAATCAGCTCCTGAAGAGCCAAAAAAATTGGGTGCGAATGAGAAGCGCCCATGATTACTTACTCCTTTTCTAACTGCACTCCATTTCTTTATTGTCTCTTACCCGAGAACTTTCTCTTGTCCCATTTACCTGGGAACTTTACTGAGGTCTATCTTCTTCTGACCTTTTATTGTTTTATTTTGAGCTGATACCCTTTATCATCTAGGTGGTATCACTCCCTCTTATTTTTAACAGCCTCCTCATCCACCTCTTCTTCCGAAGAGGAGTCGAGGTTGGAAAGCTGCAATTCTTTGAGGAAGGGGTAAATCCCCTTTTCTTGTTCCCCCTTAATATTTAAGAGTTGGTTCTAGCCTCCCTTTTGCTGTCAACAATATAGGGAAGCATAACCTCTCTAAAATATTCTGGGTAACTTACTGGTACCGCCGCTCTGTAGCTGATGAGTTCTGATCCCACGAAGATAATCTTCAGTTCCTGAAGAGTTCAATTCCCACGAAGATCTTCGGTTCCTGAAGAGTTCAGTTCCCAGGAATATCTTCTTCGGTTCCTGAAGAGTTCAGATCCCACGAAGATCTTCTTCAGTACCTGAAGAGTTCAGATCATCTTCGGTTCCCGGGTTCTCAGCACCACTTGCGGCGCGCCTCCCTCGATCAGCAAGAAAGTCACGCCACCACCGGGATCTTCTCAGTCAGCTTTATTCAGGAGCACCTTGATAGTAGATTCCTAGGACCCTGGACAGCAGCAGAGCTGCGGCTTTTATACTCTCCCAGGGAGGGGAAGGGGGTGTCATAGTGGATGTGGATTAGTGCACCAGGCTACATCTCATTAGCATGTGGACCGTTCATTGGTGCCACAAGCCACACCCATTAGCATATTGCCTGTTCATTGGTGCCACAAGCTGTGCCTCATTAGCATATTTTCCCTTTGGGAGGGGCTATTGCTTGAGGAGGGCCTGAAGAGAGAGCTGCGCATGTGCACTAGGCTCTCCTCCCTGGCAGCCTGCTGGTCCTGCGCCATCTTGCAATGGGCGGAGCTGCAGGCCTTCTTGGAGCTGGACGGCCTTCCCGGAGCCCGAACGAGGCTTTCCCGGAGCCCGGGCAGCAGCCTTTCTGGAGGTGCCAGAGGTGACGTGGCCTCTCCCGAGTTGGCCAGGGTGGGCGCAGCCTCTCCGGAGTCGGCCGGGGTTGGCGGCTTCCTAAACCTTTCACCATCTGATAATCTCTGATGTTAAATGTTCTTACTGTATCTGGCTGGAGCTTGTTCCCTTTGTAAGCCTGAGTCAGCACTCCTGGGAGACCAGCTCTCTCCTGGAAAGACCAGTACACAGAAGGCTGCAGAACAGCCCCACCTCCTGGCTGCAGAGGTAGGCCAGTAGGAACCTGTCCCAGTGCTCTGGTGCTTCTGAGACCTGTGCTTTCCTGAGTGGACCCGCCTTAGAGAGTCACCAGAGAGAAAATGGTGATCTCATCTGAGAATCAGGGTCAGATACTTCCTGGAGGCAAGCTCTCCTCTGGCAGGGAAGGTGCAGAGAGGACTGAGGATCAGCCCCTGCTCCTGGCTGCAGATGTAGGTCCATAGGAACCTGTCCCAGAAGTTCTTTTGCTTCTGAGGCCTATGCTCTTTTGAGTGGATCAGCCTCTGAGAGTCACTAGAGAGAAATATTGATATCATGTATATTTAAGAGGTATTTAAGTATTATATATTATTTTGATGACTTAAAAAACTGTTAATACCGAGTTGCATATTCTAAAATACATTTTATTAGTTTAATAAAAATAAAAAAATGAAAAAACACTCCGAAACAGACTAAAATTTAATCTTCCTTGTAACATGAAGCCATGTCTTCACCTTCATTTTTAGTGTGTCCTACAGACCATATGTAGGTCACCTGCCTCCCAAAATACACAGTCTCTGATGTTAACCCACACAGCCTCATCCCTTTCTGTTCTCATAGATGGTCTTCAATTTGAACAAGTACCTTTGTCTGGAACAACATATGCTTAGTAAAAGACTGGAACAGTTTAGAAAATTAGTCCAGGAAAAAAAGTAAACAGTATTTCTTTTACATACTATGTATGACTTGATATGTGGGAAGAATGGTTCTTAATATTTGATGGTCTACTGGTCACTTGATCTTGAGAATCTCAGGCAGACTGACATACAAAGTGCTATGATCAATAGGGAAATTGGAATTGTCAGAGAAAATATATCTATTCTTTAATTCACAATTATGAGACTTTGTCCTTGTTGTACTTAGTTTCTTAGAAAAAAATATTATGGTGAAGGAATCAGACACATTAGGGCTCAGGCTCATGTTAACTCATATAGACTATGGCAACATGCATAGGACATGCCTGACTTTAAACCAAACAGGGTCTCACAGGGTATGCAGATCACAATTCAGGGCAGGTCCCATACACAGAAGTAGATGGCTAATGCAGAATCAATTCAAAAATTTGTGGAGTTTATTTTATACTGCCTCATTTATTTTTATTTTTATTTATTTTTCAGAGAGAGAGAAAGAGAATATTTGTACAATTGAAATTATGGTAAGGTCTGTGAAGAAAATGATGTAGGAAAAAACCATGATCACAAAATACTGTATGAAAAAGTTATTTCCAATGAAACTATATATGAAAAGAAGAAAGTGAAATAAAACACATACCCAGTCTAGACAACATCCTGGCAATGAAAGGGATACGCTCATTTTTTTCTTTAAGAGCTACTGGTGATGAGAGCTACAATAGGTGCTCATTAAGAAAATCCCCTAATAAAACCAGCAAAAGAACCAAAAGTAAGGGACACAAAATTACAACATAGAACACTAAGAAGCATAAAAAACAAACAAAACAAAATATAACTTATCAATTATGAATTTAAAGATATTAGTGGGGAAAATAGTTGGATTAGGCTTTAAAAGTTTACTACTAATTATGATTAAGTATTCAAAGTGGTAAAACCAAGCAAATGAATACAACCTGTAATCTTGGGAGGAAAATCAGCAGCATAGATGAGAAACTCAACAAAACTACTGAGAAAACCAACAAAATGGATTAAAAAGTCAATAGTATGAATGAGAAATTCATCAAGAAAATGGGTATTTTGGGAAAAAATTGAAATGTAGGAAATTGTAATCTCAATAATTTAAATAAAAACCAAGGGAAGCCATCACAAGTATAGTTGAACAAATAGAAGAAAATATCAGTGTAGAAGAGAAAATGAAAAAAATTACATTAAAGAATCAGTGAAGAACATTATTATGATGTTCAGGAATTGCACATTATGGCTAAGAGATTAAGTGTAAGAGTCAAAGTAAAGGAGCTGAGAAAAAGTCTACAGACATAGACACTCTACTCAACACAATAATAGCAGATAACTTACCAAACTAGAGAAAGGAAAAGACAAACACACAAGAGACATTAAGAACCCCAACAATATTCTAAGGAGCAGCAAATCACAACTAAACAATATAAAAATATGAGGGGAAATACTAACTCATACAAAAGGCAAACACATCAGAATAATATTAAGTCTATCTTCAGCAAACTCAAAAGTCAGAGAGCCATAGGCTGTTATATTATAAACCAATCATGATTGCTACATTCACCAAAGGCACCTTTGTTTATGATCACTAAACAAGAAACTCATAAAGTACTTTGAAGAAGACTGCAGAGAGAAAGAAAAAATGAGTTTTAATAATGTGCAGGGAAGTATATATATATTTGAGACAGGGTTTCTCTGTGTAGCCCTGGCTGTCCTGGAACTCACTCTGTAGACCAGGCTGCCCTCAAACTCATAAATCTACCTGCCTCTGCCTCCCAAGTGCTGGGATTAAAGTCATGTGCCACTACTGCCTGGCAAGAATATATTTTATGATTGGACTAGATGAGCAAAAATGAGTTAGATAGGAATCTACCATCTCTAACAGAGTAAACCTCGAAATCCCTAACACTAATAGAGGAGGAAAAAAGATAATTACAATCAAATGATGCAACACAAATATCAAATAAGCACAAAATTCCATTGTAGGAATTAAGAAATATATCTAAACCATACCTTAAGTATAAGCATCTTTAGTGCATCACTAAATAGACAGTGATTACTTAAGTAGGTGAAAAAAATCAAAACACAGTCACCTAATGTTTCTAGAACATAATACTCTTGTGAATATCCATGGAGTGAGAGTCTGGAAGAGAAGATAATTTATGAAGCAAATATAAACTGAAAACAAGCTGACAAATATTCTGAGAAATAATTGTTTATTCAGAGTTCTCAAAAAGAACAGAAGTGATAGAATATGTCACTGTAAAGGGACTTTATCAGACTGATCTACATCCTGTGGTCCAGGTAGTCCCACCATGACTGACTTCCAACAGAAGGTTTGAGAAGGCAGCATAAGCTCAAGCCACAAGCCTGGATTCACAAAGAGGATCCCTGGAGAGCTGCTGATCTTCAGCCTATGTTGGAATCCAGATGAAATAGGTTTTAATACGTGGGAAAGAATGACTCTGTAGCAAGAGAGATGAACTTGCCAGAGAGTGAGAATAAGTTGGCAAAAAGCAGATGTTGCCTTTTCCCATGTCATTGTTAGTAGGCCACCACTAGAAAGTGTGACCCAGACCTCGGGTGGGTGTCCCCACAGTAGTTAACTCGTCAAGAAAGTCCGTCACAAGTGGGTCAGACAGATCAGACTTTAATTGATTCCAAATGGAGTCAAGTTGACAACCAATATTAGGCCATCCTAGTAATAAATTCAAACCAAAATTAGTCAAAAGAGATAAAGAAGCTTACTCTATTAAAAACAAAAAGAAGGAATTCATCAAGAAAATATAACCACTAATCACGTATATACACTAAAGTCAAAGATCTTAATTTTACTAAGTAAACATTAGTGGTATAAAAGTTCAAGTATGTACTAATAAATTAATAGTGAATAGCTTCAACACCTTACTCTCTTCTTTAGACAGCTTATTCAAACCACATATTATGAAGTTTCAAAGCAAAACTATAGCATAAATCAAATGAACCTAACAGATACCCTGCTGTAACTTGTCTACCCAACAGACCTAAAATACACAGACCCTTCTCTAAAATATAACATAATCTGGATCACACAGCAAGTCTTCAGAAGTTCATTTAAGTTATTCCTATTATGAGCTTATGGCAGAATTGAGGAACTCTCTAATAGACAATGTAAATATGGTGTTGATAGGTTTTGCCCTCTCTGCTTCTCTCTCCCTAGCCAAACCATTAGAGTTCCTCATTTAGGCATTTCCAAACACCTAAAGCTAGCCACTAAGGTCCATTCCTTTATTTGGCTCCCTCCTAACTCATTCCTGAGGCTGATCACTAAGGTCCATCTATCAGAACACCAAGACCCAGAAATCAAAATTCATTATTTATTATTATTTTTTAATTATTTTGACTGCACTGACTAACATGTTCAATCAGGATTTACTAATTCCTCCTTTACTCCTTAAAAACCAGTCATGCAGAGCCCCCTGCTGCTGCTGTCCTTGCCTGATCCAGAGGTCCCTCTTGGGTAATAAAATCTTTGTGTTGAGAATTTGATATCTGGGTGTGTTCTGTGTTGACTCCAAGGCACCTTTAGAAATAAAGCCAGAAATCAGTATCTGGAGAAAGTACAACTACAAAACTACTTGAATATTAAATACAACATTCTTTAATAAAATTATATAATTAATGTCAAAAATTAAATTTAAAGTTACTAGTATCAAGCTATAATTATAGCACAATCTACCAGGGTCTTTGAGATAGAAACAAGGAAATCCTTATATAAAATCATCAGACATATCAGATAAATAACCCACTGATATATTTGAAGGTCTTAGAAAAACGAGATTAATTCAAATCCACCAAAAATAAATATGAATAAATAATAAAGTTTGTGGCAGAAATTAATAAAATACACACTAAAGAACAACATATAGAGTGAAACAAATACAGTCTTTAAACAAATAGAAGTGGTGGCTTAACTGGAATAACAGGGGATGCAAAAGGGCAGACACATATAAAGAAGCTGGGACAAGTGGGCTATGTACTCTGCTGGAGATGCACCACCAGCAGCAACACAGAAATTAAATACATTTATTTTACACAACTAATCAGGAAAGTAGGTTTATTCTATGCAGTTATTTAAGGAGGTGGGTTCTCCATAGGCAAACAGTTTCAATTACGACCATCCTAGAGGAGAAAACTTCATCTTACATTTTCAACACACACTATCAATATCTGCTCATGACCCAGGGGAAAAATTTGTCATTCCAATGCCTCTGTAATTTTGAGGTGCATATTATGAGCATATTCATGTTAAAGTTACTAGTATCAAGCTATAATTATAGCACAGTCTACCAGGGTCTTTGAGATAGAAACAAGGAAATCCTTATATAAAATCATCAGACATATCAGATAAATAACCCACTGATATATTTGAAGGTCTTAGAAAAACGAGATTAATTCAAATCCACCAAAAATAAATATGAATAAATAATAAAGTTTGTGGCAGAAATTAATGAAATACACACTAAAGAACAACATATAGAGTGAAACAAATATAGTCTTTAAACAAATATAGTCTTTGTTCTCACTCTTGGTCTGTCTGTCTGTCCATCTTCTCTCTATTTGTGTGTAATGAAAGAGGGTAATGGAATAATATTTATCATGAAGGCTTATGTTGAAAATACTTGGGGGAAGAAGGAGACCATGGAGACAGGGAGAATAAGGATGAGCAGGAAGTTTAGTGGAGTTCAAAGAAGAACATATAATAAAATATATTAAATACATAGAAATGTTACAATACATTTTTATTCTACCAAAATATTTTTAAAAAGAAAACAGAAGGAAATACTGTGTTCAGATTCAGTGTTTTTCACAATGTTTTTATCTGCCCAGCAGAATGAATCACAGTTGACATAATTGTCTGCTGAATCTCTTGTGATATGTCCATTGTTATGTTACCAAACAATAATACTCATACTATAAATTCAATATTATGTATTCTTGATTTTAGGTTACTTACCTTGCCAAAATTAATTGACCTTGCTATTTAAAATGTCTAATGCAACTTATTACATAGATAATACAAGCAATATTCCTACTAGAAGGTTTTCATATTTTAAATGTAAAATGGCATTTATTTTTTAAAAAGAAAAGTATTATCAAGAATTCCCAGTGGGTTTTGCTGCCATTTTTGGAATTTTTTTTTTAACATTTCTTAGCTTTCTGAAGTATATAGCTAAAGTTTCAATATCAAATGCCAGAGACTGAATCAGTCTACCCATCACTTAAAGAAAAGACATCTCATTTGGAAAAAATTATTGTGTGACTCATTGAAATGAAAGATCAATATACACAGAACAGTTAATCCATAACATATTATTCAAGCATACACATTAATAAATAAAGGATGTAAAAAAACCTTGCTACAAAAAGGAACATGCAGATCTAGTATAAATCAAAATAATTTAAGCAATGACTGCTTTTGAGATACTTTACTAAAGTTATTATAATGGTAACATTTTCATATTCCAGGAAAACTAGAAGACTAAAAATTCTCTTGAGAGGTTATCAATTCCCAAGTAGTCAGACTTAAACACACATACATAAAAGCAACAGTAAATACACTCAGTAGGCTGAATAAGAATGTATATGTTGTGGTAAAGAGAGAAGGGGTTGGAGATGAAGAAAAGGGAGTAGAAATAATTTTGTATTTTGAAGGGACTCTGTAGGCTTAAACAAAGAACAGAGAACACATGAAATTGGGAGGGAACAATGGTGGTGGGGATAGAGGAGGAATTGGAAAGGAGAGGATTCTGAGTGGATGTGGTCAAAACATATTATATACATGTATGAGGTGTTCTTGCTGTGAAAGCAAATTGGATTGGGGGTGGCAAAAGTAGTAGCATGTGAGTTGTTGGAAGTTAAGTCCTTTGTCAATCTTAACAACATGATGTTAAGCATTCTGGCTACTTTTATGTGCACCTGCTTGTATTAAGAATGCTAATTACATTCCCTGAAAAACTGTTTGCACAAGATTCTCAACACTAGAACATAGCTTCTGGGAACCTTCCCCCAGTTGGTTCTGATCGGCAAATAAAGATGTTGACAGCCAATGGCTGGGCAGGGCAGGGCAGGGCAGAAAGAGGCGGGATTTTTAGGATTCCTGGACTATGGACAGAAAGGGAGGTGAGGGAGATTGTTCATGTTTGGAGAAGGAGAGGAGAGACGCCATGCCTGAGATGAATGGAGACCAGGGTGGCAGACCTGACAGGTGAAGAAGCCAGGAGAGTGGCTTAGTTGGGCAGCCCTCTGGGTCCAGACCAACCAAGGAAGGATATAGAATTTAGTAAGTGATAACTCAGGCTTATTGCTGGAAGGTGGATTAGCCACGTGGAGGTTAGGAAGTGACCCAGCCATTGAGCTGATTAAGGCATATCAAAATATAAAGACTGTGTATGTGCCTTTCATTTGGGAACCCAAAACACTGGGGTGGGTGGCATGGAACATGCTGCCGGGTTTTATTTAAATTAATTAATTCAACACTTATGTCAACTTGACAGAGGCTATAGTCATCTGAGAGGAGGGAACCTCAATTGAAAAAATGCCTTCCAAAGATTGGGCAGTCAACAAAGTTGTACAATATTTTCTTACTTAGTGATTGATGAGAGAAGGCCCAGACCATTATGGGTGGTGCAAACACTGGAACAACTGGTGCTACTGGGTTTCATAAGAAGGTAGTTTGAGCAGGCTGTGAAGGTCAAGCCAGCAGGCAGCACCTTTCTTTACTTCTGCATCAGATCTTGCCTGAGATTCAAACTCGTTATAAATGAGTTACTGCCCTGACTACGATTAATGATGGGCTATTGTGTAGAAGTGTAAGTCAAATAAACTTTTTTCCTTCCCAACTTGCTTTTTTAAAAATTAGATATTTTCTTCATTTACATTTCAAATGCTATCCCCCAAACCCCCTATACCTTTTATCTTGGCACTTCACAGCAATAGTAGCCCTAACTAGGGTACTAGTTCAAATAAGCCACTCACAAAATAACAAATATCATTTGATCTACTATGTTCGCCACCTATCTATAGTAGTCAGAAATAACTTACAGAAAGAGAAAGCAGAAAGGCAGTTGGAGGGTGAGGCAGGGAGAACAAACAGTGCTTAATAGGGAATGAGTTTCAGTTTGAGAAATTGAAAAGTTCTACATAGAGAACACATTGAAGTTTAAGTAGTGGTGTATCTGTGTATACTACCTTCAGCATACTTGTGGTTCATTAACATGGTCAGTTTTACTTTAGGATATATTATCACTATAACAAAATAATAACCCTATTTCTGGTTAAACTTAGTAACTCAAAACAACAGATTCAGAATAACCTAGTTGATCTTGTTCTCACCTCTGTGGGATATCAACACTCTTTTAAAAAGTCACAAAGTCAAGATCCCATTGAGAAGTTCTACTAGCAAGAGGTCTATTCCTAAATGAACTGTTTACTGACTAATTTTAAGTGGAAAAATTATTTTACTTCTTTTCTTCAGCAATATATGATTGCTCACTCTCTGCTATAATCATGAGCTTGCTTCTGATATTGAGTAAATTCTAGTGATACTGGAACACATTATATATGGGCAGAAAAGGATCTGCACAAAATAACATTATCTGACAAACAAAACTCAAGGTGGCTTTAGGCCTGGGAACACAACACCAGAGGAAAGCACTTTAACATAGAAATTGCAGAGCCATTTCATCTCAAATAGCTATTGATATTTGAGAAGAATGAGAAGCCAAACTGGGGAACGATGTCCTGAAGCTTTGTGGAGTTCTTTTAGACTGTTTTCATGTACAGCCTTTCTCTTTCACGCTCACTGCATACCCCCATGAATATTCATTTGGGATATTGTAGAAAACGCCACAGAGGAAGCCAGAAGCCAGCCACACACGTGCATTATTATCACTTACCAAGATGAGACATAAGAGAAATGTTAAGATACTTTTTGTCCCCAGAAATCATTTAAAACTCTTCTCTTTTGCTTTCGGGGAGCTTCCATATCCCCGGGAAAATAAGCATGGATTTCTAAACTGTCAAAGAAATGAAAGATGACCTGCCTAATGGTTTAGAAATCCCTTTTATCTTTGCAGCTTGCATCAAAGTCTTAGAGGAGGTTTTTTATATTATGGAGCAGAATAGGCAGCCAGGCAATACTCTGATCCTGTACTTCTTGGAAATTATGGTCATGTGAATACCATTTAAGCCTCAAAGATCCTCAGGTGGCTGAGCTCAGACAGACTGCATCATTGGTGTGAGAACACAACCCATTCAATGAGCAATGAACCACATACACAAGGTTATTATTATATTTTGAGTCATTTGATTTATTCCACTTTCCCTTGTCTTTGGTCTCCACAGATGCATCACAGACAAGGGGTACAAACTCCAGGGGGTTTGCACCAAGGAAGCAACTTCTGTGACTTTCATAGCCTAGAAAGTGAAATAAATAAATTAAGCAAAGTACATGAGAGAAGTGATTAAAAAAAAAAAAGGTGAGACCCTGATGATGTGGGAACTTATATTTGACATAGCTGATAGTATATTGCCAATCCTCAGGAAGATATCTGAAGAGCAGAGCCATCTTGGACATGAAACAACATCCTGTTTACTCTGCGAAGTGCTAAGAATCCCAGAAACAATGTCAGGAAAGGGTAACAGAGCCCTTTCCAGTCTCTGTATGGCAACACTGGAGGATAGGAAGGAGATGTAGGATGGATGGAGGGAGAGAGAGAAAGAGAGAGAGAGAACAATTGTAACTGACCTTCAGCTGTGCATATTATAAACCAAACTGTGGCATTTTCTTCCCTGTACATGCTTAGAAGAATTTCAAACTATTGACCTTGCTATGGTGTCCACAGACCTTAGAAAATTCTAGCAAATTTCATCACTCAGAGTTTAACAGACCCTCCCCCTTGGTTTAACTTGATATCTAATTTTTGTATAGGCTGTTTGAAGAGCCAAGAACTTTTTTTTTTTTTTTTTTGATAGGCCATTCTATAATCACTCACTTCACTGGGTAAATTATTCTTATTTCTCTTAAGTTATCCCTCTGCACTACCTTGGTCATATCTTCTGTGGGAAAGCCACAGAAGTTTGTGAAATGCATATAACATGCAATACTATTTTCAAACCATGTTTAACATATCTTATATGGCAGCTCTTAAATGTCACAGTACATTAATTATTACAAAAAGTGATGGATCAAAATTACTAATGTCAATATGCCTTTCACCTAAAACCTCAGGTATTTCATCTTCTAAAATAATAATTTAAATTAAACTCTGTTTAAATATGCTCACAATATGACAGGGCTAAAGGAGACAAACAAAAATGGTTTATTTTCTTACTGCTTCAACTTTTTATAGAGAAAATTGTATTATTCTGACATGTCCCTCAAGCATTAACATAGGTATCAATGTGACTGACTATAAATGATTCAACAGGATGCATTTCATAATTACTTTCATCAAAGAGATCTGTAACTCCCCTGAACTTTACTTCTGCCCTCTACTGTAAGATGAAGATTTAATGAAGTCCTTTCTTCACACTGGGAGATAAAGTTCCTCATAATAATACTGTTAGAAATGTATGAATACACATTAGTTTCTTTTGCTTAGATCAGTGATGCCAACTCTTCTAACTTTTGGACTAGTTAGCTCTGTTAGCTCTGGACTACTTTAAGATCACTAAAAATAATTCAACAAAGACACATCTGTCTGAAACCTTTTGATGAACGGTCAGTTTCTCAGATTCAGTGTGTGTACATTTAGCACCACTCCCTGTTATTTGTTTTTAAATAATAAGAATGGAATTTTGTGAAAAACTTATGGGATCTACTGAAATGACTCGTTTATCCTCTCATTGGTTAGATGAGTAACCAGTGGTATTTTCCTTTCTCATCCCAGAGCAATGTGTATCTGAAAGGACATATGGATGCAAGTTACCACACAGTGATGACTCTTGAAATCTTAAGTCTCTAACAACCATTCCCAGGCTCTTAAAATTACTAACATTGTGGATGATTTAACATACCCTTAAATTTTAAAGACTTTGCTCATATATTGCTTCCTTCTAATATATAGCTTAATTTAAAAATTCATAGAAATAAAAGCACTTTATTAATTTTTTTTTCATTTTATCACATATTTAAAAAGTTAGGGGGTCATGCAACTCATCCAGGGTCAGATGTTCTGGGAATGTACTTAACTATATGTTTCTGCACTCATATTATAAAGTGATTATTTAACGTTCATCCTCAGGTGGGTTTTAGGGTTGTTTTTATAACATCATAAGCCATTCTGAAATCAGTACAATGGAGGAGAACTTTCACATCATTCATTTTTAGTGATCTTAAAGTAGTCCAGAGCTAACAGACATTAAGACCAACAACTGATAGGACCTTGTGAAACTAAGAAGCATTTGTGTAGCAAAGGACAACACCATGCACATTGTGAGGCTGCTTTTGAAATGGGAAAAATCTTTACCAGCTATACATCTGACAAAAACTTAGTATCCAGAATAAAGAATTCAAATTGAATATCAAGAAAACAAATAACAACTAAAAATGGGGTCTTCAACTAGACAAAGGATTATCAAAATCTAAGATACAAATGGATTAGAAACATGGAAAAATAATTATCATTCTTAGCCATCAGGAAAATGCCAACTAGAACTATTTTGATATTTCATCTTACTTCCAGCAGACTGACTCAGATCACCACCCCCCAAAAAACTGAAAACAGCCTAGATCTATATGATCATTAGCCAATGAATAGATGATCAAATTGTGGTTCAGTTACAAAATGTAATAATATTTAGCTGTTGAGAAAATGAAATTTTGATAATTGAAAGCCAGTGGATATAATTATGTGGTGGTTTGAATGAAAATGTCTCCTCTGGGCTCTTATGTTTCAATGTTTTGTTCCTAGTTAGTAGAACTGCTTAGAAAGGATTAAGGTGTGTGGCCTAGTTAGAGAAGGTATGCCACTGGGGGTGGGCTTTGAGGGTTCAAAGCCCACATGGGTCCAGTATTGCTCTCTCTGCCTTTGTAATAGGATAAAAGTTCACATTTACAATTCAAGCTCTATTCCTGCCTCCCACCATGATGAAACTATAAGCAAACTACAGTGAAATATTTTCTTTTGTAAGCATTACTTTGGTCATGGTGTCTCTTCACAGCAATAGAATGGTAACCAAGACAGATGTGGAAACCACAATTCAGAATGAGATAAGCTAGACTCAGAAAGACAGAACATCTTGTGTTTTCTCTCATTTGTAGGGATTACCTTTGAAATATGTGTTTTCCATTTATAATTCCATGGAGGTGTGCTTTCTAAAGAGAGGATAGAGAACATAATGGTGTAGAGGACAAAGGGGACTTAAGGAACAGAATTGTTAAATTGTGTAGGGGATGTGAGGAATGGGTAAAGATAGAAATATGACACTAAATACCTTTCAAAAATATCATATAAAAACTAGAAGTTTGCATATATATATATATATATATATATATATATATATATATATATACTTATAAGTATGCCTACACATTCATTTATAAAGGCATTTAAATAAAATTGATGAATGCTCAGCCCTCTCTGGATCATCTATATCATTCCCATTTCTCCCAAGGTGTAGGATTACTGTGAGAGGGGGACAGGGAGATTATAAGAGGCATAAGCCATTTGATAACAACAAAGAAACAGTTTCTTCCAGACACAGCAGGGCAGCTGCACATATGCGTGCACAGTTGCTATGACAGCATCTATGGGTTGTGGGCAAACTCAGCCAAACAAAACTCTCAATGGCAAGGGTAGGTGGGCACAAAGTTCATCTCTAGCTAAAGAGCGAATTTCAACTGAAAGCATCTGAGACAGAAAGAAACATAGAATACCATGTGTCTTCTCCAACTCAACTCCCAGTTTCCAGCTGTCCTTCCCAGAGGCAATCACTATGATTCTTAATTACCACTTCAAAGATATTCTATGAGAATGCAAAGATGTATATTAATGCATCTTTTATGCTTTATAAAGCTGGGGTATAATTTATATGTATTTTTGCATTGTCTTTTTAAAGCAGAAGTCTTTGTAATTACTCCATATCACAGGGGAAAACAATATCTAATTATTTTCAAAGACTGTATAGTGTTCTATTGTATGAATGTACAAATAATATTCTAGTTACATGCTACTGGTAGGCTTTTAAGTCACTCTAGCTCTATGTTCTCATCAATGATGACATAATGAAAACTTTTATCCAACATTGCATAGACATATAAGTACTCCTTAATGATAAATTTTATTAGTGGAATAGCAAATTTTGTACATAGCAAATCTTTGCACATTTCAAATTTTAAAATGCAATAAGAAATATAAGAAATTTCTCTTCACAAAGCACTGTTCAGAATCTTTTTTTTTTTTTTTTCGAGACAAGGTTTTTCTGTATAGCCCTGGCTGCCCTGGAACTCACTTTGTAGACCAGGCTGGCCTCGAACTCAGAACTCTGCCTGCCTCTGCCTCCTGAGTGCTGGGATTAAAGGTGTGCGCCACCACGCCCAGCTACCGTTCAGAATCTTACCAACAGCATATGTGTGTACTATGTCCCTTAAAGATAAGAGAGTATAATCAATATTTTAACATGTTGACTCAGGTTCCATAGTCTTGGGTTATTTTTCCATTCACAGTTTTTAAATTTTGGGAGAAGTTGAACACCTTATCTTGTAGTTTAAAATATCAATTTTTCTCTTTTGAAAATCTATATAATTAGAACAATTGTTCATTTGTCATTTTCTTTAAAAAACAGTTAAAAATTAGCCATCTGAGCCTTTCAATTTTCTTATGTTTTGATTGTCCATCTCCCTGATCTTCTCAGATCCACCTTCCCTTTTATCTTCCCAATATTGTATCCTTTAATTTTATAAATTTCTCAAGACTAATCTGTCCTCCCAAAATACTTTTAGATAGATGGTCATTCACTGTAGCATGTTGACTTACAAAAAAAGTAACTTAGGAAAAAGAATAATTTTAAGATACATAAACAATTTTGCATCTCCTACTAGCTCAGGTTCCAGGCCAAATACAGAGTTGAAGAGTCTAGTTCCATTTGATTCTTCCACGAAGAATCAAGACGATGGCAGGAAAAGCCTGCAGGTACTCAAGGTGGTTGATTGGGGAGAGGAATTGGTTGTGCATCTGCTTACCTTAGAATCCAGTACTCTGATTTATCAGTTGTGATCATCATTGTAAACTGTCAGTTTGGGAGACTCTAGACTCTCCTAGGAGAGGGCCTAATGGGCATTCCTGGGAGTGATTATCTTGATGGTGTTGAAGGGGACTGTCTCAACAGCTGCATTCATTGCTTTGCTTCACTTAATAACCTCCTTCTTTATAAAAGGAAAAACAGAAAGTGCTGGCATTGTTTTCAGTAAAACTTTAGGAGAATTTCTGAGATGAAAGAGATATATCCTATAGTTTATGTTGAATGCTAGGTCAGTTGAGCAAAGACAACCAAAGCTAAATCTGTGATCATACACGTCATCCATTCTTTATTTATGCATCGCTCTCTCTCTCTCTCTCTCTCTCTCTCTATATATATATATATATATATATATATATATATATATATATATATGCATTTATATTTTTTTGAGATAGAAGAGAAAGGGATCAAGAGAGAGGGAAAAATGGACAGAAGGAAGAGATGAGGACAGAATCGAGAAAGGGAAGGAGGAAGGAGGGAAAAAGGGAAGCTCAGTAAGTTCCTGTTTCTGAGTTTTTCCAGTAGGGTTAACTAAGAGAAATTTTCACTCTGATGAAATAGGCTTGCCTAGCAAAAGGTAATGAGAATAGAAACTTGTCACCTGGTAGGAGGAGAGTGAGTCAAAAATTGTCCTGTGAGCAATGCTGTTTGGAGGGGATGCTGACAGCCCACTAGCTGAATCAGGGGGCTTTCTAGGTGAGCGGAGTGCATAGGCACAGGCACCTTTCAGACTTATGAGTCAAGATCAAATGATGGCAGCAGAGCAAATGTTCAAGTGTCTTCTGGAGCTTTAACTCTGCTCATTCAATCACTCAGTACATCAATAAATATTTATGAATCTCCCAGACAATACATTACCTGATTGAGGTTCAGAGGTTTTTAAAGAGATTCAAAGTTACTGCTCAACTCCTTAAGAATATTGAAGTCTTAGAGAAAGAAAGGGGTTTTAAACACAACTTCATATCCAGTTACCATTACTTGTAATCTCTTGGCCATGTAAATGCAATAATTTTTAAAATGTGCAGCTATATGTACACCTATCCCAGAGGGTATGCAAAGATTTCCTTCACAGCAAAAGAATTACTTCTCACAAGTTTCATGACATATAAAGTTATTGACTTGTGCATGTTGGTTAAAATTTTATTACTTTGCTGAGCATACATATCAGGCATAAGTTCTTTCTAGTTTAGTCTTTGAATTCTTTTAAATATACAATCACATTATCCGACAGTAAACTATCTCCTGTCTTTTGTCTCTAGTTATCTTCTGTCTCCTGTCTGCATTTCATCTTTTCATACTGATTTAGCCAACACTTGAAGCACTATATTGACTGTAAGTACTATAATAAGACAGTACTTTATTAATCAAATCACTGTGTTCTTTGAACTTTTACAATCCTGTCATTATCTATGACTTTCAATTTTTCTTGAAAACTCCCTTGTGCCGAGATTTTCATCAAATAAATCTGATAGGGGACTAATATCCAATATATACAAAGAACCCAAGAAGCTGGACTCCAGAAAATCAAATAACCCCACTAAAATAGGGTACAGAGCTAAACAAAGAATTCTCAACTGAGGAATACCAAAGCGCTGAGAAGCACCTGAAAAAATGTTCAACATCCTTAATCATCAGGGAAATGCAAATCAAAATAACCCTGAAAATCTACCTCACACCAGTCAAAATGGCTAAGATCAAAAATTCAGGTGACAGCAGATTCTGGTGAGGATATGGAGAAAGAGGAACTCTCTTAAATTGCTGGTGGGATTTCAAGCTGTTAAAACCACTCTGGAAATAGTCTGGTGGTTTCTCAGAAATTTGGACATAGTACCACTGGAAGATCCAGCAATACCTCTCCTGATCTTGCAAAGATTATATGCTCCAGAACAGGGGAATGCCAGGTCCAGGAAGCAGGAGTGGGTGGGTTGGGGAGCTGGGCAGAGGCGGAGCATAGGGGACTTTCGGGATAGCATGTGAAATGTAAATGAAGAAAATATCTAATAAAAATTGTTTTTGAAAAAAAGAGAAATAATCCTTTACAAATAGTGTATTTTTAGTGTGTCTCCATTTTTTGAAAACTTCTAATTTCATTTTTGATCTTCCTATTTTGGTCCTCTTAATGATTATTTTGTGTGCTTCCTGAGTTATTTATTTTCTTCTCAAAATCTCATTTTCTGTCAAGATAGTTTTTCCAGAGTGAGTCTTAAGTCCAGATTTTAAAATGTGGCCATTTATTCTCATAACATCTGTGATCACAAACAGAGATCTGCATGCAGGTCTCTGTTGTGGGTCATACAACATTTGTAGCTGGATGATATTGATGACTGCTTTTCTCCCTCAGTAGCATGCACAGTACCTCCAAGCACCATGAATTTGTGTCAACAGGGGTAAAGCTTTTTGCTAGGCACCAGATGGACTTCTCTTATTGTGGTGAGCAATAGCAATAGCTTGTGATGTTTGTGGCATTCCACAGTACTTCATTAGCCAACCTTTTAACAAGATGTAGCCCATTCCTGGTACTTGATGTATCTTGTCTTCCATCTATCTGCTTTAAAATGTCAAATAAAACTGGAATTTCTGGAATAAATACACCAAGTTATAGTATATAACTCAAAGTGTAGCAGGAGTTTGTGTTTTTTAAATATGTATGTGAACTACATACTTGTTGTATACTATTCTATTGTTCTTTATGTTTCTTTTCATGGTTTGTCTATGGAAAGGAGCACACTAGGGAGATGGAAGAAGCCAAGACTGAAAGTGATCAGGATGAATTATGTACATGAGGGAAATTACCAAAGAATTAATTTAATTAATAAAAATACAATAAAATGTATACAAAAAGATTTTTATCTAAATAAAAATCCAAACCATTTGACAAAATCAAAAGTACTCAAAAAAAGAAAGAGAAAAAGGAAAATGGATAGACAAGCTAAAAGCAGTGACCTAGTGCTCAGAGGGAGCTTGCAACAGGCCAACAGTGCTCAGAGGGCTTGCAACAGGCCAACGGTGCTCAGAGGGAGCTTGCAACAGGCCAACGGTACTCAGAGGGAGCTTGCAACAGGCCAACGGTGCTCAGAGGGAGCTTGCAACAGGCCAACGGTGCTCAGAGGGAGCTTGCAACAGGCCAACGGTGCTCAGAGGGAGCTTGCAACAGGCCAACGGTGCTCAGAAGGAGCTTGCAACAGGCCAACGGCTCTGGGTTTGTTCTCCACCAGTGTTCAGATGGGAGATAGAAAGAACAATGGAGAGAGGAGAAAAAAGGGAAGGAAGGAAAGGGGAAGAGAAGGAAGGAAGGAAGGAAGGAAGGAAGGAAGGAAGGAAGGAAGGAAGGAAGGAAGGAGGAAGGGTAGCAGTAAAGGAGAAACCAAATTATTTTTAAAGACCTACAACTATCGTAATATGTAATGCTGGAAGAGTGAATGTTTCTACTAAGATCAAGTCCAAGGCAGGAAGGCAGGAAGGCAGGAAGGCAGGAAGGCAGGAAGGCAGGAAGGCAGGAAGGCAGGAAGGCAGGAAGGCAGGAAGGCAGGAAGGCAGGAAGGCAGGAAGGCAGGAAGGCAGGAAGGCAGGAAGGCAGGAAGGCAGGAAGGCAGGAAGGCAGGAAGGCAG
>LR749857.1:248806-269822 GCA_902729485.2 Mus minutoides
AGGAAGGCAGGAAGGCAGGAAGGCAGGAAGGCAGGAAGGCAGGAAGGCAGGAAGGCAGGAAGGCAGGAAGGCAGGAAGGCAGGTATTACTACTGCATTATGTTTCCATGTCTGTCTAGAATATGTGCATGCAAGCACACACACACTCACAAACACACACAGAAACACACACATACACACACACACACACAGAGGGGGGGGTGTAAAAACCATATTAGATAAGAAATTGAACTATTCTATTCTTAAAGCATATTATTTGTATGTATCAAACAGCAACAAATTATCTGAGAATTACTAGAATTAGTAAAGAAATTCAATGTGTGTGAATACAATTGTCAAATACAAAATAAATAGTTTTCATATATAAGGAATACAAGAGAAAGGCTGGAGAATTAGCTCAGTGAATAAGACCACTTAGTGAACTCTGTGCAGGACCAAATTTGGTTTACCACACCTATAGCTCTACTTACACCCATCTGCAAACTCTTGTTTCTGGTGATCCAATGCCCTCTTCTGGACTCTGTTAGGACTGCATGCACATGTGCGTATACCCTCCCATACATAATCAAAAATAAAATCCGTTTTTAAAATTAAGTTATAAAGATCTGAAAAATGAATCAAAAATTCCTATTTATATTATCATCAACAAGAGTAAGATATTTGTGAACATATTTAGTAAAAAGGTTGTAATCCTTGTATACTGCAAACCCACAGAGTATGGGGTGGACATGATCAAAATACATTGTATGTATCCATGATGTTCTCAAGGTATAAATTAAGAGCTGGAAAAAAAAGAAATGGAGAAGAATCCCAAGCTTATGAATTGTGAGACTGAATGTTGTTTAAATGACAGAGTTTTCTTATTTTTATATAGAATCAAACCCATTTATATTAAAGTTCCAGATGGTATTTTGAAAATATAAGGAAACTGAAGCAAAACTTACTTGGAAGTGTAAGAGTCATAATGTTCCAAACATTTGTGCTGTGTTTTGTGTTCCTATGGTATGAACACTTAACATGAATTGTTTGTCACTCTTGGACTATTCTCAATGGAAAACCACATTATCTTGTATGTAGGAAGAAATAGGGCAGTTGGCTGAAGCTTCTTCTTCTTGTTCAGTTGAAACTTTACACCTGTATATGGGACTGTTAATTTTCTCCCCCATAAACAACTTAATTTAAAATAAAACATTATGCATACATAGTTAAAGTATATGTCTAGTCAGGTAATATTATGGTTTGTATAGTAAATTTTAGCACACATGTCTGTACAGAAAACTACCACTTGAGGCCACTTGTTAGGTGTAGAAGGGAGATATTAAATTGTCAGTTTTCAATTACATCAAGTTTCAGAGTTACAGGACTTTATTTCCCAAATGTACTCTCATAACCGCTGTTGTTGAAAGAGTTAGAAGTCCCCAGGGGCAGGAGAACAAGGACTGAGGGTTTCATGTCACTCTGATAGATTTTTCTGACCAAAGATCCTAATTTCTATTTTTCTTGTGTGTGTGAAAGCTCATCTCAGAAGCAGGGATTTTGTGAATGTCTGTAATAAAAAGTACAGCCTTAGGGAATTCACTAAGTTTTCTGTGTCATCTGAGCCATTTCATAATCTCAACCCAAATCCAGTCCAGGGCCATGAGTGCTTGAGTTTGTTAGGTAAGAGTCTTCTTACTTGTCACATGCTACATTCATAAATAAGAGGTTTAACATTTGTGAAACAAAGTTGAGCTCTCTCTCTCTCTCTCTCTCTTTCTCTCTCTCTCCCTCTCTCTCTCCCTCTCTCTCTCCCTCTCTCTCTCTTCTCTCTCTCCTTCTCCAAAAGATATAATAACTAAGATAATAACACTGATAACTAAACAGACCTCTATCCTAGCCCTACTCCCCAGAAGTTTATGATTAAATAGCACTGGGAAGATTGGATATTAGAAAGAAAGGACCAAACAAAATTATGTATAGGGCCCCTTTTGCTTTTCTTTCAACTTTCATTTAAGTTCCTGTGATAGCTATAAGGTTTCTTTTTCAAATGGCCAGGATTCCAAGATAGAGAGGTATTAAAGCACTAGACAGAATCCCATCAATGTGAGATTGTTTCTCAGGCTTTGGCAAACTTATGAAAGGACTCTGTGGTTATTGATAAACAAACAACACTAAATACTAGATCTGAAATACAATCAGGTTTCTCCTCAGAACCCCTGAAGAAATAGCCAACAAACCCCACAATTTCTCAAACAGTTATCTAAAATATGTAGGCCAGCTGACATCAAATGTCAGTTCAGTGGTCATCATTATGATGAGGACCTTGTGAAAAAACCTTGGGTTGTTCTGAAACACAGATTCCAGTCCCTTTGTTTTAAGCTATGGCATTGTGAATGCTCTTTTCATGAATAATGGTCTAAAGGATTGTGGCTTTTCTGCTGATCTTTGACTCTCCCCAGCTACTGGCTAACACTATTCTACTCTCAATTTCTGTAAGAACCACTTAAGTTTTATTCTGTTAGCTTATATATTATCTGACCTTTTCACTTTAGCATATCACATTATTTTTTGTAGGGGTTGGCAAAAATATTCTCTAGTAAATATTCCTAGGAAGGTAAAGGCTTGCAGTGAATACAAAGTGAGTGAGAGAGAGAGCAATCAAAGAGATGAAGAGCACTGCAGGGCTAACTAGAGAAGAGCAGAGGAGATGGCCCATGGCCTGAGGTCTTTGGACTTATTATTTCTCTATGAGAGGGGATGGGACACATCCTAGGAATGGAGACATGAATATCATTAGATTCAACGCCCTAAATGAGAAAAAAAAATTGAAATTCTAGGAGGTAATACAATATACTTGTGTTTGAATTAATATTTATTATTCTATATCAGAAACATGCCAAGGTATGAATTCTCTCAAGGTGTCCCCTTGTTGGGTGATGAGGATGGGATAAGCCCTCAACTTGGGAACGCAAATGCCATTCATCTTTCGTTTTACTCATCTGGGTCATGGTATGTCCCTTTGCCCACAGAGGGGCCCAAGTACCTTAAGCACAACCATACACCAGGACACAAGTAAGCATATGCCGAGAATACATCATTTCTACCTAAGGCTGAACATTACAATGGTTATTTGAAGGAAGATAGGGAGGTTTCTCTCAATTTTTCTTTCATTTTTACAAAAAGAGAAGTATGATAATGGAACATTTATGAATGAGAGTAGGGTAATGTAAAAATAAGTGATGGGCTGGCCTGCTTTTATCTCAGAATAGCATGAGAAATTTATTTACTATGTATCTTACCTCAAATCTCATTGCCCTGTGGTTAATAATTTCTTTCAGGAAATAAACCACAAGCCAAAGAGTACACATGGAGGGATACATGGCTCCAGCTGCATATGTAGTAAAGGATGGCCTAGTTGGTCATCAATGGGAGGAGAGGCCTTTGGTCCAGTGAAGGCTTGATGCCTTGTAGGGGAATACAAGGATGAGAAGCAGGAGTGGGTGGGTTGGTGAGCAGGGAGATGGGGAGGAGATAGGGAGTTTTCAGAGGGGAAATCAGGAAAGGGGATAACATTTGAAATGTAAATAACGAATATATCTAATAAAGAAAAAAGAAAAAAGAAAAAAGGAAGTTAACTGTTATTCTTCAATGTTGCTATAATTTCTTCTCCTTCTGTTTCTTTGTACATATGTTAGTAAAAACTTAATTATATTCCTGTGTTATAGTTGTAAGTAAGAAGTCATTGGATTCAGAAACTCAGAACATACTTTTCAGATGTAATAGTTTAACAGTTAGTGGGCATATCCATGTGCTATTTCTTGATGTCCATTAAAGTGTGGGGACTGGTTAACTCAAACACCAGATAAATATCTTGATCATGGAATAATAAAATCTGGTTCCTGAAAACTGTTCATGATGAAAATCGCATTAAAGGACCTGACACCATGTTTGCTAGAGTTTTGTCTGTTTCTATGGAAACAAGAAAGAGCAAATGCCTTCTGGGAGTCCTGGTGGGTAAGGTAGCCTTCCTCTGTCCTTCTCAGGGGATTACTTGCTTCACATCTGTAGGAAACCCCTGAGTACACTCTATAAATTCACATTTTAAGTAATAAGAATGTTCATGGAATAATTAACTTTCTGTAGTGTATTGCCAGTTGGTATATTGTAGACTGATCATTCTTTCCTTCCCTCTTGTCCCTCATTCTCTTCTAAGAGGTTTTTACAGTTTCCAAAGCAAAGCCTATAACTTGGTGACAAAATAACCAGATTTGTGCTAAAGAAAACATAGCAGTCACATGTGAAATAAAGCCCACATTCTCAACTGATAAGATAGTTCACAAAGCATAAGGTTACTCAATACGGAGGTATGGCAAGACATAATAACAGTGCCTGAATTTCCTGCTGCCTGACTTCATATGAGTGTGGCATTATCTCAGGAGAAATTGAGGGTGAGAATTAAGTCAATGTCTTTTGTATGACTAGCAATCTTTTTTTTTTTTAATCGGATATTTTATTTATTTACATTTCAATTGTTATTCACTTTCCCAGTTTCCTCTCCAGAAACACCCTATCCCATCATCCCCCCCCCCTGCTTCTATGAGGGTGCTCACCCACTGACCTACTCCTGCCTCCCAGCCCTGTCATTCTCCTACAATGGGGCATCCAGCCTTCAGAGAACCAAGGCCCTCTCCTCCCATTAAGGTCTGAAAAGGCCATCCTCTGCAGCAGAAGTCATGGGTCGCTCCCTGTGTACTCTTTTTTTGGTGATTTAGTCCCTGGGAGCTCTGGGGATTCTGGTTGGTTCATATTGTTGTTCCTCCTATGGGGCTGCAAACCCCTTCAGTTCCTTCAGTCCTTTCTCTAACTCTGCCACTGGGGAGACCTGTGCTCAGCCCAAAGTTTGACTATAAGCATCCACCTCTGTATTTGTCAGGCTCTGATAGAGTCTCTAAGGATACAGCTATATCAGGCTCCTGTCAGCAAGAACTTGTTGGCATCCACACTAGTATCTGGATTTGGTAACTGTAAAAGGGATGGATCCCCAGGTGGGGTAGTCTCTGGATGTCCTTTCCTTTAGTCTCTACTCCAAACTTTGTCTCTGTAACTCCTCCCGTGAGTATTTTGTTCTCCCTTCTAAGAAGGACAGAAGTATTCACGCTTTGGTCTTTCTTCTTCTTGAGCTTCATGTAGTCTGTGAATTGTATCTTGGGTATTCTGAGCTTTTGGACTAATAATCCACATCTCAGTGAGTGCCTACTATATGTGTTTCTTTGTGATTGGGTTACCTCACTCAGGATGATATTTTCCAATTCCATCCATTTTTCCAAAAATTTCATGAACACATTGTTTTTAATAGCTGAATAGTACTGCATTGTGTAAATGTACCACATTTCCTGTATCCATTCCTCTTTTGAAGGGCATCTGGGATGTTTCCAGCTTCTTGGTATTATAAATAAGGCTGCTATGAACATAGTGGAGCATGTGTGTTCTCGATATTGGTTGGAGCTTCTTTTGGGTATATGCACAGGAGTGTTATAGCTGGGTCCTCAGGTAATACTATGTCCAAACTTCAGAGGAACCTTTAGACTGATTTTCAGAGTGGTTGTACCAATTGCAATTCTACCAACAATAGAGGAGTGTTCCTTTTTCTCCACTTCCTTTTCAGCATCTGCTGTCATCTGAGTTTTCGATCTTAGCCATTCTGACTGGTTTGAGGTAGAATCTCAGGGTTGCTTTAATTTGCATTTCACTGATGACTAAGGATGCTGAACATCTCTTTAGGTGCTTGTTGGCCATTTAGTATTCCTAGATTGAAAATTCTTTGTTTAACTCTGCACCATAATTTTTAACAGGGTTATTTGGTTCTCTGGTGTCTTCAGTCCTTTTTATATATTGGATATTAGCTCTCTATCAGATGTAGGGTTACTAAAGATCTTTTCACAATCTGTTGGTTGCTCTTTTGTCCTATTGACAGTGTCCTTTGCCTAACAGAAGCTTTGAAACTTTATAAGGTCCCATTTGCCTATTGTTGATGTTAGAGCATACTCCATTGGTGTTCTGCTCAGTAAATCTTACCCTGTGCCCATGTGTTTGTCTTGCTTTTCTCCTGTGTTGGGGTTCCAGGACTTACTGTTGTGGGAACCTGGCTTCTGATGAGGCCATGTAGCCTTGGACTCTGTTGCTTAGGTTCTTGCATTTGTCTCTCACCATCTAGTTTTAGTTAGTCTTGTCTCTAACTGGAGCTTGTCCCTTGTGTGAGTTTGTGAACCTGTGATTTTAGGTGTGTCAGCACTCCTTGGGAGACCAGCTCTCTCCAGGCAGCATTTGGGTTTGGAGGGCTGTAGGACAACCTTAACTCTGGGGAGCAGATGGAGCCCAGAAGAATCATGTCTTCAGCTGCTTCACAGTTCTTGTGCCCTGTGTGTTCCTGGATGGTCCCTCTTTGGAGAGTTATTGAAGCAAAAGTTGTGGTCTTACCTCCGGTCCTAGGAGTGTGATCACTCGTAGGAAACCAGATCTCTCCAGGTACCATTTGTTTACTCAGAGCTGTGAAAGATGCAGATTGAGAGGCAAAACCATCAAAATTTCTTGTTTTATTTTGTCACCCGATAACTGATTCGGCATGTTGGTTCTAGTCATTGGGCTTCTGTTTCCTTCCCTTATAACTGAGGTTGAGAACTAATGAAATAATACAGTTAGCCTCTAAGGGTGAGACAGCAGAGAAACGGACTCTTGACATGAAGGAGTCTGAGAGTGGTTTCTCTTCTGCTGGGTCTGGGTTTTTATATTTGTGTTATGGGATGGATTCTTTTCCTTCCTCTAGATTAAATAATTTGGACAAAGATGAGAAGGCTGACTGGTTCCCTCCAAACAAGCCTGCTGAAGAGTAGAAAAGTATTCCTCCAAAAAGAACTCACCAGCACAAAAAGCCTGTTTAGGGCAAATTCTTTATTCTTAGGGAGGAAGATTCAAAACTCTTAATAAAAACACTCATCTCATCTCCCTAAGGTTTCTGTCCTGCCTATGTGCCTGCTGGGGAGCTCTCTGACTTCCAGGGCACCTCACTGCTATGTGCTCTTCAGAGTGTGACAAAGACTTTACAGAACAGCACATGGAATGGGCTGGAGACATTGGCTGGCTTCTGTAAAGCATATATATGTTAGAAGGTACTGCCTATTCTATATATACATACCTACATATTTCATGCTATCCTCTGATTCTTGGAATTACATTACCTTTTTTTTGTTTTTGCCTTAATTTTTTTCTGAACTCATAATATTTTTAAATTTAATAATGGGAGAAACATGGGCTTCTATAAAAATTTATAGGCCAATTTTGCAATGAGTTTGAATAAATGCAAACCTTTTACATATTTATGAAAACTTTGCTCTACTTGTTATGCCTTTATTATTAAACTATACATTAAATATTATCATAAAAACTCAATAATTCTCATAAGAATATTTTTTGCAGTTCAGAGATATATTTAAGCAACATCAGACACAGAAAATTAATGTCATATGGAAGCAATATATTCAAAATTAACAATATGAAATATAACAAGATAGTAAAACTATTAATAAAGAAATATTATGTTCTAATCTAATAGCTCAGTAAAACTGTTGAAGTGAATAAAAACATGGGCTGATGCTGTTTTTCTACTTTGGATTTGATTGAGGAGGGATGCAACAGTATTTCCAGGGGCTAGTGTCTGAAGGATCAGAAAACCAGGAAAGTATTTTCATGTTGAAGCTATAAAGAACTCAATTTATCCAAGACAAAGCTAAATTCTAGAGACATATACGGCAAAACAACCATCTTGCCTTTTTGCTTGGCTAAGAATGATAAATTTCTACTTGGGAGTATTAGTGACCATTTCCCAGATAGGAGGTCTTCATTTGAAAGACACATTAATCCCTATAGTTAAGGAAGCAACTTAGACCTTCCAGTTAGTGTTGGCCCTTTCATAGACGTATCAGACAGATCTGAGCAGGTTCCTGATAGTGGCTAGGCATAGGGTTTTGGATATTGACAATATTAAGTTTCAGAGTGCAAATCACTCTGAAATATATATATTTCAGATATACAGTGTAGATGGGAAGGTTAGAGGATAAAGGTAACAGCTGTGGAGATCGCCAAATCCCTGGCAAAGCAGACAGTCACTATCTTGTCAGATAGCTTTTTTACATCTGTTACTTCCTTGAGGTATGTGTCCAGCTGAAGATGGGAGGCTGAATCTATAGGAAGCTGCAGGACACCAGCTCCCAGGGAGTGACAAGGACCAAGATACAAATGTCTATTTTCCTTAAGGGTTACATGACTCAGCTACAAGCAAAGGTTTCTTCTTCTGCTAGACTCTTTGCTCTCTCAAGTATTTCAAATTCAGCTTGCACATTCCACAAAATCCAGAGCTTTTCAGCAGTGGCTTTGAATGTCTGCATTAATCTGAGAAAAGGAAGCTCATTATCTCCACAGAGCACCAGGGGGTCTCCCTTTCCACTGTGTTTGCTTTCCTGAACTAACTTGTAAACTTACCCTTTGCTTTCAATAATGATTTAGGTAATTACTTTAAAAAAAGAAATAAAAGAGAACCTTCTAGAACCATAAAATAAGCTTTAGTAGTTTATTATTTAGCTTTAAATTAATACAAGTATTGTATTTTTTTGCATTAGTCTACAGACTTCCAAACACACTTATATGCTTTAGACCTTCATCAGTCTCAGAATTGTGTTTGAGGAAAATTTTCACACTAGAAGAATATAAATTAATTATAGAGACAAACATGTTTACAGGTATTTTTCACATAAATTCATTTATCACGTATGTTGACACTAAAATATTTAACTCATCCATAGTACATTCTAGTTTGAGGTTTAAAGTATTATGTACACAAGACTTCTTTTTCTACAAAGCTGTACTGCTAGTACAGAAATGGCTAAGCCTAACCAGAAATCTTTTTCTCCCAAATTTCCCAATTTCTGTCCAAACTTTAAATAAAGTTATTTTCCTCTACCAATTTTCTCCCATTTTATTTAAAGAAGATGTATATACAAATACCCCTGATGAAATATGTACATGATTATAGTGTGAATATATTAAAATCACATAGATGTGTATTTTCTGACGATAGCGAGATTCTTAGAGGACTCAAGAATACACATATGTATACAATATGACCAACATTAATTTTTGCCATTTATATACATTCACTGAGGTTCTGACATGTTCTTGAAGTGTGTCTAAAATATATTTAAATTACATTTATATGTAGATTATATATTTATATTTTGATTATGGTCCATCATGGAGGGAAGATGAACAGGAAGTCAGTGCAGAACCTAGAGGCAGAAACTGAAAAAGAAGTAATGGAGGAATGTTCCTCATGACTTGCACCATTTGGTTTTTGCAGACTGCTTTCTTACATGACCCAGAGTCATCTGCCCAGAGATGACACTACCTACAGTAAACTGGCCTCTCCCACACTAATCATTGATCAAGACACTACTCCATAGACTTTACTATAAGCAACAAAAGATTGCCTCTTCCCAGATATATCTAGGTTCTGTTAGGCTGACAAAAACCAATCAACACACTTTCTTGCATGGAGCACAGGTTTATTTCCCAGCATCTATACCAGGCTTCTCACAGTGGCCTGTACTTTGCCTCAGCTATCATAGGGAATTGACATTTATGTGCACATGCCCCTGCACAAACATATACAAATAATTAAAAACTAAAATCTAAAAATAAAAATCGAGTGGCTTGTTTAAAAATTAACTCTGATGTATTTAGGTTGCAGCAATTATATTTCAAGTCTGGAAATATATTGAGAAATTGAATTTGATTATTCTTTATAAAGACCTGAGAAGAAAATAAAACTTAGTTTTTGTATATTATGTGTCAGATGCTGTACAGAAGACCCAACACTGATTTCCTGAAGTGATGATAACACAGAAGAGGTATTCATGAGAGCGATGGATCCTACCACTTCTGCTTCCCTTTTTTCCTAGAACTGCAGTAGTGTCCATTGAGAAAGGTTTATAGGATGTCACTAGAATCACTTTTACCATTATGGAGATTAGGTGTGGTCAAGGGAGGACAATTTTAGTGGACTTTTGAGATGCATTTTTGCTCATACATAGAGACAGCTGCAGCCAATGTGACAGACAGCTTAGGACAAGATGGTTGTTTCTTTTCTCATGTCTTTGATGTCTTTCTTCCTACTCTTATATGAAAAAATAAAAACCTAAAAATTATGAAGTCTCCATTGTATCCAGAATCAGGAAGATAGAGGAGCAACTTTGGTGTGTGTGTGTGTGTGTGTGTGTGTGTGTGTGTGTGTGTGTGTGTTGATCATGTTTATCATGCATTCAGTGCAGTAAGGCAGGCCTCAGGACTGCTTGGTGGACTTCCACTCTGTGCATATCTGACATGGGTTGCTCCCTGTGTACTTCTTGGTGGTTTAGTCCATGGGAGCTCTAGGGGGATGGTGTGGTTGGTTGATTTTGCTGTTCTTTCTATCAAGTTACAAACTCCTTCAGCTCCTTCAGTCCTTCCCCTAACTCCTCCATTGGTGTCCCCATGCTCAGTCCAATGGTTGGCTGAGAGCATCCACACCTGTGTCAGGCTCTGGCTGAGCTTCTCTGGGGACAGCTATACCAGGATCCTGTCAGCGAGAGCTTCTTGGCATCAGTAATACTGGGTTTGGGTTTGGTGTCTCCAGATGGGATGGATCCCTCTGTAGGGCAATAATGGATGCCTCCTTAGTGCAGTAGGCAGCATGCCAGTCTCATAATCTGAAGGGTTTTACTCTTTTTGAACACCACATAATCCTCCTGGATTATTTGGTTTTGCTATATGGAGAGGGGACTATACTGACAATATTTAAAATTGAGTGTACCACTGAACTTGCAAGATGGCATTTTATAGTTCAATTTAGAAATTTTGTTGAAGAAAATCAATTTGTACTTTTATAAATTAACGATATAAATCTATATCCCCTCTCTATACAAAAACATAAAATTATTGAGATTGTTTCAAAAAATCCAACACCAATAATAGAATTTGTATTTCCTACTATATCACTTCAGCCATATTATGCACAAAGCAAATGATAGGTATTTTTTCTATTAGGGTGGGCAAGAATATAAATAGTGTGCTGTGCATTTTAAGAGAATTGTTTGAGGGCTGGAACAATGGCTCAGCAGTTAAGAGCACTGACTGCTCTTGCAGAGGACACGGTTTGATTCCCAGCACCAACATGGAAATTTACAACTGTACAGTCCCAGAAAAAACTGGCACTCTCTTGTGGCCTTCTTGGGTACAAACACACACACACACACACACACACACACACACACAGTGCAGTTATATAGGTAAAACACCTGTATGTAAGAAATAATAAAACAATCTTTTTTAAAAAAAATTATGTGAGTTGCATTTCTACCCTTACCTGGTGATGTACACAGGCTGCACCTGGATCAGGATACAGGTGAGACTAGAGTGGACTTAGATTGTGCTTCTGTCTACTTTTGGGAAAGTACAGTGTGAGATAATTGAGGGTTCAGCTTGATTGTTATGTATCTTTAGCATTAAGCTAGATGGTCTGGCATAGCCACTTAGAAGTTTCCACATATTCTGGCTGACTAATGTATACTAGAAGCGGTGATGTGCAATGACACCATGTGGGCTGTAGCATGACATATAGTAACAGACTTGGAAATTGTTTTCCTAGATATGAGGGAGATGACACATGAAACTTCTCGATAGCAAGGCCTTGAATTTCATATAGGGACCGTGGCTCATCTCTTCAGGCCGCTGCATCTCAGTATTACTAATATCATATTGGCTAATGTTCTGACTGTGTCTTCTCGATGAGAGTTTGTGAGCTCCATGTGCTTTTCAAAATGAAAACCGTAGGTGGGAAAATCAATATCAGTTTCAAGATGCCTCCACATCCTTCAGTCATGTTTCTCTAACCATGAATTATCAAGGAACCATGTAGTACTGCAATAATATTTAGAGTTCAGTAAATAAACTTTAGTCTCAAAATAAATTCCTGTGAAAAGCTTTTACTATGGGCTGACCTATAGGAAATGTATGTACCTGCCAGTCATATCTTCAATATGCCTACACTCCATTCCATCAGAACACAGAGCTTGTAGGTGGGAATCTTCATCTAAGATGGCCTTAGTGGACTTACCAAAAAATCATCTCTACACTTGTGATAGTGATATTTCCAAAAGACTAAGGGCCACCATGGGACATGTACACATTTGCTTTTTGTATATGCATGAAGACACAATGAACATAGTTATTCAAAACTGTCTGAGTCACACTAACAGAAATGTAGCAGTGTTGTATAATCATGAGTGCCAGGGCCTCCTGCTGTTAGAATGAACGGTACTGCTGTAACCCTAGAAATTACTGATATTAGAGACACTTCAGTGTTGTGTATAGACAGTTTGCCTCTGCGTCCCGCCAACCCCCTCCCGCCAAAGGCTCCCATCCTCCTCCCACCCCTCATCTGAGGCAAGCACAACATGCAGACAGCTGGTTTCTTGTGCTGTGTCCTCCTGCAGTGTCCCTCCCACTCCCCTAGCATTAGAATGACACCACCTCTGTGTCTCCAGAAACCAACACCCAACACTCCTGATAACTCTCCAGGTGCCTGTCCTTGAGACCATAGAGAAAAAATAAGCTCAAGGGAGACCATGGAAAATATAAAAGGTAAACAGAGGTCAGATCACAGACAGTTACAACTGGCCATAAAATTAGTCCTTGAACAGACACTCATTAACCTCCCTCCTGCTTCAGTACTATTCCACCCTCTACTCCCCTTTTCTGTGTATATTCACACGATTCCTATACTGTATATAAATCAATGTTTTCTGGGCTCAGGGTGGCTTGCCAGCATTCACACAGTGGGTGCTGGGGTGGGGGTGCAAACCAAGTTCGAACTTGAAAATAAACGACTTTTTTTTTGCGAATTACAGCAGACATTGCAATTCTTGGGCTTGTCCAGGTTTTCCGTGAACTCAGGGCACAACAGTACACGTCTGAACACAGTATCGGATGTAGGTCAAAGACGCTGATCTCTGGTCTTAAAACTCTCTCTTACTATTTTGTGCTAATAAGTGCTGTTTTTTGTTGTTGTTGTTGTTGTTGTTGTTGTTGTTTACAATTTTATGACTCAATGCTGCTCATTTCTGGTACTTGAATCCTGCTGGCAGCAGCAGGGGATTAAAAAGAAAAGTTGCTAGGGCTCTTTGCTCTCTGGCTCTAGGACCTCTCCCTGGCCAGGTGAGCAGCTTGGAACTCATTAATTCTTCATGAGCCAGAGAGAAAAGAAAGCAAAATACAAAAATTCATTTACACAAACAACATTTACAGACACACAGACTTATACACAAACACACATGCTCACACACTCATACACACACACACACACACACACACACACACACACACACACACACTCTCTCTAGTTGGACCTGACCACTTATCTCATCAACTCCACAAGCGTTTAGGCATACTTACATACATACACATATACCTACTTACCCATGCACATACACTCATATAGACAAATATGCATATGCATATATACATTTAATGGATGGAGCTGAGCCCCAAAAGCCATACTTCATTTCTTCTCTCTAGCCTTCTTAGACCTTCTTAGACAAAAAGTTCTTTAGAAAATTACGTCATAGATAAAATGTTATACAAAGGAGGAGTTATAAAAGGATGTAGATAATAAGTCAAAGCAGTGTTTTACTCTATAAGCTCATTATAAGTTCAAAGCAATCGTTTCATATGGCCTTCATTTATCATAGTGCACACATATGGCTTCATCCTTAGATCTGACCTAGAATATTTTTGCTTGATCACAAATTTGTTCCAAGTCTATATTTCCTTTTAATGTAATTGTGGAAACTCTTTGTATTCCTTCTTATGCAACCTTTACTTACTAATCTATAAAAAGTGGGCACATATTGTTCTTGACTCTAACTTCAATTTTCCAGCAAAACAACTAAAACCATCTCCTAAAACATTCTTCCTGAAATTATTTTAATTAAATCAGGCATTCTCAAAATCCCAAATTTACCTAAACAGCATTAATTCATGAAAGTTTATCTTCATGTTGATATGCAGGAAATTTGCTCAATAGAGTGAGCTGATGCCCAGGAATCATTAAGTTATATAATCACAAAAGGAAATACATATCAGCAGCAAGGAGCAATCTGGGATGAAGTCTCTAAGGATCATGCACCCTTACCTAAAGCTCACCCATCACAGGCCATAAAAAATGGTAGGCCATCTCCAAAAAACATATTATATGCCTTAGTCTTTCCTAGATGACTTCTGAAATAAGAGAAAGTAGGAAAAACTCCCCCATCTTTTTTCCTAGACATTACTCATCCAGTATTTAGAAGACTGGGCTAAGTGATGTCAGAGTTTTGCAAAGTGTGCACATTTGGGTAAATTTGAATCTAAAGTTCTACCTGGATGTAAAATGGTGTTGATATTATTGATGAATGTGTTCTTAAAAAAAAAAAAACGATTTGCTTATTTATTATATGTAAGTACACTGTAGCTGTCTTCAGACACTACTATCTGAAGAGGGTGTCAGATCTCATTATGTATGGTTGTGAACCACCAATTGGTTGCTGGGATTTGAACTCAGGACCTCTGGAAGAGCTGTCAGTGCTCTTACCCGCTGAGCCATCTCACCAGCCCTGATGAATGAGTTCTTTAGTCAAAAATGAAGTTAAGGCCCAGAGAAGGCTCAGTAGATAAATATGCTTTCACCTGAGTTTGAACCCAAGACTCCACTTTGGAAGGAGAGGTTAGACTCCCAGAAGTTGTCCCCTCCTTTGTCTGTCTCTCCATGTCTGTCTGTCTGTTTGTCTGTCTGTCTATTTCTCTCTCTCTCTCTCTCTCTCTCTCTCTCTCTCTTACACACACACACACAAATACACACACACACACAAATACACACACACACACACACAGCACACTAAAACTTTGAAAAATGAAGTTAAGCATATTACTACATACCTCCACACAATTTGAATAGAAAAATACAACCAAATGAAGTGTACGTGAGCTTATTTTCTCTAATGATTTGTGGAAGAGACACAACCTCAGAGCAAGAATTTGTGGACCAGCAGCTTTCTGAAAACGTTCTGGCTCCCAATTTCATTATCATTCACCTATAAAATAGGGAACACTATAGCATTCTCTTAGAAGCTGTGACAATCAAATATCAAAGTCTCCCCGAATATGGTGCTAGTATTGGCATATAATCAGTGATACTATGACTCTCTCTGATAAATTACAAATATTCCTAGAAATATGCTAGCTATATATAAGAAAGTATAAAATTTGGAGGTTATTTTTAAGAACAAATTCACACAAAAGTAGTGAGTGACTGAGTGAGATACATATTAATGGAGATGGAAAATATAAACTCATTGCTTTTCTGTACCAAAGTCAAGGATGTGAATGAATGCAAGCCTGAATGGTATCTAGAATCTGTTTGGAAAAGAAGACATGGAAAGATATGTGGAGAGTAGGTAGATGACCAAATGGCTCTACCTTCATTTAATGAATAAATTAGCTTCAGGCAATATCATGAAAGCACTGCCAAACTGTCTCTTAGGGAATTCAAGGTCAGAACTCACTGTAGTATCTGCGAAGGAAATGCTTTTACAGATAACCCAATAATATGAGCCACAGGAGCATGATGGATTAATTTTATTAAGCCACACGAAGGTTATTTGTTTCATGCTGAAATTTTTCAGACTTGAGGTATCTTAATAAATATTCTACACACCAGAAATCATCTTAACTCAGCATCTTAATAATTGTGTGTTCCAAACTGTGAAAGTCGGGTTTGTCATCTAGGGAATGTGGCTATTTAATGCAAGTATCAGAAGAGACAGCTAATAAATGCAGATTATGAAATCACACAGAGGCAGCTTTTGCTTATGGAAAATACTAGAAGGTAGATGACAAGTGCATTAAACAGAAAGTAGTTTTCAGTAAAAAGGAACAAGTACTTACTAATCCAGTGTTCTAAATGGGTTAAATAAAAATTACTCTTGCTAATTGATAGTTTTGGACAGCTCACAAAACATGTACACATCAACTGGTTTCTAAAATATTTTGACGGTCTAGAAAGTTATTTCACAATTAACATGGTCAGGACTCCAAATTTGGTCTTTCAAATGCAAATGAATTTTCTACAGTTCTGTATCTTTTGAGATGTTTTCAGCAAACTTACAAAATATGTGTTCACATCAGCTTTTGCCTCTGAGCCATCTTACTCCCAGATTAATCTTTACCAGTATGCCACCCATTCTCTTCCTCAAATACATTTATAATGTGTTAAGAAAAGTTGTTATCTCAACAGACAAAACCAACTCCCCAAATATTTCTTCTATTACAATCTAGAATTGACTTCTCTAGAGTTACATCTCCTCTCCAGGCTGACTGGTCTTCTGATAATTAATGTAGCAAGGTAAGACTCTCATGGTCTAGAGATGGCATAGTTTTTAATTTTTCCCCTTCCCCTGAAATTCAAAATTCAATACCAAGACTAACTGTAGCTTCTTCTCTATGTACATGACTGGTCAAAGAGCCTGACTGATTATTCATTAAACATAGTTTTTGTCTTTATATTTTTTATCTGGGTTAGACACAGTGTAATTTTTAAGTACTGTCAAAAAGTTTATTTTTTTTTCTTCTGTAGTTAAGACCAATAAAAAGTCACTTAAACTTATGAATCAGGGTGGAGGTTGTTTTGAGTTATGCTGAATAATAAAAAGAAAGATTAAATGAAAAAAGAAATAAAAGTTTTCAAAGTGAACAAAGCAATGTTATTGCTTTAAATTCTCTAGTCACTCAATAAAGGAATGTTTAATCAAACTAGTTTTATACAATAACAGATATAAACATGCCAGGTCTAAAGTCTAGTATTGGTAAGTATATGAGGTACAGACAAAGGAGCATACTTGACAGTACTTATACGAGAAATCAGGGATTGGCCCGAACATTACAAAGGAAAGGACAGTACAGATGACTTTGACAAGTTTAAGTGAAAAGCAGCTATTCTTATCTACCAACACAAAGCTAACAAAATTGCCTTATTTATAGATATCAGAAGTCAACAAATACTACAAAAATCAGGAACAAAAATGATGAATTTGGGTGGAGACAGTTTCCTGCAGCCTAGGCTGGTCTTCAACTTTATGTAGCCGAAGATGGCCATGAACTTTTGATCCTCCTCTCTACCTTATTAATTTGAGGTGTGTACCATTGTGGCTATTTTATGTCATGTTGGTATTGATACCATACTTGCTATGGAAATACTCCCTTAACTGAGATGTATCCTCAAGTTGATAACAATTTTTCAAGACTGAATATTCTATTCTAAATGCTTCACATGTCAACATAATTTGATTCTCATAACTCCTCTAAGCATTGTGGTGATACCAAATTTAAGAAGACCATGGTAAGCCGGGCATGGTGGCGCACGCCTTTAATCCCAGCACTTGGGAGGCAGAGGCAGGCGGATTTCTGAGTTCGAGGCCAGCTTGGTCTACAAAGTGAGTTCCAGGACAGCCAGGGCTATACAGAGAAACCCTGTTTCGACAAACCAAAAAAAAAAAAAAAAAAAAAAAAAAAAAAAAAAAAAAAAAAAAAAAAAAAAAAAAAAAAAAAAAAAAAAAAAAAAAAAAAAAAAAAAAAAAAAAAGAAGACCATGGTAAAGGAGGTTTTATAGCATGGTGAATATGTTAAGATCAGGTTACATAATACTCTTGAATAAAATTACAGGGTATCTCTTTTTTTATTCCCAAGACCAAGTCGTTTATTTTTATTCTGAGCTAAATAATTTCTTCCTGACTGATGGTGCAGTTTATGGGTCCACTCAAAGGATGTAATTTTTCTTATCACCCAAAATGAAGTAAAACCAGCTTGTAAAATGGAATATTTTTAGGGCAAGAGACAATCTCAAAGGTATGATAAATATAACTTTTTTTTTAAAGGAATACATGTCTTCCTGCATTTGCCTCTTTAGCATATCCGAACAGCATGCACGTGCAAAATACCCCCACATCACTGACACCTCTCTTTATGGCAAATGGAGGACATCATAGGAAACCACAATGGTACAAAATGCAGAGAGTAATGATCTGTGGGGAGCCCAGGCACTACTCCTGCATCCATGGTTCAAGAAACATCATGGAAAGATTGTAATATCCAGAGTAGCAGCAAGCATGCTGTGAAGTGATCTCTTCTAGAAATGGCTGCATAAACAAGGACCTAAATGAGGCAGTATCAATACATATGGTAATGAAAAGGGAGCAAAGGGGAGAAGCAGTTATATAGCCCTGTACAGCTGCAACACCCATGGACCATAATCATTCACCAGCATGGCAAGTCATGCATAAAGGAGAGATAAATGGCGCTCACATTCCAGTAGCAACCAACAGCTACCTAGTTGGACTTAAGGCCTACTCTACAGGAGGAAAATCAGGCCTGGTACTGAACACCTCGTCAGCTTCCTGGGACTAACAGTGTCATGGACCTTAGAAAATAATCCATTAGTGCCACTTTGCTATGCCATCATACTTTCTAACTGCATTCTAAATCTTATCCTAATGCCATAGATAAGTACATTCTCTGCCTTTAATCAAAGACATCTCTCTTTACTAAGAATAGAACACAACTGGATACAATGCAGAAATGAACAAATAGTGGAGAGGCTAGTCTCAAATGGTGTCTCTATACCATAGCTTCTGCATCTGTGGCTCTGGGGAAAAAGTTTTATAACTAGAATACTAGGAAGTCTGCAGTGAAACAGTCCTAGAAATGGTTATATCTATAGCATCAGAACAATGGCAAGATAAGTACACATTAATGTAGAAGAAATTTTCATAGGACTTGCTTGATGCCTTTTGTCAAAATAACTTGGTTGTAGAGGCAGGGAGGATATATATTTAAGGCTACTAATCCCCTTTAGTTAGTATGTACCAAGTTTTACTGTTACCTTTTACAACATATAGTCACTCAAAATCCTCAAAGAGCTTCACTGCTTTTATCCTGTAGTGTTTATAGCTTAACTATTTCTCTTCATATCAGGAAACTGATTTAAAAGCCATTTTAGGTAATAGACATGTTAATCCCCATGTAACCACTCTTCTTGTATTAAATCTGTCCTACCTCTGTCTGCTCTCCCTTTTAAATACACCAGGACATACTATCCCTGCTAAAACGAAATCATTTTCTTTTGATTTGTTCATCTTCATAAGCTGGCCTTGAATATTTTCTCCTGGCTTTTCCTGTCTTCAAGAACAAGTAAACCTCATTGCACACTTTGTGTTGAAGGTCTTCGGTGACCCTGGCAAAAAGTCAAATACAAGTAGAGTTACTATTTTGTTTATTGTTTTAGTTTGCTTCTGATCATTTGCTTGTGGTTATTGCTCCTAGTTTGTGTTGCTTTGGTAAACTGATCTTGAGGAAGGAAGAATTAATTCAGTTTGCATATCCAGGTTCAGCTTTGAAGGAAACCCTTGCAGGAACTAGAGCTGTTCTGAGAACAAGAATTGAAGCAGAATCCATGGAATAATGCTGCTTACTGGCTACCTCTCTGTCTCACTCATTGGCTTATTATCAACTAGCTTCATTAGACAATCTATCCCCACTTGTAGGAGGTGGTTCTGATGCTAAGGTCTTGTTATCTAATTGGCCCTTTATTGATTAATAAAGATGTCAGGTGACAAGTACTGGGCAGAAGGAACGAGGCAGGACTTCTGGGTCCCCTTAAGCAGGCTATGAGACACAGGAAGAGAAGGGGAGATTTTGTGATGCTTCAGCGGGAGACCAGCCATGTGAGATTTTGGGCTGATCAGTCATAGGCCTCTTCCACAGGAGGGAGATTTGAAGCTCACTAAGTGGAGGTCAGTTTAGGGTTGCTGAACAGATAGAAGGTAGCTGAGCAACTAAAGTGGAGGCAGAATTATGCTGCTGCCCTTTATCTTTATCGGGAAGGTACACTATCTGGGGGAGCTAGAAGTGCCCAGCAATTGCACCAATAATGCAGGTTGAAAAAATAAGATAGTGTGTGTGTGTGTGTGTGTGTGTGTGTGTGTGTGTGTGTGTATGTGTATCATCTGTGGATCTGAGTGAAATTGGGCAAGACTGATAGCATGGTCTGACTGTAGCTTAAAACATGGTAGCAAAAACTACCCTCTACACCCATCTGCCTAAGGATGGTGTCATCCACAGTGGTCTCGGCCCTATTATATTAATCACCAATCAAGACAATGTCCCATGAGGTCTCCTTTTCCTGGGTGACTCTAGGAGTTGTCAAGTTGACAGCTTAGACTAACCAGGTGAGTCATTTGAAGACATTGGTATCTGTCTTCTCTTGGAAGCTAATGTTGCTACATCTGTATCACATCACCATTACAGCTTATATCTCATATAACAATCAAGTATTATCTATTAATCACAATCATATTCACAACTTCCTCTGGTATTTATTCAAATAAGCATCAAAATTCAAGTAAGAATCAAAGAATAGAAACAGAAATATTTTGTTTCTATGTTTCTTTCCTCAGGGAGAAATTCTATCGAGTTGTTTTTCACATGCATTACATCTGAGAGTAATATCAGCAGGTGAAAAGAAGAAAAACTAGAAAGCAGCATGAGTCTTGGAGACACATAGAGATGTGTGTGGAGGCAGGGGTCACAGCAAGTTTCATGCAAGGGGAAAATGTAGAAACAAACCCGTTGGGAAGGCAGAGACCCTGCTTATCTATGCTGCCCTCTCTTAGATGTTTATATAATATTCTTTGAATTTTACAAGTATTTTACCACTTGCAGGCTGCTTACACATTTTGAGTTCTTATTACAAATCTCAAAAGTAGGTAGAGTATTTGCCATTAGACAGAATTCGAAAAGATAGAAAGAAGGAGGTCCTGGCAGCTATGATTTAAGGCTATGACATATCTGCAACTGAATGCAGA
>LR749857.1:276848-315047 GCA_902729485.2 Mus minutoides
ACAAACCTTGCATGCAATATGTAATTTAAGATTTAATAAATCTTAAATTACATGCTTTCTGTTGAAAAAGAGCTTATTTGTTATGGAGAAGACAGAATATTGAAAATAAGGTGTTTATCTCAGCTATCTCCCAAAGGCATTGTATAAGGCAATCCTATTTGAAAAACTGTTGTTTTATTTAAGAAACAAAAAGTCTTCAAGGAAAGCAAAAACTGTAATACTACTTGATTATTTGCTGTTGTAGAAAATCATGTGAGATAGTTTTCCAAATCTATCCATTAGTTTCATTTCACTTCACTAATAATGATAGAAAAATTCCAAAACTAAGGTGCAAAACCAAACTCAAGTATTTTCCCAATAAATATCAACCAAACACAATAGTTATGTTGCATGAATGAATCTGTCATTAAAGAACTGCATATGATAAATTTATTCAAGGGATCAGAAATCTGATTGAACCCTGGGATATAACAAAAGACTAGTCTCTGTGTCCATATTTATTATCTCTTCCATGATAGCATGGTAACATAAATTTAGTGTTACAACTCAATTCAATTGGCAAATATGTGTGACTGTTAATTTAAGCCTACTTGTGATAACATATAACTGGTACTATGGCTTCATGTCCAAATCCAGGATGTTTTTGTATCGATAATGATTTTGTTCAATGCATATTTTATCAATGTGCCTTGACTTTTTATGTAAAAACAGACTATATGCTTATAAATAATATTTCAACTGTCTAATAAAAGCAATTTGAAAAGGAAGAAACAATATTTCACAACCATCTCTTTCATCATACATGGATTCTGGTAATCTCACTGTCATCTTGATCCTTGTTTCCCTTTGATGCTTTCCATAATCTCAACTCTAGGTATTTCAACATCTTCATTTTGACTTTGATTTTCTATAGTTCAGTATGATCTGCTTGGGTTTCCTCTTTGTACTGACTATATTTCTCTACCATCTTAGACATATCTGAACTTATGTTGTTTATCTATTATTAATTTTGGTATTTTCAAAGGCATACTTCTTTTCTATACTCCCTTTATTTTGTATTTTCTTTATTTTTTCAGTATGAGGGATTAAAGCATGATATCCTGTTTGAATGACAAATGGGCTCTAGCCTATAAGCTCCTGTAGTTAAATAGTTGGTACCCAGATGGAACCTCTGGGAAGGATTGAAGGTGTGGCTTTTTGGTGAAGATGTGTCACTGTGGGTAGGTTTGGAGCTTTCTAGAGCTTAAGCTATTTCAATTGGGGCTCTCAAATCTCTTTCTCTTTCTATGATCTGGTTGTTTTCTCAACATGCATGCTCTCAATTACTGTTCCAATATCATGCCTGCCTGCCTGCAGCCTTGCTTCTAGTAATAAAGTCTTGAACTCTAGTACACTCTGAAACTGTGAGCCTACAAATTATTATAAATTTCTTTTGTCATTGTAATTTTTAAATTTTTAATGGTAATAGAAAGGTAGCTGAGACATATTCTAAATGCAGTATTGCGGTGAACATCCTGAGAAATTCAATCAAGAGGAGGTTAGAAAGCCAGTCACACACATGCAGACTCAGAAGTAAGATCTTTCTGACTCTGAGTTGCTGTTTTATCTCTTAGAACAGACAGATTGACTTCTGCAGAGTTCCTCTATCTGCCATAAGTCAGCACATATCAAAGAAAAAAGAAGAAAAAACAAAATCAATCAAACAAACAAACAAACAAAAAAACAACAAAAACAAAAGTAGTTTCATGGTTTGAGTTTTTGTGAATAGTTTGTATTTCTAGGACTGAAGTCTCATAACACACCTGGAAAGACTTAAAAAAAAATCATCAAATAAAAATTTGCTTATTGAATAGTTGCTATGCACCAGATGTTGGAAGAACAGAGCAACAGAGGTGAAATTGTACTCTGTTAAATTTCAGTGAAAAGCATAAGGTCGCTGTCATTCAGTGTGGTGTTGATGAATGTGATACTATAAAATAAAGAAATAATAGAGACATGCAGAATAAGCAATTCAAAAAAATTGGAAATAAAAATATTATTTGATTACATGTTAGTGTATTAGTAAAACCAATCATCAAAAACAAGGCAGAGATGTTGAAGTTATCTTTATGATTATGCAAATAAACAAAAGCAAATTAATTATATAATAATCCAACCTTCTTTTGTGGTAAATAAAAGTACAAAACATGCTTACAGTTTACATTGTACATGAATGAAGACTGGATATTTTAACCTTTTAAAGTCTATAGTTAGTTTTCCTCTAGATTTATATGCATGAAATGTGCAGCACATTGTATGTTCTACATTGGAGGTGATGTTAGAAAAATTCATGTGATATGCCTAGATCTGAGGAGAGTAAATGAGGAGATGATCCACATAGTTCACACTGTGTGATATTTGTGAGAAGACAAATGAAATCACTGTCTCAATATTTCCCATCTGTGGTGCCTGCAGCTATTAGTCTCTTAGTTACTGCAGGCTACCAGATCACTATCAAAGTACTCTTCAAGTAATTATTTCAGTTGACAATAGTCCCCAAACAGGAAAGTCAGGAAGCAGTTTTAGTATGATTTGCTGCACTAATTTTTCTACTTTTTTTTTTTTTTTTACTACTTATCCTTATCTTTTACTATATTCAATTTATAAGTAAAATTACAACACTTACGAGTAACAGAAGAAATCTGTGTGGAGCCTTGTTCTATCTGTGGTCCTAAGCTTCCATTGAAATTGGAGAGAGTGTGTGCATATACTACACAGGTTTTTGTACCTATCTCCCTTACAATCCTACTGCATCCTAGATGTTATTTATTGAATCCTGAGCTCTAAAGTTAAAGACATCCCCTTCTTAGCTGAGACAAAGTTCTGAAAGATACTATCTTTTTGGTGCTTCAGTCTTCATTATCAGGAAACCCCGAGTTCATTTTATAATAGATTTTCCTTCTTTTTTTCCTGAATAACTATAATAAGACACACGTTGGAGTCTTTTGTGAAGCATATGAGAATGTTACCCAAATACGGGAGCTCTCAGACTGTCTCACCATCATAGTAATTAATACCTACCATCCTGTAATTTAATCTGATCATAATCGGATGAGGAAATGTGCCAACCAGTTTGTCTCTGTTGTCTTCTGTTCACAGGAAGCAGAATGTTTGATTTTTTAAGGTCCAGAATGTTTGATGTTTTAAGGCCCTGCCTCTCCAGATTTGTGAATCATACTCATTTGTTTTATGAATCCAAGAAATTATTCAGCTCCTTTTTATTTGCAGAGATGGGAACAATGGCTCTAAGATCTTTATGTGTCAGAGCTGAAATGTGAAAAGTCGTACAAAACAGCTTATGAATTTAAACTGCTTTATTGGGACTTAATTGTGTGCCATAAAATTCACCTGCTTTTAGGGTAGAATTCAATCAATTCCTTCACTGTAAAGCATCTTTAGGATTATTTTATTCCTCTCAAAGTATTCCTGCTGCCTGTCTTCAGGCAATCCCTTTCTTGCCTCCAGGTCCAGGAAGGCTCTTACTGCTATCTCTGGGCTTGGATACGTGTATAATCCCATTGAGTTTTATGCACAATGCCTTGGTCATCTGAAAATCAGAGTATCCATAGTTTGTCTAAATGTAAAGAAAAGAGTTTTTTCGTTAACAGTTTAGCTTTCCTTTCATCTCTCTTTGAGCTATTGAAGGCAAACAAGACTGTAGACAAGCATTATTCTGGATTAAATACTAATTTTTAAATTAAGAGTGCATAGGAATAATTATAAACCATTTTATTAGAGTCACAATTATTTCTATAACATTTAAAATAAAATGAGAATTACAATGTTATATGCAAATATTTTCCTTAAATAATTACTCAGCACCAATTTTAAAATATTTTAATAAAACTTGTCTATATAAACATGTTTTATTATGCTCTCAAAGAATGAATGAAATTGATTCTATGAAACTGTATGACAGAAATAAAATAGCAATAGTTTTCTCCAGTGAGGCATGTACTCCTAACATTTCCTTAGCATGACTTTCTAAAGGAGTTGAAAAGGGCAAGAGCTATAGACATGACAAAGTGGACATGGAAAACACAAGAGGCCTCAAACCTATACAAAGAGCTTGAGGCAACTCAGGAGTGTTGAGAGTAGGATAAGTGGCCTAACCAAGGGAAGAGCATACCAGTAGGTTATTCAATACCAAACTGTCAGCCCTGAACATGTGCATAGGAGTAACATTATACAGACTGAGCAAATTATACTTAGGAATATATATCTGCATGCATGCATGCATACATGGAATAACAATAAATATTAAGAGATTACAAGTTTGAAAGATAACATGGAGGGGTATATGGGAGTGTTTGGAGAACTGAAAAGGAAGGGAGAAATGTAATTATCTCAGAAGTTAAAAGGAAAAATATATTTGCTACATAGAATATTGTACATTTTCATAGCAAAAATAGTTTTTATTTATATCTTTTTTGGAGATCAGCTCAGATTTTATGCTTACTAAGAAACATGGCCTAGTGGCTAGGTCACAGTGCACTTATTGCTATCTTCCAAGTCTTAGAAGATACTGGATGTGTAGACACTGAGCTGCATGTGAGGTACTGGAAGCTAGTCACTGAGCCAAACATGAGATACATGGATTCTGAGTTGCCCATGAGATACTGTTGTCATCTGCAGCAATACAGAGGAGTTATTGGTGAATGCTTCACTATCCTGTAAGCAGACTGAGGTAGAATTCTGATATGTGAAGTCTTTTTCTATGAGAGCTAATATTGGGCAAATATTCAAGCTATTTAGAGACCAGAGTAGACTCCTTAGTTGCAAGTGAAAGTGGACTGGGAGAGGGCAATTTTGTACATAAACACGAAAGTGAATAAAATCACAACATATAAACTTTTAACACCTAAAGTGTTATTTATAAAAAGAGTTTAAACACATTTGCTGGCTAAGGTTACACTTTTCAAACTTAACTGAGTTGAAATTGTTTCCTTATATCTTTACATAATGAGATCTTAAATATAAACAAAATGTGTCATAGCTATGCATGGTAAAAAACTAAACAGCACAGAGAAATATTAATATAAGAGTTTCCTTAGTCACTTTTAGACTAACACTGAAAAGTAAATACTTTGTATTATTTATTATTCATTTATAAGTCTTTATGTCACAGTCAGATTTCAAGTATTGTGGATCTATTGGTTCATTTGTCAGATGATACAAGAATCCATTTCTTACCATCAGTCTGATTTATAATACAAGGACCCATTACTGTTGGGAGTTAGAATTTCACTACCACCAATCTGAATCATTTTTCATACAAAAATGTGGGTTTTAATTTTTATGTTCACATTTATTATGTATAAAACATAGAGCCCTTCCAGTCGGCGCCAACTCCAGGTCATCTTAGGCGCAGGGTCTACGCACAACCCCACGGTCCCTAGAGGACTCTCCACACTATCTTGGGACCACTGCTGAGTGGAACACAACTTCTGTTCCAATCTAATCGGATTAGGGAAGTAGAGGATCGGCCAGACCAGGGGCACAGGTCCCTTCCAATAGGCACCAGCACCAGGTCACCTTGGGCACAGGGTCTGCGCACACCCCCACGGTCCCTAGAGGACTCTCCACATAATCTTGGGACCACTGACCAGACAACTCCAAACTCCTCAAAGGAGACATCACTCCCAGGCACTGTAACACGCCCAGGATATTAGGACAACAGTATCCCAGGATAACAGGAGGTGGGTCACACCAGTATTCCAAGGTCTCAGTGGAACTTGACTGCCAAGAATCCAGAGACACCCAGAATATCAGGCTCACAGGAGTCCATAATCAAAGGAGCACAGTGAAAGCTGAACTATGAGGAGTACAGAATCAACTGGGATTATAAGGACAGGCTGCAATCAGATATATTGAGGACAGCAAGCACCTGAGATAATCAGATGGCATGAGGCAAGCATAAGAACAGAAGCAACAGAAACAAGGGTTAGTTGGCATGATCAGAACCAAATTCTCCCACCATAGCAAGTCCTGGATACATCATCACACCAGAAAAGCAAGTCATGGATCTAAAGACACTTCTCATGATGATGATGGAGGATTTTAAGAAGGAATTACAGGAACACACAGGTAAACAGCTAGAAGCATTTAAAGAGGAAACACTTAGAGAGTTATAGGAAAACAATACCAAACAGGTGATGGAATTGAACAAAACCATCCAGGATCTAAAAATGGAACTAGAAGTAATACTGAGAACCCAAAAGGAGATAAGCCTGGATAGAAACTGTAGGAAAAAAATCAGGAACCATAGATAAGAGCATCAGCAACAGAATACAAGAGATGAAAGAGAGAATCTCAGGCACAGAAGATTCCATAGGGAGCATAGACTCAACAATCAAAGAAAATGCAAAATGCAAAAAGATCCTAACTCAAAATATCCAGGAAATCCAGGACACAATGAGAAGACCAAACCTACAGATAATAGGAGTAGATGAGAATGAAGATTTTCAATTTAAAGGGCCAGCAAATATCTTCAACAAAATTATAGAAGAAAACTTTCCATACCTAAAGAAAGAGATACCCATAAACCTAAAAGAAGCCTACAGAACTCCAAATACACTAGACCATAAAAGAAATTCCTCCCAACACATAATAATCAGAACAACAAATGCACTAAATAAATACAGAATATTAAAAGCAGTAAGGGAAAAGGTCAAGTAACATATAAAGGCAGGCCTATTAGAATTACTCCAGACTTCTCACCACGGATTTTGACTATAAAGATCCTGGAAAGATGTTATACAGACACTAAGAGAACACAAATGCCAACCCAGGTTACTAAACCCAGCAAAACTCTCAATTACTATAGATGGAGAAACCAAAGTATTCCATGACAAAATCAAATTCACAGAATATCTTTCCACGAATCCAGACCTTCAAAGGATAATAATGGAAAAACACCAATAGAAGAACAGAAACTAAGCCCTAGAAAAAGCAAGTAAGTAATCCTTCAAAAAACCTAAAAGAAGACAGCCACAAGAACAGAATCTCAACTCTAGCAACAAAAATGACAGGAAGCAACAATTACTGTTCCTTAATATCTCTTAATATCAATGGACTCAATTCCCCAATAAAAAGACATAGACTATCAGACTGGCTATATAAACAGGACCCAACAGATTGCTGCTTACAGGAAACACACCTCAGGAAAAAAGACACGACCTCAGAGTGAAAGGCTGGAAAACAATTTTCCAAGCAAACGGTCTGAAGAAAAAAGCTAGAGTATCCATTCTAATATAGAATAAAATTGACTTTCAACCCAAAATTATCAAAAAAGACAAAGAGGAGTACTTCATACTCATCAAAGGTAAAATCTTCCAAGAAGAACTCTCAATTCTGAATATCTATGCTCCAAATGCAAGGGTAGCCAAATTCATTAAAGAAACTTTAGTAAAGCTCAAAGCACACATTGCATCTCACACAATAATTACAGGAGACTTCAACACCACATTCTCATTAATGGACAGATCCTGGAAACAGAAACTAAACAGAGACACAGTCAAACTAACAGAAACTATGAAACAAATGGATTTAACAGATATCTACAGAACATTTTATCCTAAAACAAAGGGATATAACTTCTTCTCAGCACCTCATGGCAACTACTCCAAAATTGACCATATAATTGGCCATAAAACAGGCCTCAACAGATACAAAAATATTGAAATTGTCCCATGCATCCTATCAGATCACCATGGACTGAGGCTGATCTTCAATAACAACATAAATAACAGAACACCAGCTTTCACTCAGAAACTGAACAACACTCTACTCAATGATATTTTTGGTCATGGAAGAAATAAATTAAAGACTTTCTAGAGTTTAATGAAAATGAAGCCACAACATACCCAAACTTATGGGACACAATGAAAGCATTCCTAAGCGGTAAACTCATAGCTCTGAGTTCCTCCAAAAAGAAACTGGAGAGAGCATACACTAGCATCTTGACAGCACACCTAAAAGCTCTAGAACAAATGGAAGCAAATTCACCCAATAGGAGTACCCAGCAGGAAATAATCAAACTCAAGGGTGAAATCAACAATGTGGAAACAAAAAGAACTATTCAAAGAATCAATCAAACCAGAAGCTGGTTCATTGAGAAAGTAAACAAGATAGATAAACCCTTAGCCAGACTCACTAGAGGGCACAGGGACAGCATCCTAATAAACAAAATCAGAAATGAAAAGGGAGACATAACAACAGATCCTGAGGAAATCCAAAACACCATCAGATCCTTCTATAAAAGGCTATATTAAAAAAATTGGAAAATCTGGATGAAATGGACAAATTTCTAGAGAGATACAAGGTACCAAAGTTAAATCAGGATCAGATTAATGACTTAAACATTCCTATATCTCCTAAAGAAAGAGAAGCAGTCAATTATAGTCTCCCAACCAAAAAGAAAGCACAGGACCAGATAGGTTTAGTGCAGAGTTCTATCAGACTTTCAAAGAAGACCTAATTATAGTTCTTCACAAACTATTCAACAAAATAGAAACTGAAGGTACGGTACCCAATTCATTCTATGAAGACACAATTACTCTGATAACTAAACCACATAAAGACACAATAAAGATAGAGAACTTCAGACCAATTTCCCTTATGAATATCAATGCAAAAATGCTCAATAAAATTCTTGCTAACTGAATCCAGGAACACATCAAAACAATCATCCATCATGACCAATTAGGCTTCATCCCAGGAATGAAGGGATGGTTTATTATACGTAAATCCATCAATGCAATCCACTATATAAACAAACTCAAAAATAAAAACCACATGATCATCTCTTTAGATGCTGAGAAAGCATTTGACAAAATCCAACACCCATTCATGATAAAAGTCTTGGAAAGATCAGGAATTCAAGGCCCATACCTAAACATAATAAAGGCAATTTACAGCAAACCAATAGCCAACATCAAACTAAATGGAGAGAAGCTGGAAGCAATCCCACTAAAATCAGGAAAGAGACAAGGTTGCCCACTTTCTTCATACCTATTCAATATAGTTCTTGAAATCCTAGCCAGAGCAATTAGACACGAAAAGCAGGTCAAGGGGATACAAATGGGAGAGGAAGAAGTCAAAATATCACTATTTGCAGATGATATGATTATATATGTGACCCTAAAAACTCCACAAGAGAACTCCTAAACCTGACAAACAGCTTCCGAGAAGTAGGTGGATATAAAATTAACTCAAACAAATCAATGGCCTTTCTGTATAGAAAGGAAAATTGGGCTGAGAAAGAAATAAGGGAAAAAGCACCCTTCACAATAGTCACAAACAATATAAAATATTTTGGTGTGACTCTAACTAAGGAAGTGAAATATGTATAAGAAATTCAAGTCTCTGAAGAAAGAAATTGAAGAAGATCTCAGAAGATGGAAAGATCTCCCATGCTCATGGATTGTCAGGATCAATATAGTAAAAATGGCTATCTTGCCTAAAGCAATCTACAGATTCAATGCAATCCCCATCAAAATTCCAACTCAATTCTTCAATGATTTAGAAAGGGCAATTTGCAAGTTCATCTGGAATAACAAAAAACTTAGGATAGCAAAACTCTTCTCAACATAAAATAACCTCTGGTGGAATCACCATGCCTGACCTCAAGTTGTACTACAGAGCAACTGTAATAAAAACTGCATGGTACTGGTACAGCGACAGACAGGTAGATCAATGGAATAGGATTGAAGAACCACACACCTATGGTCACCTGATCTTTGACAAGGGAGCTAAAACCATCCAGTGGAAAAAAGACAGCATTTCCAACAAATGGTGCTGGCACAACTGGAGGTTATCATGTGGAATTGATCCATTCTTATCTCCTTGTACTAAAGTCAAGTCTAAATGGTTTAAGGAATGCCACATAAAACAAGAGACACTGAAACTTATAGAGGAGAAAGTGGGGAAAAGCCTTAAAGATATGGGCACTGGGGAAAATTCCTGAATAGAACAACAAGGGCTTGTGCAGATCAAGAATTGACAAATAAGACCTCATAAAGTTGCAAAGCTTTTGTAAGGCAAAAGATACTGTCAATAAGACAAAAAGGCCCCCAACAGATTGGGAAAGGATCTTTACCAATCTTAAATCAGATAAGGGGCTAATATCCAATATATATAAAGAATTCAAGAAGGTGGACACCAGAAAATCAAATAACCCTATTAAAAATGAGTTACAGAGCTAAAAAACAAAGAATTCTCAACTGAGGAATACAGAATGGCTGAGAAGCACCTAAGAAATGTTCAACATCCTTAGTCATCAGGAAATTCAAATCAAAACAACCCTGAGCTTCCACCTCACACCAATAAGAATGGCTAAGATCAAAAATTCAGGTGACAACAGATGCTGGTGTCGATGTGGAGAAAGAGGAACACTCCTCCATTGTTGGTGGGATTGCAAGCTGGTACAACCACTCTGAAAATCAGTCTGGTGGTTCCTCAGAAAATTGGACATAGTACTACCAGAGGATCCTGCAATACCTCTCCTGGGCATATATCCAGAAGATGTTCCAACTGGTAATAAGGACACATGTTCCACTATGTTCATAGCAGCCTTATTTATAATAGCCTTAAGCTGGAAAGAGCCCAGATGTCCCCCAACAGAGGAATGGATACAGAAAATGTGGTACATTTACAGAATGGAGTATTACTCAGCTATTAAAAACAATGAATTTATGAAATTCCTAGGCAAATGGATGGATCTGGAGGCTATCATCCTGAGTGAGGTAACCCAATCACAAAAGAACTCACAAAACATGTACTCACTGATAAGTGGATATTAGCCCAGAAATTTAGATTACCCAAGATACAATTTGCAAAACACATGAAACTCAAGAAGAATGAAGACCAATGTATGGACACTTCACCCCTTCTTAGAATTAGAAACAAAGCACACATTGAAGGAGTTACAGAGATCATGTGTGGAGATGAGAGAAAAGGATGGACCAACCAGTGATTGCTGCAGCTGTGGATCCAGCCCATAATCAGCCACCAAATGCAGACTGGATTGCAAACGCCAGCAAGATATTATGAAAGGGCTCTGACATAGCTGTCTCGTGTGAGGCTATGCCAGTGCCTGGCAAACCCAAAAGTGGATGCTCACAGTCAGCTATTAGATGGAACACAAGGTTCCCAATAGTGGAGCTAGAGAAAGTACCCAAGGAACTGAAGTGGTCTCCAACCCTATAGGTGGAATAACATTATGAACTAACCAGTAACCCCAGATCTCATGTCTCTAGCTGCATATGTTGTAGAAGATGGCCTAGTTGGCCATAATTGGGAAGAGAGTCTCCTTGGTCATTCAAACCTTATATGCCCCAGTACAGGAGAGTGCCAGGGGCAAGATGTGGGAGTGGGTGGGTAGGGGAGCCGGGCTGGGGATGTGGGAGGGTATAGGGGACTTTTAGGATAGCATTTGAAATGTAAATGAAGAAAATATCTAATAAAAATTGGAAAAAATAGAAAAAAAGCATAGAAGCAGCATGAAATAAATAAAAAACAGTAGGTGACTATGGCATGCGGGCTGCAGAACAGAAGGCTCCAATCTTTTTGTTCCCTGATCAGTGGCTCCCACAGTACTGATAACAGCTATTAAATTACATTTGATCTAAAGTTGTCCCAGTGCTCTTTGTTCCTAATTTGCTAACTAACCTAAGCTACTATGTAATGATCTACAAGCCTAACTTGAGCTTATATCTTTGCAATAAATAGCTAAAGTTCAGCCAATCATATCCACAGAAATTAGGTGTCTTATAGTCTTATTATATCTATAAATGCTTCATGACCCATAGTTGTACTCTAAACTTTTACTGGCTCATGGTCCTACCTGATCCAAGAAACTTTCTTTGATTAAATAATCTCACTTAGTAAAATGACTGTCCTAAATTTGGTACAATTATATATCTATTGTTAGTTTTATTATTTTGCATTGTTCAAAATTGAACCCAGAAACATGCACAGGTTAAATACACACTCTTTGCTGATTTTCAGGTGCTACAATCAGTGTTATCATTTTAGCAATGGCTATGTGTGCCTGATCATGTCAGGATATAGTAGATTCATATCTTTTTTCCATATTTTGAAAAAACTCCACTATATCCTATTATTTCATGCATACATTCTTAATCCGCCTTGTAAAACTAAGGACATTGCTTATGGAACTAGAATGCTGTTTCATTCTTTATAGAACTATTAGCTGTTTCTTGTAATCATGTCACATGACATTAAAAGTTAACTTAATTTTTCAAAAATGAGTTTTCCTTTTGGGTAATTAAAATAAAATGAAGACACATTGTAAGCTGCATGTGGTTTATTCTGATAGGATTAATCAGTAGGCACTTTTAACAATGGTGTCGTTCCACAATCATACATTTCCCTGTCTATTTTAATGATGTATCTGCTATTGATGGATGTCTAGATCCCCGATAACACGGAGACCCACTAACTGTGCTTTGCTTATGGCTTTCTTCCTTTTTTACCTGTATTAACTGTAAAGATTCTGTAAAAACCATGCTGTCCCTTACCAACTATCTTTTTACTGAAAATTAATGTTGATATCTCACATATGAAGCACTGTTTCCTCATTCCTTTTAAGTAGAATTATGAGTGAGGCTTAAACTATTTCAATTATGTCTGAATCTATGTTTTTGTGTAGCAGCTTACTCCAGAATATAAGTGCTTATACAGGAAAATATTTATTAGGTCAAATGCTTCCTCAGATACAGATGAAGGTTTTCTATCAGGACATCTCATGAGGTTGTGTGATGCTGTAAAGAGTTATCCTATCAGAGCACTATGGCCTAAGGCTGGTCTTCAATAACAGGAAAAACAAGAGAAAGCCCCGATACACATGGGAACTGAACAACTCTCTACTCAATGATTACTTGATCAGGGAAGAAATAAGGAAAGTAATTAAAGATTTCCTGGAATTTAATGAAAATACTTATACATCATACCCAAACTTATGGGACACAATGAAAGCAGTGCTAAGAGGAAAATTTATAGCACTAAGTGTCCCGGTTTAAAAAAAAAAATGGGAGAGATCTTACAATAAAAACTTAACAGCACACCTAAGAGCTCTAGAACAAAAAGAAGCAAACTAATGCAAGAGGAGTAGAGGCAGGAAATAGTCAAACTCAGGGTCAAAATAAATCAAGTAGAGATAAAGAATCAACAAAACCAAAAGCTAGTTATTTGAAAGAATGAACAAGATAGATAAACCCCTAGCCAAACTACTTAAGAGATCAGAGGAAGTATTCAAATTAACAAAATCAGAAGTGAAAAGGGAGATATAACAACAGAAATGGAGGAAATTTTTTAAAAATCATCAACTCCTACTATAAACGCCTATACTCAACAAAATTGGAAAATCTAGATGAAATAGATTCTTTTCTAGACAGATGCCACACGTACCAAAGTTAAGTCAAGAGCAGGTAAACTATCTAAACAGACCCATATCACACAAGGAAATAGAAGAAGTCATTAACCACCCCCCTCCAACCAAAAAAAGACCAGGGCCAGATGGATTTAGTGCAGAAATTTACCAGACCTTCAAAGAAGACCTGATACCAATTTTCCTCAAACTATTCCATAAAATAGAAACAGACAGAACACTACCTAACTCATTCTATGAAGCCATAATTACTCTGATACCTAAATCACACAAGGACTCAACCAAAAAAGAGAACTTCAGACCAATCTCCCTTATGAACATTGATGCAAAAATACTCAATAAAATTCTTGCAAACCACATCCAAGAAAGCATTAAAACCATAATTCACCATTATAAAGTAGGCTTCATCCCAAGGATGCAAGGTTGGTTCAATATACAAAAATCCATCAATGTAATCCACTATATAAACAAACTCAAAGAAAAAAAAACACATGATCCTCATCTTAGATGCAGAAAAAGCATTTGACAAAATACAATACTGTTTCATGTCAAAAGTATTGGAGAGATCAGGAATTCAAGGCCAATATCTAAACATAATAAAAGAAATATACAGCAAACCAATAGCCAATATCAAATTAAATGGAGACATATTTTAAGCAATCCCACTAAGATCAGGGGGCTGGACAAAAATACCCACTCTCCCCATATCTACTCAATATAGTACTCAATGTGCTAGCTAGAACAATAAGACAATAAGAAGAGATGAAGAAGATGCAAATTGACAATGAAGAAATAAAGGTATCACTATATTTGCAGATGATATAATAGCATACATAAGCAACCACAAAAAATTCTACCAGAGAACTTCTCCAGCTGCTTAACAACTTCAGCAAAGTGGCTGGATATAAAATTAACCAAAATAAATCAGTAGCTTTCCTTTATACCAATGATAAACAAGCTGAGAAAGAAATTAAGGAAAAAACTCCCTTCACAATAGCCATAAATAATATAAAATATCTTTGGGTAACACTAAACAAACAGGTGAAAGACCTGTATGACAATAACTTCAAGTCTCTCAAGAAAAAAAGCAAAGAAGATCTTAGAAAATGGAGAGATCTCTAATGCTCATGGATTGGCAGAATTAAATTGGTCATCCTACCAAAGGCAATCTACAGATTCAATGCAATCTCCATCAAAATCCCAACACAAGTTTTCAAAGAAATGGAAAGAGCCATTCTCAAGTTCATCTGTAAAGGCAACAAAACAAAACAAAACAAACCAGAAAAGCAAAAACAATGCTTAACAACAACAACAACAACAACAACAAAAGAATGGCTGGGGAATTCACCATCCTTGACCTCATGCTTTACTACAGAACAATGGTTATAAAAGCTGCATGGTATTGGTACAGTGACTGACATGTTGATCAATGGAATAGAATTGAAGACATAGAAATAAAACCACACACTTGTACACACTTGACCTTTGACAAAGAAGCCAAAAGTATACAATGGAAAAAAGAAAGCACCTTCAATAAATGGTGCTGGTTTAATTGGTTGTCTGTATGCTGAAAAATGAAAACAGATCCACATTTGTCACCTTGTACAAAGCACAAATCCAAGTGGATCGAGGATCTCAACATAAAATGTGATACACTGGATCTAATAGAAAAGAAAGTGGGAAAGAGCCCTGAACTCATTGGCACAGGTGCAAATTTCCTAAGCAATACTCCAATGGCTCATGCTCTAAGATCAAGAAGTGAGAAATGGGATTTCATGAAACTGGAAAACTGTAAGGCAAAAGACATAGTTAATAAGAGAAATTAAAAAATAAGCAACGTACAGATTGGGAAAAAAAATCTTCACTAACCCCATATCCCATAGAGGGCTAATATCCAAAATATATAAAGAACTCAAGATGCTAACCATGAAAAAGCCAAACAACCCAATCAAAAAATGTGGTTTAGAACTAAACCAAGAATCCACAACAGAGGAATCTCAGGTGGCTGAGAAGAACCTAAAGAAATGTCCTTAGTGATCAGAGAAATGTGAATCAAAATGACACTGAGATTCCACCTTACACCAATCAGAATGGCTAAGATCAAAACCTCGGGTGCCAACACATGTTGGAGAGGATGTGAAGAAAGAGGAACACTTACCCATTCCTGGTGGGATTGCAAACTGGTACAACAACTCTGGAAATCAATCTGGAGGTTTCTCAGAAAATTGGAAATAGATCTACCTAAAGTCCCAACTATACCACTCTTGGGAATATATCCAAAAGATGCCCGACCATGCCATATGGGTATGTGTTCTACTATGTTCATAACAGCCTTATTTGTGATAGCCAGAAGCTGAAAACAACCCGGATGTCCCAAGACAGAAGAATGGATACAGAATATGTGGTTTATTTACACAGTGGAATACTACTCAGCTATTAAGGATGAGGACATACTGAGTTTTACAGGCAAATGGATGGAACTAGAAAATATCATCCTGAGTGAGTAACTCAGACCCAAAAGTATATGCATGATATGTACTCATTAATAAGTGGATATTAGCCCAAAAAGTGCAGAATACACCAGATACAGTCCACAGACCTCAAAAAGTTAACAAACTGAAGTGCCCGAGAGAGGATGCCTCAGTCCCACTTGGGAGAGAAAAGAAAGCAGTCACAAGTTGGGAGGGAGAGAGAGACCTGAGAGGGAAAGTGGATGGGGGAAAGAGGGAGGAAAGAAGAACCAGATCTGAATTGGGTGAGGGAAAAGGACTGAAGCCCTGAGGACCAGCAGGAAGCTTGGAAACAGGCAACCTCAGGAGGTAGGATGTTGGCAGGACGCTCCAGAATGCACCAGAGACCTGGGAAGTGAGACCTTAGATGAAATGCCAGATAGTAGGGAGAGGGAAATTATAGAGCCCACCACTAGCAGTAAGTGAGGGAGGGGGTTGCCATCCCACAGGCAAAACTCTAACCCATAATTGTTACTGTATAAAAGAACTGCAGGGATGGAAATGGAGAGGAACCTGAGGAAAGAAGGTCCAGTGACAGGCCCAAAGTCGGATCCAGTTCAAGGGGAAGCCCCAAGTCTGACACTGTGACTGAGACTGTGGAACACTCACAAAATGGGACATATCATGACTGTAGTCTGGGAGACCCAACAAGCAGCTGAAAGAGTCAGATGCAGATATTTGCACCCAACCGATGGACAGATGTTACTGATCCCTGTGGTTGAATTAGGGGAAGGCTGGAGAAGCTGAGGAAGAGAGCAACCCTGGAGGACCAGCAGTCTCAATTAACCTGGACTTCTGAGATCTCTTAAACACTTAACTACCAACCAGGCAGCATATACCAGCTGATATGAGGCCCCTAACACATATACAGCAGAGGGCTGCTGGGTCTGGGTTTAGTCAAAGAAGATGCACCTAATCCTCAAGAGCCTGGAGGCCCCAGAGAGTTTAGAGGTCTGGTCAGGTGGGGGTGGGAGTGGGGACATTCTTGTGGAGACAAGGTGGGGAGGAGGTATGGGATGCGGAACAGTTGGTAGTTTGGACTTTGGGTGGAATAAAATCTGGAGTCTAAAGAATAAATAAATAAATGACAAAAAAAAAATCACAATGACACAATGAAAGTCATCAGTTGACTTGACTGTGTGAGAAAGATACTATTTCCAGAAAATTCATGGGAATGGATGTTGTCTGAAGGCCTGGGATCTTTCTGAGTGTCGGTAGTAAACTGGAGTTCCTTGTCACATGAACTTTTCTATACAGTTATTTACTTCCTTCAGAGGAAAGAATTCAAATGAGGACACAACATGATCAAGGAGGAAGTAACTAGATTGTAACCTAGTCTCCTAAATCACACCCAAAACACTTTAGCTATTAGAAATTAGTCAGAGGGAGGGGCCATCCCAGGACTGCCCCACCTGGGGGTCCATCCCATGTGCATCTACAAAACCCACATGCTTGCTGATGCCAGGAAGTGCTTGATGCCAGGAACCTTATGTAGATGTCTCCTGAGAGGCTCCGTGAGAGCCTTATGGATGCAGTTGTGGATATCCTTCAGCCAAATGTTGGACTGAGCACAGGAACCACAATGGAGGAGTTGGGGTAATGACTGAAGGACCTGAAGGGCTTTGCAACCCCATGGGAAGAACAACAATATCAGCCAACCAGATCCCCCAGAGCTCCCAGGGAATAAACCACCAACAAAAGAATACACATGTGTGAGAAGCTAGTGTGACCACTGAGCTAAGATGGCGCCCAGCTTAGTGCTAAGCCTTGTAACCCCATCCTGTTTACTAAAACTCCTGAAAACAGCAAGCTGAGTCATCCACACCTACCGCATGATCTGAAACGTCATATAGCCTTACCATAGTGATAGCCAATGATCTGTTGTCCTGCCTGCATGTGCAACTTGTGCTAGGGGAGGAATGATGCTGATTCGAGAGCAATGATTGGAGTGAGATGATGTAAGAGGGCTGGGTATATATTGAACTTCCTTGAGGGTGATTGGGGGAAAGGAGTTCACTGCAGGAGATTGCTGAAGGAGAGGCTGTTACTGCCTGAATAAAGGAAGCAGAGATTGCTGCGAGAGATCTGTTGATGAAGAACCTACCTTGGCGTGAGTGTGTCGTTATTCCCATTCTCTGCTGGTCAGAGATTGGGGTCGAGGCACACATGGAGGAATCCATGACTCCAACTGTATATGTGGCAGAGGATGGCCTTGTCTTGCATCAGTGGGAGGGGACGCCCTAGTCCTATGAAGGCTTGATGCCTGATAGGCTGGTGGGGTGGGAGTGAGTGGGTGGGTAGGGGAGCACCATCGTGGAGGCAGGGAGAGTGGAGATGGAATAGGGCGTTTTTAGGGGGAAACAGGGAGGAGGTATAAGATTTGAAATATAAATAAACAAAATAACCAATAAAAAGAAAAATAAAATTAGTCACTGATTCCAGCCAACACTCAGAATAGCGGTTTGGACTTTATGCCTTGAAGGAAGCATGAAAAAATCTTTGAGCAAGATTTAAAATCAGCATGGTATCCAGAACATCCAAGTCAATTGATTATCTTTCCTTCCTTCCTTCCTTCCTTCCTTCCTTCCTTCCTTCCTTCCTTCCTTCCTTCCTTCCTTCCTTCCTTCCTTCCTTCCTTTCTTCTTCCCCCTCTGCTCTTTTTCCCTCCTCTCTTTCTCACTTTCTTTCTATTTTTGCAATATATTATTACATTTTATATTTTATACTCCTTATAGTTATGCTTGAATTACATTCAAGATTTTAAGAGATTCATTAGCATTAATATATTAATATATTTTTCCCTTCTAGTTGGATATTTTATTGAATCTTGAGTGATTTTTGCATGACCTTATTGGGATTTGAAGCTTTCTTGATATCTGGCAACAAGGAAAACACAGTACACATGTATTCCTGCCACAGATAAGAAGTTAGCCTTCACCCAAAGCACTCTGCTGCCTTTTAATCAGAAAAAAAAAATGCTATTTAGAAAGCATTATCTTGTCACTGTGTATAGCTTTTGCTGTAAGACTGTCATGGCTTTTAGATAGTCCTGCATGCATTTCTAGAATTTACGTAATTTCAAGGAAAAATAAAATGACTTGACACCTGAAGAGAAGTGTGTAAGTCATGTGAAAATGTGACTGCATTTCATGCAAGAGACTTGAAAATATTCAGACTGTGGCGTTTGTAGGTGCCTGGATGCGTGTGTGTGTGTGTGTGTGTGTGTGTGTGTGTGTGTGTGTGTGTGTGTGTGTGTGTGATGAGTTTCTGGGGACTCCGTATTTGATAATTTCTTAAATTTTATTGTTTACAATTTTTAAAATATTTTAAAGTTAATAGAAAAACTTTTCCAAACACTGACTTTTACTCCTTTACTTAGGGCTCTTTTAATTTTGATATTAACTATTGTTCTAGCTTATATATTCTGAATTCTCTGTAGAAATATATATCCTACATCTATCCTCATCATATTTTCCATGCAGAGTTCCAGATCATATTATGCCAGCTACAGAGTCCTCTGGTTTGAAATTTTCAATGAGTTCTAATAATGATCAAAGATCCATCTTATCTTTTCTTGCAGGTGCAGAATATGAGATTATATGGATGTCTCTACCCTTAAAGTCATCCATTGTTTTGGACATTTTGTGTATTTCTACTTCTTGCTATTACAGGGAAAATTGTACAGTGAAATTCTTCCCTTGAACAATAGATTTGCAAACTTTCTAGAAGTAAAAGTGTGAAATAAAGTTATAAACATATAAATTATACTTCCAGGAATTGCTGTATATATTTCCTACACAGTGTCTAATTTCACATTTATACAATAAAGCGTTTTGCACAGTTTGAGCTGATAGATCTTGCTGTTATTTTATGTGTGACAGTTGATAGATGGTTAATACTGTTTCAATGTAACGTTAACTTGGAATTTTTCTATAATTGAGTCTGGGAAATATTTCTTATATAATGCATGATTATTTTAACTTATTTTTGAAGTTTTCTTTCAGAATGAAGTATAAGCTCTAAAGAAAGAGTGAGAGTATAACTTCCATCAACATTCATATAATGTTAGGTAACATAATACGCTACTTTGTAAAACTATGGTTTACTCTGTTGCTGATAACTAAGAGGCAGACACTGTTTCCAAATTGTTCTGCTGTCTGGGTCAGCAGCTGACCCAGACAGATATAGACATCCAGGGCCCAACAGTGGATGAAGCTTGGTAGGAATAGAAGGAAAGATTGCAGGCCCCAGAGGGAATATGAACTCCACAGGAAGACTAACACAGTCAACTAACCTGGAACCTTGGGATTCTCAGAGTCTGAACCACCAACCAAAGAGCATCCACTGGCTGGACCCAGGCCTCCTTGAACATATGTAACAGATATGTGAACACATACGTTCAGCTTAGTCTTCATGTGGGTCCCAAACAACTGAAATAAAGCTATCTCAAAAGCTGTTGCCTGTGTGAGGGATATATTCTTCCAGACTGCCTTGTCCAGCCTCAATGGGAGAGATGTGTCCTAGCCACACAGAGACTTTACATGCTAGGATGGTTGGGGGTCCCACCCACTCAGAAGTGAAGTGGAGGAGGGTAGGGGGAAAGACTGTGGGAGGGGGTGACCAGAAGGGGGTCAGTGAGCAGAAGTAAGTGAATACCTAAAGGAAATAAGTAAAACAAACAAACAAACAAATGAATAAATAATGACTACCACAATTTTTGCCGAGATCATTCAAACCATTACTCCATCTCAGGATGCCCATTACATTTGGTCTTGCTGATAACTTAATGTTTCTGTAACTGGAAATCTGTTTTCATCCTGTGGTGGTTTATTGGAACTCCTGTTGTGGTTGTTTATTGTTTCCTGGGACTTCTGAAATATACTGACGAAGTATTATGTAGAGAATATTTTGTGTTTCTCTAAGTACTAATGTGATTATGTTTGCAGGTAGAAGAAAAGATGACATTTGAGGAATGGCCTTCTTAGGATACATGGGATCAGTATAACATGACGGGGTGATTGTATACACTCAGTGAAGGTTCTGCTTTCACAGGTACGTCTTAACTCCAAAGCTCCTGATTTTAGGTAGTCTATCTTATGAACTGAAAATGGCCATGAGCCAACCTATCTTCCTAGAAGAGGATTGTGATGGCTCTCTGGAGCATCAAGCCTTGGTTAGTGGTACTCAGAGGATTCACATTCACTACTGTCTCTGGACACCTTGAGCAATTCACTGAGTGATCTCCAGTCACAAATTCTTACGCAGTATTTGTCCATTATACTCAAAGGTTTCCTTACCCTCATCACCTGTCTTTGCCTGTCATTATCCCATCTATTCCTGAGCTGCCCATTGCCTCTAGATTTGGAATGCTTTTCCCTCCCTAATAGTCTGAGTAACACAGGTTAAGTTTTCGTTTCCGTGATTTTTATTGTCATCAGCCTGGGGCTAAAACTTCCCTCGTTCTACAACCATAAGCTGAAGCCTAGGAAATGAAAATCTGCTTTTGTTTATACTCAATATTTACCTGATGCATTAGGCTGTAATTCTGGAATATATTCAATTTAGTTAAACTATGGTAGTTTAAATTTGCCAGTGGATTGTGTTTGATAATCTTTTATTTGTCTCATCTTTTATGTTGCAATTTAAACATGAATATCTAAGCATCATTTTAAAATAGAACTTACACATTTTCAATAGTGCCATATTGTCTTCAACAAATAATTGCAAAGATTTTAAGTTTTTTTCTGTGATAATGGTCAGTTTTGTAGCACTGGGAATTCTATTTTGGGTGAGGTAATTTTTTTCACATTTGCTTTCATGAAAATTATTTTGTTTGAGACTTCACTACCTTTAATCATAGGTTGAATAATATGTAAAATTTTAGATGCATTTTAGAATATCTTTTGCCTTAATTTATTAATTTTAAAGTTATTTTTATTTAAAGCTTTTATCTTTGTAAAGAACCATGAAACTTTTCCTTTTATTAAGATTTTTCAGTGAATGGAATTGACTCACTTTTTCTGCTCGCTTTTCTCCCTTCAACTCTCCCCAACTGCTCTTCTTCAACCTTTCCCATGCCATCGTCCTACTTCTTCGTTAAAGCCTCCTTTTCTCTGATAATATTTGGTAAATACATACATATGTACTTCTATGCACAAATATATAAAAAATAGCCTGCTGAGATTTTTTGTTGTTTGTGTTTTGTTGTTTGTTGTTTTGAAACTCTACATTAGACAGACAATAGCAGGACGATTCCATGGGAGAGACTGAGTCTCCCAACAGTCATTAGCTTCCTATAGTTCTTTATCTAGAGGTGGGATCCCATGAAACCTTCCCTTTCCCATGTTAACTTGTTCACTGCTAATGATTTTTTTTTCCAGTCTTGTTTATATGGACATTTCTAAGAAAAACTATTTCAAAGCAGACTTCCTGGTATTCTAGTTTCTAGTCTTTCCGCCTTTCTGAGATGTTCCCTGAGGCACGGATGATGGAGCTATGGTGGACATGGCTAGGATTTCCATGAACCATTGATTACAGCATTGTGTCTAGGTATGGTTTTCTGTGAAAAGTTACTCAGCATTATTTTATTGTTGTTGTTGTTGTTGTTTAGTAGTAATAGTAGTAGTTGTTGTTGTAGCTGTAGGAGAAGTATTGTGAGTGTGTTACACTTGTTATTATGTGTGTATTTGTGCATGCATTTGAAGGTGTTTGTACATAGGCTGCAGTTGCTTGTGAGTTGGTGCAGATGTACACGAAGTTCCAAAGTGAGCATCAGATCTTCTTTATCAGATCAGGTAGCTCTCTAGCTTTACCTTCTGAGATAGAGTCTCTTGCTGAACCTGAAGCTCACTGATTAAGTTGGGGTGTTTGTACAGTACCCCCACACTCTATCATTGTGTCTCTAGAACATGCTGTCAAACCCTGATTTTTTATTTTACTTTTGCAATTACAATATAGGAAAATTTCCTATGCCGCCAAGACCACTACAGAAAATCACAACCAACCAAAACACACAGTTCTGGAGATCTGTCTTAATGTATATACATCTACTTAACATTCTTCCAGGGAACATTGGAGGAAGATTTGGAAAGATTGTGAGAGCCAGGAGATTAGGGAGTTTTCTGTGAGAGTATGTCTCCTAGTAATGTCAGAGGATATACCCATAAAGTCTCACCAACATGACTGCCTAAACATGAGATGAACACGGATGTCAGAGTGGGCAGACCTAAAGTCTTGCTTTTTCTTATCCAGTCTCTGGAAATCCAAGCTCATGTAGAATTATCCCCTTCCCCAATCCTAATTATAAGCTTTGTATAGTTTTTTTTTTTCTGTTTTTTTTTCCACTTATAATTTTATATTTTTGTGAGACACACAAACTGTATGTCTAATTCATGGTTTTTCAGTGCAATTTTTTTATTTTATTAATTTTCTCAAAAGTAAACTTTTAATGTTTCCTCATTTATTCATTATGTTCTTTCTGTTTGCAGCTTAATAATTTCGGATTTAATTTCAAGGTAGTATTTTACTTTATTTGTGATGTCATTCAATGACAATTTTGTGCAATATACATTGGAAAAGTTTTCTATTCCTGGTTTCAACATAACTGACAGATGCTGCTGCATATTTAAAATGGGGGAAGATGCAGGTATACCATGTGGACTTTAGGAAGGTCAGACAATAAAAGCTTACTTGGAGTTCCTGGTAAGAAATTCCTCAAAGCAGTTGTTTCACAATTAGCACACTAAAATACAGGTATGCTTTTTTTTTTTTTCATGTTTGAGAGCAAAGGGTTCTGAGTTTATACAAGTTAAACGCCAACTTCTATAGCCTTTCCTTTTCTAAATAAATATGTATTGAACACTTTGTAGTTGACCATGGGTAACACCTGAGTGTTTTTTCTGCTTTCTAGAAAAATATAAGGCAATAAAAAGCATTTCCACAGGTGTTTGTGTTACCAGCATTCAGGTTCATGATTCCTCATGTTTTAGTATGACATTATTCCAAAAGAACTAAAAACAATAATTTGTAAAGAAAAATTAATTTCATGACTCTATGGTTAAACTAGTGCAAAATGTGTATTTTCTTCTTCAAAATACCTCTGGCAATCTAAAAGTTTGAGGAAAGTCATTAGAGAAAGACCAACAGATGAGTCCATTTGTTTGTGATGCAATTTATCCAGTCCTGTTCTATGGGTGTCTTCTCCTGTGTAGAGAACAAATAAGGCTCAGGTTACCTCTGCCCCCCCCCCCTTTTTTTTAAGATGGAGGGATATAAGTATATCTGTTTAGAAATTAGAATACTTCCTTTATCCTGCTGGGGTCCAACAGAGTTTCTGTCAGTGTGGGTTCATAGTTCAACTCAGCAATACAGATTCACTGAGGAACACTTATACACGAACACAGTCAAGCTTTCACATTAAGCTCTGTCATAATAACATGCAATATAATCTATTTGAAAGTGTTTCAAAATGTCTTGGGGACCAAGATAGTCCATAATCTTTTACTAAAAGAGTCTAAAACGTCACAATAAGAATGCAAATATTAAAATGGGATTGTGAAAATTTACCCATTCTATATGTAGATAATAATAATGTCTAGCATAAAATATTATAATAATATGGAAAGCAAAACTTAGATAGTGGATATTGAATATATAAAATATGGCTATAATAAAGGCAAAGGATGAGGCCTGGATTATTTCACAGAACCAACTGGAGATAATTTCCAGGGCAAATACTATCTAAGTAAATTGGAAGGGTTAGCTGTTAACTGTTGGGGTTCATTTTGAGAGATGTTGGGTGATACTATCATTGTATATCAACTGATTCTATCACACACCTAGGCTTCACTGTAGAATAGAGTTTTGTCCCTAGGCTGAAAACCTGTGAATGTTACTCCCCTGATTATTGTAGGTTGTAGCACCATATTAGAACATATTTGTGCATCTGAGCATATGTAAATGCATAAAGCACAGTAAAACATTGTATAAAATACATACATACATACACACACACACACACATATATATACTTGGCTATGGTGCTTACTCTTAATTGAACTTAAAAAATAGAAGGTGGTTTTGTGTGTGAGCAAGTATGTGCATGAAGACCAGGATACCTCTGCATGTTGTTTTGGATTTTATAATAGGATACACCTAACTGTGATGAACTTACTTTAGAAGATATGTCCCTAATGGTAGATTTACCTTGGTTTATAGTAACAGTTTCACTTTCTGAACTTTCATGCTTTTAACTTTTTCATTTGTTTTTACAATTACAAGTTGAAATGTAACCACACTGAACCACTGTACAAATCTATTTGCATGTCCTTAGTCTATAAAGTTTTTTTTATGATAACAATTTATTTACCTAAAAGCAAAATATATTTTGTGAAGGAAAAAAGGGGGGCAAGAACAGGTATTGGAGGAGATAAGAGAGAAATACAGAGGCTCAGGAAATTGAATAGAAACATGTAGCAGTGGGGAATGGGGAACTGGGGTGGCCATTAGAAAGTCCCAGAATCCAGGGATGTCAGAGGATCCTAGGAGCCAATGGCGATGAATTTAGCTGAAATCCCTAACAAAGGGGCGATACAAGCTGTAGAGACTACCTCCAGTAAATAGGCATGGCCGCTGGTTGAGGGATGGGGCCACCCACGCATCTCAAAATTTAAAACAGAGAAATGTTCCTGTCCAAAGGAAAGATGGACAAAAATGGAACAGAGACTGAAGGAAAGGCCATCCAGAGACTGCCCCCCCCCCCAGTGATTCCTAGCACTTATAGCCACCAAACCCCCATACTATTGCTGATGCCAAGTAGTGCTTGATGACAGGAGCACGATATGACTGTTCCCTTAGAGTTTCTACCAGCACCTGACCAATACAGATGCAGATACTCACAGCCAACCATTTAACTGAGCAATGGGGAGATGGGGACCCCATTAGAAGAGCTAGGGGAAGAACTGAAGGAGCTGAAGGAGATAGCAACCCCATAAGAAGAACAATATTACCTCACTGGACCACCAGGAGTTTCCAGGGACTACACCACCAACCAAAGAGTATACATGGAAGGAGCCAGGACTCCAGATACTTATGTAGCAGAGGATGCCTTATCTGACATCAGTGGGAGGGGAGGGAGGCTTGATGCCCCAGCATAGGGGGATGCTAGAGGAGTTAGGTGGGAGTTGGCAAACAGGTGGAGGAGCACCAGAATAGAGAGAGGCAAATAGGAAGGGGGAGAGGGAAGATGGACAGAGGGTTTGTGGAGCAGTAACAGTAACCAGGAAGGGGGATATTATTTGAAATTTAAACAAAGAAAATGACCAATGAAAAGACGAAGTTTTTTGGTGTGTAGGTATATGTTCTTGTGATGTGTAGAAACCTGTGTGTGGAGGTCAGAGGTTGAACTTGGGTATCTTCCTTCAATATTCTCCATCTTATCTTTTGAGACAAGGTCTCTTACTGAATCACAGGATCACTGCTTTGTCTAGGCCAGTTTTCCAGCTTGCCCCAGGGATTCTCCTGTCTATATCTGTCCAGCTCTATGATTATAGGCTTTTATGTGGAAGTGGGGCATCGAAGCACAGGCACTCATGCTTGCAAAGACAAATATATCACCAAATGAACCATCTCAATCATTTTGTCTTCAAATATAATTAGTATAGTAATTGTGTGTGCTGTATGTTTAATGACTGGCAGCATGGCAGGCTTGTTTACAGACATATGTATGGTGCATTACATGGCAATGTTTACAATGATATGATATCACTAGCAATGTTTTAGGTTTATTATGGTCTTGTGAGATCATTGGTATGTATGTGGTTCATCACTAACTACAGCATAGCTCATGATTACATTCCAAGGGCAAATATAAGCTTTGAGTTTAGCTGTGCTTTCTCTTTTCCTCTATCACTGAACTCTTTGCTTTCACTGACAGTCTCCAAGTTGGGCCCATTTTCTTCCATGAATTCTTTTTTAAATTCAACCTCCTGTCTAGAAAACAGTCTAATCCTACTCCCTCCTTTGGATTATGTGTGTATTCTCATTTCTCATTCACCAATAAAACCTTGGCTCTAGTTAGTGTATTTCTCTGGAGGCCATGCTATAGCCTTTAAGTGAGTTCAACAGTTGGCAGCAATAACAATTGCCCCACAGTGAGAAAGTCTGCATCCTGTGACTTAGTCACTTGGCCATCATGCTATCACACTTGCTAGCACAGTAACTACAAGCTCCTATCTTTAGTTGAAGAACATGGATCATTTACACATAGCTCACTGTACTACGTCTTGTGTACAACCCAGTGTATTGTTTGTCCACAATCCTTCATCTTTCACTTATGTCTTTTTTGCTAAAGGCATTGGGCCTGAAGCTGTCTCAGAGCTGCTACCTAGCCTAGAGGAGGATCTGGCAGAGGTGGCAGTGGTGGTGGTGGTGGTGGTATGTATAAAGTTAAGACAGAAGTCTGAAGTTCATGAAAAGTCCATATTCATTTCCCCAAACAGGTTTTTGCTGCCATCACAGAAGTTGGCATTATGACAAGGCTCTGATGATGTGTATTGGCATTTTACCCATGTCTCCTGAGAAAGGGAATATCTTCAAGCTTCTGCACTTTCTTCTCCTTGCTCAAGGCAAGTGTAGGTCTCAAAGTCTCTAAAGAAGTTGCTTGGTTTCTCCCTGAAAATATTTTACTGATAGTACAGAAGTGTTCAGTTGTAGCTTCATATTTTACTTGAAAAACAGAGTTCTATGCCCTTAGGGATTTAAATTTCAATCATTGAATATTATCAACTTTGATTTTGACAAATTCATTATTCTAGCCATCATATTAAATGCACTTTATAAGTCTTCTTTTTTCTTTATTGACTTTACACCTCAGCAATAAATTCTCATATTCTCTCTCTCTTTTTCACTCTCTCTCTCTCACCTGCTATCAGTATATATATTCAGCTTGATATTAACTATTTAGCACTTATAAGCTTATATTCCTTTATTGACATTCTCTCATGATTTATTGTATAAATATGAAGGAGATGAAGCTGGTAGAGCTGACATCAACCCGTATCCAGATATCTTGTCAGAATGGCAGCCTAGGACATGATCAGCTATTTCAAAGGAATGTGAGGTCACATTCTTGTCTCCAGCATAGACCTTTGTGTAATTCATGAAATGTACTGTTTGTGCTTAGAATCATTGACTTCTGTATTGTAGCAGTTACTTCTTCATATTAAATGCATACTCATTTATAACTCATACTCCCTGTCCAGGGCAGGGTTCTTATTTATTATTCATGAATGAGTTTACAGTTCTGAGAATATCATGAAATGGTATGCAAAAATTTATGATTATGAGAATATGTATTTTATTGAATCCATAATTTTAACCAGTCTTAAAAATTCTATGATTTCAAACAATAAAGTATTTTTAATAAAGAAAAGACAATGTCCACACTTGTTTGACTCAAAAGCACACTTTTTGAAAGAAGAAAAATGAGACAGTGAATTACATATTTAGATCCAGAGGCTTCTGGGACTAGCATTTATACTTTGAGCCTCTCTGCTTGGTGGATACAGTCTCACTATGGTGCTGCTTACTGATCCTGTCCAACTGTGAGCATAGTCAAGAACTTCAGGTCCCTCTGCTGGGCATAGCCAGATTGGGAACAATAAAAAGGCTTTCCTGAACACCAGTGGTGAAGAAGGAGAATAAACAGGCAGGGCATTTAATGAGTTGACCTTGCTCAAAAGGTACGTGTCCTTCCCACCAGAATGCATTCTCTATGGAGATTGTCCTTTGCCATTTTCCTGTCAATCAAGAAAATATACTACAGTGTGTAAAATGGAAGCTCACATTGAGCATTCAGGCAGGGTCCCTTATCTTCTCAAGGTGTCTTTTGTCAAGGAATGCATTTTCCCAATGATTGGCACTGGGAATGAGTTGCTCACTTCTGTGCTTTTCCTTCAGATCTACTTCCCCTTGAAATTGGTCTTGAATTCCTTCCAGCTCTCTACAATGCCTCTCTCCTCTCTTTCTTTCTTTCTTTCTTTCTTTCTTTCTTTCTTTCTTTCTTTCTTTCTTTCTTTCTCTCTCTCTCTCTCTCTCTCTCTCTCTCTCTCCTTTTCTTTCTTTGTTACAACTAATTATTAAAATCTGCAATGATATCCTCAGACAGAAATGTAGGCAGTTCACTAAATGTGGAATTTCTATTCAGCTGGGAGACTAGTTTGCAAGATTCACCATGGCAATAATGACTCCTGCCATAGACAACAAAGCAATCAGTTTGTCCCTTAAAAGCTGGCTATCCATTCTTCACAACTGCTATGTATAGAGTCTCAGTGAAATGGTATTTCTATAAGTACTTCCTATCTGACCCCTAGAAATGTAGGAAGCAAATATATCTGATAACGTTTGTTTGATTGCATTGCTTCTTTTCTGAACACTCATGAATTTCTGAAAGGAATAAGTAGCTAAAGAATGAAGTTTCCTAGAACTAACAAGAAAGGCTATAGATCATGTCTTTGGAGAGAGATTTGGGTTACAGAAGAAAAAGAGTTCCTTCCTTATATGAAACATATGTTGGAAGCCAAAGTTATGATTGAAGAAGCTATGATTGAGAGGTACAAATGGTATGTGTGGTAGGTGTATCTAAAAGAATATTTTAGAGAACCACCTGCTCCTTCCAAAAATCAAGCTAACATTTAAGATGGGAAGATAAGAATAAAACTTTAATACAGCCATTTTTCCTTAGATAGTAAGAATGACATTTAGTAATGTGTAGCACTTCACACACAACAACAAAATAGAGCAGAATTATCTATTCCCCAATGTCTGAGGCATCAAATATTCAATGCATCTGCTGTGTTCTTATCATTTTCTATTTACTTCTGCAGGGAAAATGATGGATATTTCTAATTTGATAACTACAAAAGAGAATTATTATAGTGAATGCAAAAGTGAAGTCAATATTAAACTAGAGGCTTAACCTTAATGATTATTAAAATAAATCGTTTGTTCTAATTAAATCTTGATTCATTAATTTATACACACACACACACACACACACACACAAACACACACACACACACACACACACACACACACACACACTTTTTTCAGAAGTAGATGGAGCCCTAGCAATTTTGTAAAACTGACACATTTCAAACACATTCAACCTGACATAATATAAATATCCAATAAGTGTTCTTCTCTTACCCTGAATATTTTTTAATTACTGCTGAACCCCAAAGTTATGTGAAGATTCAGTATGATCAAAGGACAATGTTAAGATTTAGGGGGAATATCATCATAAGGGAATAATATACAAATGTGTTTGCAGAGAATATGTTCACACCAACTATACTCAGTGCACTGGGAAGTACCTAATTTATGTTGGAGAAAATTTAAAATTCTTCATGAAGAGGTACCCACTGCATTCTGCTCACTACTTTGGTTATGTTAAGAGAGGGTGTTCTAGTTCACTTCAAATTTTTAACTTGACATTGCTTAGAGGCACGTAAAAAGGAAATCTCAGCTGAGGGACTTCCAGATCACCTTGGCCTGTTAGTATGTCTGTAGATCTGCCAAGGATTGGCTTGGTAATTATTTAATTAATAAAGGAGTGTCCAACAATTTGGGTAGTACAAACCCTATGCAGTTAAGTCTGGGCTGTATAAAAATCCCTTGTAAGCACGAGTCCACAAACAAATCAACAAGTAACATTCCTTTATCATTTGGGCATTAGTTCCTGTCATAGTTTCTCCCAAGGATGAAATGTGACCTGGATGCATAAGTCAAATAGGCCCTTTCCTCCACTAAATGATTTTGGTGAGATTATTTTATCACAACGACAGAATGGATAATAGTTATATGAAGTGGGAAAAATAGGGAAGAGGCTCCAATTGAGGAGGAGGGAAGTCAATACAGAAGGAGTAGGGATGAAAAGTATGTAACACCAATGTTTTTTAATAAGGTCTCCAGGAATCATTATTTTATAGTTACTTAAAATTGTATACCATATGGAAGATCCATAGTGAAACCAAATTCTTTTTTTCACATTTTTTATTAGATATTTTCTTCATTTGCATTTCAAGTGCTATTCCATAAGTCCCCTATACCCTCCCCCTGCCCTGCTCCCCTACCTACCCAATCCCACTTCTTGGCCCTGACATTCCCCTGCATATAAAGATTGCTAGACCAAGGGCCTTTCTTCCCAATAATGGCCAACTAGGTCATCTTCTAATACATATGCAGCTAGAGACATGAGCTCTGGGGGTTCTGATTAGTTCATATTGTTGTTCCATGCATAGGGTTGCAGACCCCTACAGCTCTTGGGTACTCTCTCTAGCTCCTACATTGGGGACCCTGTGTTCTGTCCTATAAATGACTGTGAGGATCCATTTCTGTATTTGTCAGGGACTGTCAAAGCTTCACAGGAGACAGCTAGCTATATCAGGGTCCTTTCAGCAATATCCTGCTGGTGTATGCAGTAGTGTCTACATTTGGTGGCTTATTATGTGTTGAACCACCTAGGTAGGGCATTCTCTGGATGGTTCATCCTTTCATCTTAGCTCCAAACTTTGTCTCTGCAACTCCTTCCATGGATATTTTATTCCTTATTCTAGGGAGGAATGAAGCATGCACACGTTGGTCTTTCTTGATTTTCTTGTATTTTGGAAATTGTATCTTGGGTATTCTAGGTTTCTGGGCTAATATCAAGTGACTTCTTTTGTGATTGGGTTACCTCACTCAGGGTGATATCCTCCAGATACATCCATTTGCTCAAGAATTTCATAAATTCATTGTTTTTAATAGCTGAGTAGTACTCCATTGTATAAATGGAACACCTGGGGTGTGGAGAGCACTCAGGAGGTCTTAGCAGCCTCCGCTGGGCTCAGAAGGAAGATGGCAGGGGTGGACCTGGCTGGAAGAGACACCAGCCTCTGGTTGGGCGGGGTTCCTCTGTTACTGCTCCTGCTGGCACAAGACCCTCCGTGATTCCTGAAGCTGACACTGCGCTCCACTCACCCATAATCCCTAGGTGATCCCAAGGTCCCTGGGGTCTGGAGAGCACTCAAGAGGCCCTAGCTGCCTCTGCTGGGCTCAGAAGGGAGATCAAAATTCTTTTTTTATTCTTGTATTATTTATTAGATATTTTCTTTATTTACATTTCAAATGCTATCCTGAAAGTCCCCTGTACCCCCCATGCCCTGCTCCCCAAGCCACCCACTCCTGCTTCCTGGTCCTGACATTCCCCTGGATTGGGGCATATGATCTTTGCAAGACCAAGGGCCTCTCCTACCATTGGTGGTTGACCACGCCATCCTCTGTTACATATGCAACTAGAGACACAGCTCTTGGGGGTAGTGGTTAGTTCATATTGTTGTTCCTCCTATAGGGTTGCAGATACCTTTATCTCCTTGGGTACTTTCTCTAGCTCCTTCATTAGGGACCTTGTGTTCCATCCAATAGATGACTGTGAGCATCTACTTCTATATTTGCCAGACACTGGCATAGCCTCACAAGAGATAGCTATATCAAGGTCCTGTCAGCAAAATCTTTCTGGCATAGGCAATAGTGCCTGGGTTTGGTGGTTGTATATGGGATGGATCCCTGGGTGGGGCAGTCTCTGAGTTGACCTTACTTCTATTCTTACTACAAGGCATTAGAAGTGTCTTTTTGAATGCATTGTTATGATAGTCCATGTGATCACAAAACACTAAAAATTACTCATGTAGCCTTTTCCTTGTTTTTCAGGGGTTGAGAATGGAATTCTCTTACTCAGGACTTCACACATTTAGTTAAGAGGATTAATATAATATAAGGTAGATGTGACTGGGTGGGAAGCCTCTTTCCTGCAATCTAGATTCCATGCTTCCAGAAAATATTATGCAAACTCCAAATGAAGGAAGCAATCAAGCAACTCAAGCCAGATGAAAAAATAGGAACCATAGTAATTGCAGCATGTCAAGTTACACATAAATATACAATAAGTGGCATTCATATTTCAGTGGTAACCAATAGCTGTCTAGTTGGACTTAAGGCCTATCCAATAGGAGAAAAGTCATACCTAGGACTGAAACCTAGCCAAGCAACCTGGAACAACAAGGTAATGTATCATAGAAAAGAATCTATTATTCTCTCTTTGCCGAACAAGCATGTTTCCTTATTACATTGAAAATCTTATACCTTTTTTTTGTTGTTTGTTTTATGTGAAAATCTTATTCTTATACCCATAGATCAGTACCTCTTCTACCCCTAGTCAAGGAAGCCTCTCTTTATAGCAAATGAAACAAAACTGGATGCAGACTAGAGATCCATAAATAATGGGAAGCCCACTCTCAATGTATACATCACAGGCCCTGTATCTGTGCCTCCAGCAGAAAGATTCTATGAGTTAGTATACTGAGAAGTCTGTGAAACAGTCTTTCCTAGAAACGGTTGTGTAAACAAGACCAGGATAATGGCAAGATCAATATACAGGGTAGTGTGGAAGGGAAAAATTTTGTGGGAAAATAAATGACTGCATGGAGAAGGAAAATATATTTGTCCCAAGAATAAGCCACTTTATTGATTGTCCAATGCAGAGTGTTCAGGTTTGGAATGATATGTATATAAATAACAAAGACTCATCAAATCGTATTTACATACATGATGTATATACATCTATGGACTCATATATATATATATATATATATATATATATATATATATATATATATATATAATAATAAAGGAGTTATCAATCTGATGGTGGGTAGCATTAAAGGGGTTTGAGGAACAGCACCTGTGAGGGGCTGGAGGGAGAATAGTGAGGGGGAAAGTGATGTAATTTTGTTTCAATTATGAAAGTAAAACAGAGGGCCAGGAGTTGAAATAGGTGTGCTAATGCTGAATGGCCAATATTTGCTCTTACATACACTATATCGGTATCTTTTTGTATGTTGATATGTTGGCAAATGCTTGAATGTCACTGTCATATTGAAGTGTAAATTTTGTCAAATATTATGATAATATCATAGAATTTGATATCATGAAGATTTTTTTGAAACCTGAATTATGGGTAGCAATGCATTATCCATCCTTGCTTGCCTTCTTTTTTTTTTTTTTTTAACCCTTATCAAAGAAACCATACATCACTAGAGTATTTTTGTTAAAACTTAATGCTTTTTGGTGGGACATGGGTCATTTGTCTTTGGAAATTGACAGGATTAATAGAGTTGGCACTTATATTAACACAGTAGACAATGAATTTTTTGAGGAGAAAACGTTCCAGTACTCATTGGTAACCTAGAAGACTCAATAGAAACTGATTCAGAAAGAGACTATAACACATTGCAGAATTGAATATCTGAAAAAGCATCAAGACATCAATGATAAGTAAGAATAGGTAACAAAGGTCACTGTCATCTCAGCTTAACTAAACTGAATATAAAAGAACTAATAGAGGACCTTGATCCACTGGGACTTGAACTTTGTACAAGGAGATAAGAATCAGTAGATTTGCATTCGTCTACATGTTGGCTGCCAGTTAAAGAGCAGCATTTATTGAAAATGCTGTCTTTTTTCCACTGGACGATTTTAGCTCCTTTATCAAATATCAAGTGATCATAGATGTGTGGGTATATTTCTGTGTCTTCAATTCTATTCCCTTCATCATCTCCCTGCCTGTGTCTGTACCAATACCATGCAGTTTTTATCACTATTGCTCTGTAATACAGCTTGAGTTCAGGGATGATGATTCCCCCCAGAAGTTCTTTTTTATTGAGAAATGTTCAACATCCTTAGCCATCAGGGAAATGTAGATCAAAACAACCCCGAGATTCCACCTCACACCAGTCAGAGTGGCTAAGATCAAAAACTCAGGTGAGAGCAGATGATTGTGAGGATGTAGAGAAAAAAGAAAACTCCATTAATGATGGAATTGCAAGCAGGTACAACATCTGGAAATCAGTCTGGCAGTTCCTCAGAAAATTTGACATAGTACTACCTGAGGACCCAGCTATACTACTCCTGGGTATATACCCCAAAGATGCTCCAAGATATAACAAGGACACATATGCCACTATTTTCATAGCAGTTTTATTTATAATACTCAGAAGCTGGAAAGAAGTCAGATGCCCCTCAATAGAGGAATGAACACAGAAAATGTGGTATATTTACACAATTGAATACAACACAACTATTAAAACAATGACTTGATGAACCAATTTGGCAAATGGATGGAACTAGAAAATATCATCATGAGCAAGGTAACCCAATCATAAAAGAACACACATGGTGTGTACTCTCTGATAAGTGATTAACCCAATTGCTCAGAACAATCAAGATACAATTCAGAGACCAAATGAAGCTCCAGAAGGAAGGCCATGTAATATCTGCAGCATTACATTGAGGTAGAAGAAACATGGATTAAATGATTCTGGCTCAATTCATTTTTCTTACCTGTAAACAGCAAATGTACTCCTGAGATTGTTAGATTGCTTCTGACTTGCAAGGAAAGCATCTCTGAACTATACATTTTCCACACTAATTGAATGCTTTATCCCTAGACTTCCTTAAAGAAAGCTGACATCTATTATTATTAATACAAAGAAACTTAATGAAGCAGGTAACATTGAGCCCGGTACAATAACAAACATCTGTAAACATACCATGTCTTAATGAAAATCATTATTTTGTATACTTATTCAATAAAAGCATCTTTAAAAATATAAACATAGTATTAAGCAAAATTTACTTAGTGAGTGTCTCATTTAATATCAGATATTTTATAAGTGGGGTAATAAAGTCTACATTTCATAGCATGGTTAAATAGCAAGGCATGTATCTGTCTGTCTATGCTGGCAATAATTTAATTCCATGTTCAACAATGTGCTAATGAGTAGATGCAGAACTTTTAAATAATTATCTCATTGTCTCTAAATGAGCTATTCTGTTTCAACAATATACCTTGAAATATAAAAATGACATTACTAATATTCCCAGGCTCAGCAGTTTAAGTTCAAATCAATAATGTTTAAAGGTTTTATCATGAAATCATGGCTATCCATGGCAGTTACTTTTCTGTTGTTATGAAAAGACATAAAAAGAAGCAACTTAAGGAAGAGTTTGTGGGGAAGTCAAATATGACACACAAGTTCTGTATCAGTTCTGCATACTGTAATGTGCCAGTTACATTTAGAGTCAAGAAGGAGTAAACAATGAATGTCCAGCTCTCTTTCTCCTTTTATTCAGTTCAGTAGCCAGCCTGTGAAATTCTGATGCTACAGTTAAGGGAAATCTTCTCACCTCAAATAAATAAATAATATGAATAATTCCTAATTGGTTGGTCTCATCCGTAATGCTAGATCTTATCAAGTTAGGAATCAGTATAAGCCTTGTCAAGTTGACACTTAGTATCATAAAACATCATTTAAACAAACTTTATTATAAAAACTTGCAAACAGGAAACATTATGCACTGAAATAAACCAGACCCAAAGACTATACATAAGTGAACTCTTATAAGGTTAATTAGCAATTTGAATCTGTGAAGCTTCCCATTGTATTTTTATTCACATACCAACTATTTTAACATGAAAAATCCCTGGAAATTCTCTATGGTATGTGTGTTGGAGGCCTTATATCAGCTGGTGTATGCTGTTTATTTGGTGGTTCCTTGCTTGAAAGATCGCAGGGATTCAGATTTATTAAGACTGCTGGTTCTCCTACAGAATTGCCCTTCTCCTCAGCTTCTTTCAGCCTTCCCTAATTAAACAACAGGGGTCATCTGCTTCTGTTCATTGGTTGGGTGCAAATAACTGTATCTGACTCTTTCAGCTGCTTTTGGGGTCTTTTGGAGGGCAGTTATGATAGATCGCTTTTTGTGAATGTTCCATAACCTCAGTAATAGTGTCAGGCCTTGGGACCTCCCCTTGAGCTGGATCCCACTTTGGGCCTGTCACTGGACTTTCTTTTCCTCAGGCTCCTCTCTATTTTCATCCCAGTAATTTTTTCAGACAGAAACAATTATGGGTCACAGGTGTGACTGTGGGACAGCAACCCCATCCCTCACTTGATGTTCTGTCTTCCTGCTGGAGGTGGGTTCTACAAGGTCCCTCTCCCTACTGTCCTGCATTTCATCAAAGGTCCCTCCCTTTGAGTCCTGGGAGTCTTCATTCAGAGATGATGCATCTAACCCTCAAGAGACTGATGGTCCCAGGGAGTTTAGAGGTCAGATGGGATGGGGTGTGGGGGCATCCAAGTGAAGATAGGGTTGGGTGGGGAGGAGGTGTGGGATGTGGAGCAGTTGGAGGGTGGATGGGGAAGGGCGGGGAATGGAATATGGAGTGTAAAAAATGAATTACATAAAATTAAATAAAAAATAAATAAAATGAAAAATCCCTGACAGCATCAGAACTTCAAGGCCTTTTAAAATCTAACTGACAGTCTCACATCCCTCTAAGTTTATGGCCATCTCACATCACAAAATGTACCCAGTCTGACTTTAGATGTCTCCACAGCCTTTAACAGTTTTGATGCTATATAAAAAATTGAAATCTCTTTTGTCTCTCAAGGCAGTTTCTGAACTGTGATCTCCTACAAAATTAAAAACAAGCTAAAGCTTCCAAGACATAATGGCCACATATTAGGCTTATCATATTGACAACCCCAATCCTGATACCAATTTCTATATTAGTTACTTTTCTTACAACTGTGTCAAAATATCTGACAAGAAGTAACTTGAGAAAGAGCTTCCTTGGCTTAGAGTTTGAGGGGAAGTCTATGATGGAGAAAAATATATTCTGTGGAAACACAAGGCTTCTGGATACATACTATCAGAAAGCAGAGACCTATGCATGTCTATGAACAACCTTTTCTTTTTTTTTTTTCTATTACATTATATTTTTATTCACATAACCTAACAATTGCTGCTGTCCTCTCTTCCCAGTCCTCCCACACTCAGTACCTCCCCCCATTTATCCTCCCCTTTTTTTCTGAGGATGTGTGTCCTACCCCCTGTATTTATCTACCCAAGCACATCAGCCTTTGCAAGGCTAGGTACATGTTCTCCCACTAAGATCAGACAAGGGAAAAGAAATCAACAGACAGGCCCTGCTCTAGTTATACTCAACATGAAGATTGAGCTGCACACACATATGTGTGTGTCTTGGTCTCATCTGTGTATGCTCTTTGATTTGTAGTTAAGTCTATGAGGGCCTCCAGAGATCCAGGTTAATTGACTCTGATGGACTTCCTATGAAATTCC
>LR749857.1:320424-426622 GCA_902729485.2 Mus minutoides
TACCTCCCTCCCTCCCTCCCTCCCTCCCTACCTCTCTCCCTACCTACTTACCTACCTACCTACCTACATGTCTCCCTACCTTCCTCCCTCTCTCCTTCCCTCCCTCCTTCCCTCCCTCCCTCCCTCCTTCCCTCCCTCTCTCCCTACCTACCTCTCTCCCTACCTACCTCTCTCCCTACCTACCTCTCTCCCTACCTACCTCTCTCCATACCTATCTCTCTCCCTACCTACCTCTCTCCATACCTACCTCTATGCCATAGCAACTTTATGAGGTCCCATTTGTCAATTCTTGATCTTACAGCACAAGCCATTGCTGTTCTGTTTAGGAATTTTTCCCCTGTGCCCATATCTTTCCGGGTTTTCCCCACTTTCTCCTCTATTAATTTCAGTGTCTCTGGTTTTATGTGGAGGTCATTGATCCACTTAGACTTGAGCTTTGTACAAGGAGATAAGAATAGATCAATTTGCATTCTTCTACATGTTAACCGCCAGTTGTGCCACCACAATTTGTTGAAAATGCTGGCTTTTTTCCACTGGATGGTTTTAGCTCCACTTTCAAAGATCAAATGACCATAGGTGTGTGGATTCATTTCTGGGTCTTCAATTCTATTCTATTGATCTACCTGTCTGTCACTGTATCTGTACCATACAGTTTTTTTGTTTGGTTGGTTGTTTTTTTGGGGTTTTATTTTTGTTTTGTTTTGTTTTTTTTCACAATTGCTCTGTATACAGCTTAATGTCAGGCATGGTGGTTCCACCAGATGTTCTTTTATTGTTGAGAATAGTTTTTGCTGTCCTAGGTTTTTCATTATTTTTTATTATTCCATATGAATTTGCAAATTTCCCTTTCTAACTCAGAATAAAGTTGGAATTTTGATGGGGATTGCTTTTGAATCTGTAGATTGCTTTTGGCAGGATAGCTATTTTGACTATATTAATCCTGCCAATCCATGAGCATGGGAGATCTTTCAATCTTCTGAGATCTGCTTCAGTTTCACTCATCAGAGACATGAAGTTCTTGTCATACAGATCTTTCACTTCCTTAGTTAAAGTCACATGAAGGTATTTTATAGTATTTGTGACTATTGTGAAGGGTGTTGTTTCCTTATTTTCTTTCTCAGCCTGTTTATCCTTTGTGAAGAAAAGGCCATTGCTATGTTTGAGTTAATTTTATATCCAGCTATTGCACTGAAGGTGTTTATCAGGTTTATCAGGAGTTCTCTGCTGAAAATTTTGGGGTTACTTATATATACTATCATATCATCTGCAAACAGTGATATTTTGACTTCTTCCTTTCCAATTTGTATCCCCTTGATCTCCTTTTGCTGTCGAATTGCTCTGGCTAGGACTTCAAGTACTATATTGTATAGGTAGGGAGAAAGTGGGCAGCCTTGTCTAGTTCCTGATTTTAGTGGGAATGCTTCCAGCTTCTCCCCATTTAGTTTGATGTTGGCTACTGGTTTACTGTATATTGCTTTTATTATGTTTAGGTATGGGCCTTGAATTCCTGATCTTTCCAAGACTTTTATCATGAATGGGTGTTGGATTTTGTCAAATGCTTTCTCAGCATCTACTAGATGATCATGTGTTTTTTCTCTTTGAGTTTGATATATAGTGGATTACATTGATGGATTTCCTTATATGAAACCATTCCTGGATCCCTGGGATGATTCCTACTTGGTCATGATGGATGATCGTTTTGATGTGTTCTTGGATTCTCTTTGCGAGGGAAATTGGTTTGATGTTCTCTTTGTTGGATCTTTCTGTGGTTTAGGTATCAGAGCAACTGTGCCTTCATAGAATGAATTGGGGAGAGTACATTCTGTTTCTATTTTGTGGAATAGTTTGAGGAGAGTTGGAATTAGGTCTTCTTTGAAGGTCTGATAGAACTCTGCACTAAACCCATCTGGTCCTAGGCTATTTTGGTTGGGAGACTATTGATGACTGCTTCTATATTTTTAGAGAAAATGGGACTGTTTAGATTGTTAATCTGATCCTGGTTTAACTTTGGAACCTGGTAACTGTCTAGGAAGTTGTGCATTTCATCCAGATTTTCTAGTTTTGTTGAGTATAACCTTTTGTAATAGGATCTGATGATGTTTTGTATTTTCTCAGGTTCTGTTGTTATGTCTCCTTTTTCATTTCTGATTTTCTTAATTAGCATACTGTCCATGTGCCCTCTAGTAAGTCTGGCTAAAGGGTTTATCTATCTTGTAGATTTTCTCAAAGAACCAGCTCCTGGTTTGGTTGATTCTTTGAATAGTTCTTTTTGTTTCTACTTGGTTGATTTCAGCCTTGAGTTTGATTATTTCCTGCCATCTACTCCTCTTGGGTGAATTTGCTTTCTTTCATTCTAGTGCTTTTAGGTGTGCTGTCAGGCTCCTAGTGCCTGCTCTCTCTAGTTTCTTTTTGGAGGCACTCAGGGCTATGAGTTTTCCTCTTAAAACTGCCTTCATTGTGTCCCTTAACTTTGAGTATGTTGTGGCTTCATTTTCATTAAACTCTAGAAAGTCTTTAATTTCTTTCTTTATTTCATCCTAGATCAAGGAATTATTGAGTAGAGTGTTGTTCAATTTCCATGTGAATGTTGGCTTTCTATTATTTATGTTGTTATTGAAGATCAGCCTTAGTCCATGGTGGTCAGATAGGATACATGCAATAATTTCAATATTTTTGTATCTGTGGAGGCTTGTTTTGTGACAAATTATATGGTCAATTTTTGAGGAGGTACCATCTGGCACTGAGAAGAATGTATATCCTTTTGTTATAGGATAAAATGTTCTGTAGATATCTATTAAATCCATTTTTTCATAACTTCTGTTAGTGTCCATGTGTCTCTGTTTAGTTTCTGATTCCAGGATCTGTCCATTGGTGAGTGTGGTGTTGAAGTCTCCTACTATTATTGTGTGAGGTGCAATGTGTGCTTTCAGCTTTACTAAAAAGTTTCTTTAATGAATGCTTCTGCCCTTGTATTTGGAGCATAGCTATTCAGAATTGAGAGTTCATTTTGGTTGATTTTACCTTTTATGAGTATTAAATACCCCTCGTTTTTTTTTTATAACTTTTTGTTGGATGTCAACTTTATTCAATAATAGCATGGCTACTCCAGCTTGTTTCTTCGTACCATTTGCTTGGACATTTGTTTTCTATCCTTTCACTCTGAGGTATTGTCTGTCTTTTTCTCTGAGGTGGGTTTTCTGTAAGCAGCAAAATGTTGGGTCCTGTTTGTGTAGCCAGTCTATTAGTCTATGTCTTTTTATTGGGAAATTGAGTCCATTGATGTTAAGAGAAATTAAAGAAAAGTAATTGTTGCTTCCTGTTATTTTTGTTGTTAAAGTTGGTATTCTGTTCTTGTGGCTGTCTTCTTTTAGGTTTGTTGAAGGATCACTTTCTTGGGGTCCCAAGTCACTCAGAGACCAGTCTGTGCAAGTAAGCTAGCAGACTGCAAAAGGTGACTGAGCAGACGGCAGAAGCAACATAGCCTCTGGGACATGCCCAGTTTTGGGCACTAGACAACCAGGCACATTCTCTGCCTGAGAAGAGTTTTCTGCCCAGGAGGGATTTGCCTGGCTCAGAAGGAAGCCATCTTGGGTCCCAGATCACCCAGACACCAGACTGCACAAGTCAGCTTGTGGACTGCAAAGGGTGAGTGAGCAGACTGCTAAGCAACACAGCTTTTGAGACAGACTCAGTTACAGGCTCTAGACATCCAGGCACCCTCCCTGCCTGAGGAGAGGTGTTCCCCCTGGGAGGGCTTTCCCTGCCAGAACTTGTGAAGGAGCCATCTTGCGTCCCAGATCGCTCCGAGACCAGTCTAAGCAGGTGAGTGTGCGGACTGAAGAAGCGACATATCTTCTGCGACAGGCAGAAGCAACACAGCTTCTGGGACAGGTCCTCAATCAGGCCTTCATCTTTAGCCAAGAGGCAGGTCTGAGCAGCAGTCCTCAGTGCACCTTCCCTGCAAGAGGAGAGCTTGCCTGCAAAGACTACTCCAACCAAAGAGACTCAGGAGAGAGCTGGACTCCCAGGACTACTGACAGAGGCTAACAGAATCACAAAAGGAACAAGCTCAAACCAGAGACAACTATAACACCAACTCCAGAGATTACCAGATGGCAAAAGGCAAACATAAGAACCTTAATAACAGAAACCAAGAGCACTCACCTTCATCATAACCCAGCACTCCCACCTTAGTCAGTCCTGGATACCCCAACATACCCAAAAAGCAAGACTCGGATTTGAAATCATATCTCATGGTGCTGGTAGAGGATATTAAGAAGGAAATTAATAACTCACTTAAAGAAATACAGGTGAAATTGCAAAGCTTCTGTAAGGCAAAAGACACTGGCAAGAAGAAAAAATGGCCACCAACAGATTGGGAAGGGATCTTTATCAATCCTAAATCTGATAGGGGACTAATATCCAATATCCACAAAGAGCTCAAGAAGCTGGACTCCAAAAAAAAAAAAAAAACCGAATAACCCCATTAAAATATGGTGTACAGAGCTAAACAAAGAATTCTCAACTGAGGAATACCAAATGGCTGAGAAACACCTAAAAAAAAAATGTTCAACATTCTTAATCATCAGGGAAATGCAAATCAAAACAACATTGAGATTCCACCTCACAACAGTCAGTGTGGCTAATATAAAAAATTCAGATGAAAGCAGATGCTGCTGAGGATGTGGAGAAAGAGGAACACTCCTCTATTGCTGGTGGGATTGCAAGCTTATACAACCACTCTGGAAGCCAGTCTGGCGTTTTCTCAGAAAATTGGACATAGTACTACCGGAGGATCCAGAAATACCTCTCCTAGGCATATACCCAGAAGATGTTTCAACTGGTAATAAGAACACTATGTTCATAGCAGCCTTATTTATAATAGCCAGAAGCTGGAAAGAACCCAGATGTCCCTCAACAGAGGAATGGATACAGAAAATGTGGTACATTTACACAATGGAGTACTACTCTGCTATTAAAAACAATGAATTTATGAAATTCTTGTGCAAATGGATCTATCTGGAGGATATCATCCTTAGTTAGGTAACCCAATCACAAAAGTAGTCATTAAATATGCACTCACTGATAAGTGGATATTAGCCCAGAAACTTAGAATACCCAAGATACAAAACACAAGAAAATGATGAATAAGAAGACCAGCATGTGGATACTTCATTCCTCCTTAGAATAGGAAACAAAATACCCATGAAAGGAGTTACAGAGACAAAATTTTTAGCTAAGATGAAGGGATGGACTATGCAGAGACTACCCCACCCTAGGATCCATCTTGTAATCAGTCACCAAATACAGACACTGTTGCATATGCCAGCAAGAGTGTGCTGAAATGACCCTGATATAGCTGTCTTGTATGAGGCTATGCCAGTGCCTGGCAAATACAGAAGTGGATTCTCACAGTCATCTATAAGATGGAACACAGAGCCTCCAATGGAGAAGCTAGAGAAAGTTCCCAAGGAGCTGAAGGGGTCTGCAACCCTATAAGCGGACCAACAATATGAACTAACCAGAACCCCCAGAGCTCATTCTCTAGCTGCATATGTAGCAGAAGATGGCTTAATTGGCCATCATTGGGAAGAGAGGCACCTTGGTATTACAAACTTTATATGCTCCAACACAGGGGAACACCAGGGCCAAGAAGTGGGAGTGGGTGGGTAAGGGAGCAGGGAGGGTGGAGGGTATAGGGAACTTTTGGGATAACATTTGAAATGTAAATTAATAAAAATATCTAATAAAAAATTAAAAAAAAAGATTTATTGGTAAAATGGGAAAACCTAGTTTTTTACCCAAAATATTCATTTTTATCAGAAAAAGATGCATTTAAAACATAAATATGTATAAGGCTCTCTTTTCTTACATTATCACTACAACTAAATTGAATTATTGTACCTCTTTGGAGTAATAAGTATTATATTCACTTTAGAGTGGATAAATTGAGTTTTAAAGTATTCATTCACTGTGAATAATCATAGTGTGAAACAATTTTCATATGCATATTAAAATAATATATGGATATGAAGTCAATATTTTAAAATATTTAATGTGTTCTTATATAAATATCCTGAAACAAATGTTTTAAAATTGACATTTTCAAAAAAGTGGGGAGGTAAAATCAACATGGAGAAGTTGAAGTTCTCCTTGTGCATAATCTTGGTTTAGTTAATTAGAGACTCTGGAAGCTGAGTTTGCTGGCTCAAAGCAATAGCAGCACTTAGGAGGCTAAAGCAAGAGCATCCTGATGGATATCATGAGTTGTGAAATAGTCTGAGCTATTGTATAAGACCCTATTTCAAGATAAAAGATAAAAAATCTAAAATATTTCTACATTAATGTTTAATTATTGTTTTTCTTGTATTTCCAGGCCTTTACAGAGATTAAAGATAAACCGTCAACTTCAAGTCATGAGCAGCCTACCCATTAAACTTTATTAGCAGTACAATTTAAAAACCAATCTAGACTTTAGTATTTGACTTATGATAATACAACTGTCATGTTTTAAAGTTTTAAAAAGAATTGAAATAAGAAGTCCAAAAGATAAAATAACTTAAAAATCTGTTAGCCACACCATGGGGAGAACAGTTTATTAAAAACTGTCAGGCTGCCTCAAAGAGTGGAACACAGCAGCAGCTACAGATGCATATTAGGCTTCATATAGATATTTGGCAGGGTTGGGGAGATACTGCTTAAAGGATGGTACAGAGTTCATAGCCATCCTGGGCTGTATAGCGAAATATAAGTTACCATGGACTACATAAAAGCATTTAAAAAAATTGGCATAAACTACCATCCATTCCTATTTCTAAATTTTTGGAAGTATTCCAGTACTTTGAGCATTAAATTGTAAGTATTTTAACTACACATTTCCTTAACTGGAGCCTATTAAAATATTAAGTAGATTATTATACATTAATTTGACTATATTTCATGAACAGGTTATTTTATATGTCATTAAATGAGACATAAGATGAGGTCTGTGAAATAAAGTGAAATCATTACTTGTACTTATCATTTTACATTGAGGAGTTTCTATTAGCCTTACAATAAAGGCCAGGAAAAGTTAACCAGATGATGGAGTAAGGACCTCACAAATTAACAAATGTATAAAAAAACACAGGTTCAAGAAATTGAAGGAGAACTCAAAAGATGGAAAATCTCCCATACTCATGGATTGGTAGGACAAACAGTTGAAATGAGCATCTTACAAAAGTAATCTACTGATTCAGTGTAATCCCATCAAAATTCCAATACAATTTTTCAGAAACATAAAAATAGTAATTCCTAATTTCATATGGAAAAACAAAAAGCCTGGGATAGCCAAAACAATTCTCAATAATTAAAGAACTTCTGGAGGAATTACTATTCCTGACCTCACGTTTTACGACAGAGCAATAGTGGTAAGTACTGCATGATATTGGTACAGAGACAGAGAGGTGGATGAATGGAATAGAATCGAAGACCTAGAAATAAACCCACACATCTATGGACACTTGACCTTGACAAAGAAGCCAAAAGCATACAGTGGAAAAAGGAAAGCATCTTCAACAAATAGCACTGGTCTAACTCACGGTATGCATGGAGAAGAATGAAAGCAAATCCCTATTTATCACCTTGCACAAAGCTCAAGTTCAAGTGGATCAAGGACCTCAAAATAAAACCAGATACACTGAAACTAATGGAAAATAAAGTGTGAAAGAGCCTAGAACTCATTAACACAGAAGAGAATTTCCTGAAGAGATCACCAATGTTGCAGGCTCTAAGATCAACAATTGATAAATGTGACCTTGTAAAACTGAAAAACTTCAGTAAGGCAAAGGACATAGGATGACAAAACAGCAGCCTCCAGATTCGGAAAAGGTCTTCACTAACCCGACATTTAATAGAGGGCTAATATCGAAAACAGGAAAAGAACTCTAGAAGTTAACCTCCAAGAAACCAAATAGTCCAACTAAAAAAAAAAAAAAAATGGGGCACAGAACTAAACAGAATTCTCAACAGAGGAATTTCGAATGGCACAGAAGCACTTAAAGAAGTGTTCAACATCCTTAGTCATCAGTGAAATACAAATCAAAACGACCTTGAGATTTCACCTTACACCAGTCAGTTCAACAACTCAAGTAACAATGCACACTGGCAAGGATGAATAGAACTAGGATCACTTCGTCACTGCTTGTGGCACTGCAAATTTGTACAACCACTGTGGAAATTTATCTGGCACTTCTTCAGAAAATTGGAAATAATTTTACCTTAAGACCCAGCTATACTGTTCCTGGGAATATACCCAAAAGATGTTCCTCCATAGCACCATGACATGTGTTCTACTATTTTCATAGCAGCCTTATTCATAAGAGGCCAAAGCTGGAAGCAACCCAGACATCCCTCAATCAAAGAATGGATACAGAGAATGTGCTTCATTTACACAAAGAGATACAATTCCATTATTAAAAATGACAATATCTTGAATTTTGCAGACAGATGGGTGGAATGAAAAAAATATCATCCAGAGTTAAGTAACCCAGACTGAAAAGGACCTGCATGGTATGTACTTACTGATAAGTGGTTATTAGCCAAAAAGTACAGAATACCCATGATACAACTCATAGACCACAAGCAGTATAATAAGATGGAAGGCCCAAGTGAGGATGCTTTAATCCCACTTAGAAGGGGGAACAAAATAATTGTGGGGGGTAGAGGGAAAAAGAAATCTGGGTAAGAGAGGGGAGGGGAGAGAAAAGGGGACAGGATGAGGTATGGAGGATACAGGAGAGAGGCACAGAAGGCCAGAAGAATGAATAGAAATATGTAGCTTCTGGGGGAGGGGAATGGTGTATCCTCTATAAAGTTCCAGACACCTGGGATGTGAAACACTCCCAGGACTCAATGGGGGTTACCTTAGCTGAAATTCCTAACAGTGGAGAAAGGGAACCTAAAGAGATCACCTCCAGAAGGCCCCAAGTGGAAAGGCAGTTTACCAGTGCACTGTCAAATTTTCTGACCCAGAATTATTCCTGTCTAAAAAAAATGCAGGGACAAAAACGGAGCAGAGACTGTCCAGTGACTAGCTTATCTTAGGATAAACCTCATGGTTTGGCAATAAAACTTGATACTACTACTGATGCTATGTTGTACTTGCAGACAGGAGCCTGATAAAGCTATCTTCTAAGAGGCTCTGTCAGCAGCTTACTGAGACAGATGAAGATACTTACAGCCAACCATTGGAGTGATGCCAGTGACACATATGGAAGAGTTAGGGGAAGGATTGAAGGAGATGAAGATGATGGTCATCCCACAGGATAAACAACTGTCAACTAAGCCTGACACCTCAAAGCTCCTAGACACTAAGCCACCAACCAAAGAGAATACACAGGCTGGTTTGCCACCCCTGGCACATATACAGAAGAGGACTGCCTTGTCTGGCCTCAGTTCTAGAGGATGTGCTTAATCCTAAAGAGACTTGTGGCCTCAAGGATGGGGCATGTTCAGGGAGAGTATGGGATCCCCTTTCAGAGGCAAAGGGGAGGAGAAATGGGATGAAGAACTGTGGGAAGGGTGACCGGGAGGGGCAATATCTGAAATGTAAATAAACAAAAACAATTATTTAAAAAATACAGGCTTAAAAGTATAATTATATTCAATATTAATTCACTTTTTTCAAATCTGTGGAAAGAAATTAATAGGTTAATTAATATTTCTTTTGCAAAATTAAAGAAAGTTTAAAAATTGTGAAACCCCAAGGGAACATCATCACTTCTCCAGTTGTATGCACTCTGACTTGATGCCAATATAAAATGTCCTCAAGTCCATTCATATAAGCTATGTACTCAGTGACCTCACCCCTGTCCTTCTGGAGGTTGGAGGCCAAAGGTTTTGTGACAGATGTGATGTCTCAGTCATTGCAAGGAGCTTTGCATGGTAATGGAAGATGTCCAGTTTGGGAACTGTATCCTCCATTACCTTTCTTTAATTTCATTTATGATTTCTTCCTTTGTTTTTCTACCAAAAACGAATTTCAAAGTACAGATCTCCCAGGGATATACACCAAACACAGAATAACAAAATAAAATAAGATGGGGCACAGACTTCCATATCATGACAGGACATGGTAATACAGTAGGAGGAAAAGGATCTCAAATTCAGACACACCCCACTTCCATTGTTGGGAGTCCCACAAGAAGACCAAGCTACAGAGTGATAAGGTAGATAAGTTATATGCAGAGAACCTACTTCAGACCCAGGCAGGGTCCCTGTTTGTTCCTTCAGTTTCTGTGTGCCTCAGTGAGGCATACTTAGTAGATTCTGTGGGATCTATTTTCAAGGTGGCCTCTACTCCTTTGGCTCCTACAATGCTGCTTCCCTCTCTTATCCCAGGTTCCTCTAGCTCTGCCTAGTTAGAGTCTGTTGTGGGTCTCTGTACCTGCTCCTATCATCTGCTGGATGATACCTGTTTGATGACACTTGGGCTAGGCACTGATCTATGAGTATAGCACAATATCTTTAGGAATCACTTCAGTGTCTTTTTGTCCATTTGTTTGTATTTTGTTGTTGTTGTTGTTTTTGTTTTACCAATGATGTTTGGTTCTGTCTGGGGACTCTGAGATGTCCTGTCTTTGGTTCCTAGCAATCCAGTCAGCGTCAAGCAAGAGCTACCTTTTGTGATAGGTCTCAAGTTGAAACAGTCACTGGTTGACTACTCCTAGAAATTCTGTGCCACCACTTCCCCAGCTGGACTTGCAGACAGGACAGGTTGGAGGCCAAAGGTTTTGTGACAGATGGGATGTCTCAGTCTCACTGCAAGGAGCTTTGCATGGTAATGGAAGATGGCCAGTTTGGGAACTGTATCCTCCATTACTAAGAGAGTTCACTAGTTACTCTCATAGATACCAGGGAGTTTCCATAGCACTGGGCTTTTATATTGTTCCCAAATGCTCCCAACTTCAATTCCAAACATTTTCTCTGTCTGTCTGTCTGTCTGTCTGTCTGTCTGTCTGTCTGTCTGTCTGTCTCCCTCTCTCCCTCCCCCTCTCTCCATCCCTCTCTTTCTCTCTATCTCTCTCTATCTCACTTTATCTCTCTCTCTATCTCTGTATTTCCCACTGCCCACCTTATCCCTCCTGTTCCTAGCTCCCCTCACACCCAGTCCATGCACAAAAGCTATTCTACTTTACTTTCTCAGGGATATCAATGAGTTCCACCTTAAGCTCTCCTTGTTATTTAGCCTCTCTGGGTTTGTGGACTGTAGCATGATTCTTCTTTACTTAATACCTAATGTCCAGTTATAATAGAGCACATACCGTGTTCATCTTTCTGAGTCTGGGTTACTTCACTCAGGATGATCTTTTCTTTTTCTATTCTTTTTTGTTTGTTTGTTTGTTTGCTTGCTTGTTTGTTTTTGAGACAGGGTTTCTCTGTGTAGTCCTGGCTGTCCTGTAACTTACTTTGTAGACCAGGCTGGCCTCAAACTCAGAAATGAAAAGGGAACATAACAATAGACTCAGAGGAATTCCAAAGAATCCTACTTCAAAAAGATCATACTTCAAAAATCGATGTGAGTGGGGAGGGGTAGTTGGGTGTGTTTTCATTCTTTTGATTTTGCTCCTGTGAGATTATTTCCTGTTTTAATATTTCCTGTTTGCTTGAATTTTCCTTATAGTATCTTCTGTAGGGCAAGGTTAATGGATAGATATTATTTAAATTTGACATTATCAGGGAATATCTTATTTTCTCCATCTGTAAAGAGTGAAATTGTTGGGTGTATTAGTCTGGGCCAGCATCACTGGTCTCTTAGAGTCTACAGATACCTGTCCATGCCCATCTGGATTTTAGAGTCTCTGTTGAAAAGTAAGATGTAATTCCAATAGGTCTGCCTTTATATACTACTTTGTCTTTTCCCCTTGAAGTTTGTAATATTCTTTCTCTGTCCTATGTTTACTATTTTGATTATTATAAGACTTTCTTTTCTGGTCTAATCTATTTGTTGTTCTGTTAGCTTTTTGTATCTTGTATATCTTTCTTTAGGTTAGGTAATTTTGCTTCTAATATGTTATTAAAAATATTTTCTGGGTCTTTGAGCTGCAATTCTCCTTTTATTCCTATTATTCTTAGAATTTGCCTTTTTCATGGTGTTCCAGATTTCCTGGATGTTTTGTATCATAATTTTTTTTTTAGGTTGAACATTTTCTTTCACTGATTGATCAATTTCTTCTTTTGTGTCTTCTACATCTGAGCTTCTCTCTTCCATCTCCTGTGTTCTCCAAGTGAAGCTTGCTTCTGTAGTGTCTGCTTACCTAGATTTTCAATCTCCAGGATTCTCTCAGTTTATTGCTTCTATTTTCATTTTCCTATCTTAAAGCAATTTATTCATTTTCCTCATCTCTTTGTTTTCTCTTGGATATCTTTAAGGGATTCACTCATTTCCTTTTTTTCCAACTTTTATTAGATATTTTCTTCATTTACGTTTCAAGTGTTATCCAGCAAGTTCCCTATACCACCCTCCTCCAGGCCCTGCTCCCCTACCCACCCGCTCCCACATCTTGGCCCTGGCGTTCCCCTGTACTGGGGCATAGGACCTAATAAAGTTGGTTTTAAGCCCATTTTCTTGTGCTTCAGCTGTATTAAACTATTAAGGGCTTGTTGTAGTAGGATAGATGGGCTCTGGTGATGGCATATTTCTCTGGGTATTGTTGGTTGTATTTCATCTTTACCTCTAGGTGTCTTGATTATAAGTTTTGGTGTTAATTTAGAGTTTGTCTTTGTTGAATGAGTATTTTTTGGTTCTGTTTTTTTCTTTTTTTTCCTTGATTTCTTTTTCATCTCTGGTCTTCTTGCCTGAGTTGCCTATGTTTTGGGTGTTAAAGTAGGCCTCTAGTCCAAAAGAGTATCTCTGCTAGGGTTTTAGGTGCCAGCATAGCCTCTGGGATTCTGAGGTTTGGGTTACCAGTTTGGCTTCTGGTAATGCAGGGGGATCCTGGTGGAATTGTGGGCTGGAGAATGGTAACCAAGAGGTAGAAAATTAATAAGGCAAAGCTGGGTGGGCTCTAAGAAAATATTGGCAGTCTGCCAACAAAGTATTGGCAGTCTGGGATTCTGGGTACTGGTATGGCCTCTGGTAGAATTGTAGAACAAGCTATGGTAATGAGGGTAGAGAGGGCTCTTGAGGAAAGTTTGCCATGGGGTTCTGAGAATCATTTAGGATTTCAGTCCAGTTCTGCCTCAACATGCTTACCTAGGGTTTAGAAGTCCTTTCTAAATAAAGGAATACAGCAGTTCTGTGTAAATTAATGTACTGATGTTTTCTGGGTTCCCCATGTGCTCTCACTTAACCAAAGTCCCCCATTTCAGTCCAGATAAATTTAAGTCCTGTCTCAAATAAATAATTTTACTATTTTCTTTTGTACTTTTCAGTGCCCATGACTTTCATTTATTTAGTTTTATGTCATACACAAGCATTATCCAGAACACTTGTTGGATGATTTCATTTTAGTTTTCATTATTAAGTTGGTAAAGATGTGCTTTGTCCACCCATGGCGTAAACATAAAATCTTATTGTACACTAGTGCAAGCCTCCTATAAATTGCAGTTACTATTATTAAAAAAGCATGGCTTTGTGAGTTTTTTTCTTCTAACATTCCTTTTAGATATTTTCCTATCTGTTAGAATAGGAAAGGGAAAGAAATGGAATGGAAAGGATATGAGGAGTAATAATTTTATGAGGTTCAATAGATACCAAGTGATGAACTACATAATTACCTGTGGGCTTAGATTGGTATCTTATAATTGTTTGATTTTTTATTTTCCACTGTCTAGATGTCATATGTCTGAGCAATCAATAGCAAACCATTTACCCATTTGTTGAGAAGCTAAAAATCATCTCCTTTTATACTATTATGAGATATGCCGTGCTTTTCATATAATTAGGGTTTTTTCATTAATTAATCATTGTTAACTAAACAGTTATAGTACTAATATTTCCAAGATAAGGGATGTTCCCTCTTGGTTTTATTAAGACATCATGACCTCAAATTCTCTTGTAGGAGAAGCTGTTCTTTAATTCCTGACCCCCTGCATTTGCCTCTGAAGTACTGGGAAGACAGTCTTAGGAAATTCTAGCTAAATGATGTTCCAGTACTCATAAGAAACAAGAGGCCTAAGGAAAAAAATCTCAATTTATTTTAAACTAAAATTATATACCTTTGCTCAACTGTTAGAAACTTAAAATGAGGAAATTCCCTTTCTTAAGATGCACTTATGTTATTATAGTGCTTTTAGTGATCTCTGAAGAAGGAAGAATATATGCCATTTGGGATCTTGGAGTTTACTGTTTTCTGTACCATCTCAATGTTTAACATAAACACATATTTGGGAAATTGAACTGAAATGAATTTAGCTAAGTAGAGGAAGAAGTCAAAGTAGTAGTCTCTTCCTGTTGCCTGTGGAGCCATATGCAGAACTCTCAGCTGCCTCTTAGGCTATGAAGAGATATGCCTATCTGCCTGCATGCTCTTGTACTTCCTGCCACGAATATAATGGACTAAACCTCTGAACTCTAAACCAGTCCCACTTAAATGTTTGCCTTTATTAAAGTTTCTTCTTGCCAAGAACCAGCCTCAGGTAGGTCCAGGTTCAGAGAGAAGGGATGTTTGGGAGCCACAAAAACAAATGACTCAAAGTTTAATTGTGGGTCCAAGCTGCTGACCTATGTTCTAATGAGATGGCTTTCCATACTGCTCTCTCTCTCTCCTTCTCTCTCTCTCTCTCTCTCTCTCTCTCTCTCTCTCTTTCTCTGTGTTTCTGTGTCTGTGTGTGTTCTACTATATTCTAGACAGCTTGTTCTTACTATTCTAAAAATTCTGTGGTTGAGACAGCTAGCTTTCTGTCCAAGAAAGCTTCCTCCTAGCAAAAAATCTGAAAGGTCTCTGGATAGCTCATGTGTTTTCTCACCAAAGTCAGATAAACTGTTAGAAAACAATATTGGATCTTCTGACCAAGTCAAAACTCATGTTAGAAAAACTTTAAAAATAGCTCTTGTGTTTTCCAATCAAATCAAAAAGCCAGAAAATATTTTAAAAGAGCTGCGTTCCCTCTTCAGACAGCCTTCTCTAGATACCTGCTAGAAAACATTCTAAAATATCTGTGACAGTTCTCTATATAATTCTTGGGATTCTGATCCTGACCAAGTCAGAAATCCTGTTAGAAAAAATACTAAAAGAGCTATGAAAATTCTAAAAGAGCTGTGTTTGATGTTCATGGATTTTCTGACTAAAATCAGAAATCCCATTAGAAAAAAAATTCTTGAAGAGCTGTGATCAATCTCCAGACAGCTCTGCTTTCACTAGGAAAAAAAAAAAATTCTAAAAAAGAACTGCTATGCCTGTGTTCCAGGCTGATCTTGAATTCAGGAATCTGCTTGCATTTGTATCTGCTTGTCTTTGTACCTTTTTGAGGAAGCTGGCTCATAGTGCCTTTGTTCCTTTAGATCTGTTAAGCTCCATATACAATTCATATTTCATCCTTAAATTTTTGCATAGTTGAGAAATTATATATTTTTGAACTCATGTTTTTAGATTTCCTTAAGGACTGCCCTGAAGGTTCCAGTGTTTACCATTTTGCTAAGACATTAGACACAATTTTGCTGTATCTGATTAAATAGAAGTCAGTAACTTAAACAGAGAGGGCATTCCTTGAAGGAGGAACATAAAATATGTACATTATTATTCAAACAAGCCTTATACCCACAGCAAGCATCAACACTCATGGAAGGCCATGCAGCTGGCTCTGTCCCAGGGGCAGGAACCATGTTATTCTCTCCTCATTAAGGTCATGACAGACTCTGAAGCTGCCATCATGGTGTCCCTTCAGAGCAATAGAAATCCTAAAACATACTCTTCTGCCCTATCATCAGCCCTTGGTAGTATGGAAAAAAATTGTTGTTAGAGAATGAGCTAAAATAGGTATACTTTAGGTTTGGAATGAGCGAGGTAATTAACTATGAACCAATTATCAGTAGAAGAAGAAATAGTGGATAGATATAAATTTATAAAGATGACATGATAAAGTCAGGTGCTTACAACATCCACCAGAGAAAATGAGCAAATATTAAGGCAGCCAGGTGGTATTTTGAGTAGAGAAATATCTCGGTAGAACAGATCTAATTCTCTTTGTGTACTGGTTTTGAGCTTCCCATTTCCACATCAGGCACTGGTATGCCAGGAGACAAACAATAGTATCCTTAGTTAGAATAAGTTCACCTTCTAGGTTTTCTCAAGGACACAGTTTAGTTTTTTTTTTTTTTTAAGCCCTTAGTTGTTATCTGTTTTCTTTCCTTCATGTTACAGTGTTTCTATATTACTTCAGAACAAGGAGTCCTGGGGGACACTTTAGAAAAATATGCTGAAGTCTAAGAAAATAGGTCTTGTCATCAGAGTTTGTTTTGAACAAGTACAAAAAACACATGCCAATTTACCAAAATAATTATTTTACAAAATACCCTCCATATGCTCCTTTGTACCTCACCAGACACATCCCATGCTTTCTCTTCACTGTCAAAGGGTTGGATTTCAACCTCTTAATTATTCAGTGTGAGCACACTATTGTATTATTTGCAGCTTCAAACGGACGTGTAATAGTGAATATATTTACTCACAATTATTTCTACATGTATATAAAATTTCCTACTTATTTATTTATTATTTGTTTGTATGTGTGTGTTTATTCACTGTATATCCCTATCCCAACCCAAACTCCTGCTTCCAGTTCACACTTTGTTTAGTCCCTTTAACCAACTCCCTTCCTCTTCTCCTTTGAGAATGGGTAGGTCCTCCCTGGGTACCAACCCACCCTGGCACATCAAGCAACTAAAGGACTAGGCACATCTTTTCCCACTGAGGCATAAAACAGAATCCACAAGCAGCCTACAGTCAGGGACAGTCCCTGCTCCAATTTGGGGGGGACCTACATGAGAACTAAGTTGTACCCCTTCCACATGGGTTTAGGGGGCCTAGTTCCAGCCTATGTATGCTATTTGGTTCGTGGATCAGTCTCTAGGAGCCCTCAAGTATTCATGTTAGTTGACTCGGTGGGTCTTCTTGGGGAGGCCATATCCACATGTCCCTCATTATTTGTTCTAACTCCTCCACAAGTCTTTCCAATCTTTTTCTAATATTTGGTTGTGGATCTCTGTGTATATATTAGGAAAGCTGCTGGGTGAAACCTCTCAGAAAACAATTATACTAAGCTCTTGTCTGCGAGCATAGCAGACTATCATTGATAGTGTTAGTGATTGGTTCTTGAACATGATATGGGTTTTGAGTTGGGATAGTCATTGGTTGGTGGTTCCTCAATTCTCTGTTCCATCTCTGTCCCTGCACTTCTTATATGTAGGACAAAGTTTGTATTGTATGTTTTGTTGGTGGGTTGGTGTCTTTATTCATCCACTGTGGGTCCTGCCTGGCTACAGATGTTAGTCACTACAGGCTCCATATCCTCCCCTGCTATAAGTCTAAGCTAGAGTTATCCCCATAGACTCCCTTCAGCTTCCTTCAACCCAGGTCTCTGACAATTTCTAGCGATGCCCCCATCACTGCTCACAACCAATTTCCACTCACTCTCCTGGCCCTCTCTCCCAGGCTTTCCTTAAACCTGATCTCCTCACTCTATTCCCCTTATTATCTCCTCTCTCCTCAGTTCCCTTCTTCCATCAACCTTATATGATATTTTCCCCCTTCTCAGAGAGATTGAAGCATCCTGCTTTGGACCTAATGTAGCTTTAATTTTTTTTAAATCTTATTTTTAATAATGGTTCTTAAAGTTTTAAGTGATAGTAGCCTATCACCCACTAGAGGTAATGGAAAAGAAAGGATATGTGGGAACTGTTGAGAAAGCTTCTTTGAAGCAACACCCCTCTGTCTTGTTTAGACATTGGTAGTTCTGTTCACAGGAAAGCAGTGACAACTTTATCCACTCATAAACACTTCACAGATACACCAGCAGACCAGTTTAGAATTCTGTTTTCTAGTCAGGACAGCAATCATAAGTCATCATTGGTGGCACTACCTAGCAGAGTCTGTCAGGCCTCAGCCGAGGTATGAGTCACCAAGAGGGACCAGGAGGAATGGTACAAGTGCTTGGCTGTGCCTATCTCAGAGAAGTGAAGAGTAAGGAAGATGTGAGACAATCATTGGTGTAAGGGCCCACCAAGCTCCGACCCCTCACTAGTCATCGAGTTCTATTTATATCCCCCCCAAAATTCCATCTCCTTCACAGATGTTGCCTCAGCACGTCTTGTCTCAGCATGTATGTCTGTCTCAGCTGACACCATTCTGCCAACTGCCTAAGTCTGCAGATATAGTAAGAAGCTGTATCACATGACCAGAACTTCTTTTTGGAACATTTCTCTCTAGAGAGGAGTCCCTACAAATGCAGCTCTACTATGCAATGTAAGGCAGACCAATCCATTCCTGTCATTAACAAAAAATCTTTCATCACGTGTCCTTCCACATGCCTGCTTTAGCAGAACAACCTCTCTCCTGTGTCTCATTCAGTGAAATGTTCCTTTATGTGTTTGCCCCAGCAAAACACCATCCAACCAATGTTCCAAAGAACCCTAAGTTATCATTTCAACCCTCCTTGCTATTTACCTTCACTGGATCTGTGGATTTCATTAGGGTTATCCTGTACTTCAAGGCTAATTAATAGCCATTTATAAGTAAGTACATGCCATGCATGATGTCTTAGGTCTGGAGTATCCTCACTCAACATGATCTTTTTTAGTTCCATCAATTTGCCTAAAATTTTCATGATATTCTTGGTGTTTTGTTTTTTAATTGTTTTATTTCTTTACATCCCAAGTGTTGCCTCCCTTCCTGGTCAACCACCAACAGTTTTTCACCTGATCCCCCTTCCCTTTGGTGATCCCCATCACCCATCAACACCTCACTCCCATCCCCATTTCCTGGGGCAGCAAGTTGCTACAGGAGATTGCACAAGACAGTCTTCTGCAACATATGTGCCAGGGCCTTAGACTTGCCCATTTATGCTTTTTGGTTGGTGGTTTAGTCTCAGGGAGCTCCCTGGGGTCCAGGTCAATTGATACTGTTGTTTTCCTATGGGGTTTCCCTCTCCTTTAGTTTCTTTAATCTTTTCCCCAGCTCTTCTACAGGGGTCTCTGACCTCAGTCCAATTGTTGGCTGTAAGTATCTGCATCTGTCTTAGTCAGGTGTTGGTAGAGTATCTCAGAGGATAGCCATTTAAGGTTCCTGTAGCAAGCAACATGGCATCAATAGCAGTGTCAGGGTTGAGGCACACCCATGGGATGGATCCAATGTTGGGCAAGTCACTGGACAGTCTTTTCTTCAATCTCTGCTCCATTCCCCACCCCCCCTGTATTTCTTTCAGACAAGAACAGTAGTGACTCAAAAAATTTGAAGGTAAGTTGGTGACTCCATCCCTCAACTGGGGGCCCTATCTCTCTATTTGAGGTGGTCTCTTCAGTTTCCATCTTCCAACTGCTAGGCATTTCAGCTAAGGTCACACACACTGAGTCCTGGGAGTCTCTCATATCCCAAGTCTCTGAGACTTTCTAGAGGATACATTAACTTCCAACCTCCAGAACTTGTATATTTCTATTCATATTTCTGGCCATCTGTGCTTGTCTCCTGTCTCCCCCATACCTGATCTTGCCCCCTTTTTCTTCTCCTCCTCCTCCTTCCCAGGTGCTTTGTTCCCTCTGCCTCCTATGATAATTCTGTCCCCTCTTCTAAGTGGAATTGAAGCATCCTCCCTCGTGCCTTTCTTCTTGTTAAACTTCTTACAGTCTGTAGGTTGTATCATGAATATTCTTTTCTTTTTGGATAATATCCACTTATCCATGAATACATACCATCCATGTCCTTTAAGGGGGATATAAATAACCTCCTTAAAGAAATGTAGAAAAACCCAGGCAAACAAGTGAAGTCCTTAAATAATAAATAAATAAATCCCTTAAAGAAATACAGGAAAATACAATCAAACAGGTGAAGGGATTGAACAAAACAATCCAAGACCTAAGAGTGAAAATAGAAACAATGAAGAAATCACAAAAGGAGGCAAGCCTGGAGATGGAAAGCATAGAAAGGAAATCTGGGGCTACAGATGCTAGCATCACCAGCAGAATACAATTAATAGAAGAAAGATTCTCAGAAACATACAATACCAACCATAACGTATCAACATATCAGTCAAAGAAAATACAAAGTGTAAAATGTTGCTAGCCCGAAGCATCCAGGAAATGTGGGACACAATTGAAAGACCAGTCCAAAGAATAATAGGACTAGAAGAGGGTAAAGATTCCCAGGTCAAAGGGCTAGAAAACACTTTCAATAAAATGACAGAAGGAAACTTCCCTAAAGTAAGAGATAGCTATAATTGAACAAGAAGATTGCAGAATACCAAATACATTTGACAAAAAAAGAAAATCTTTCTACCACATAATAAGCAAACACTAAGTTTACAGAACAAAGAAAGAATATTGAAAAGCTATAAGGGAAAAAGGCCATGTAACATATAAAGGCAGACCTAACAGAATTATACCTGAATTCTCAACAGAGATTCTAAAAGACACAAGATCCTGGACAAATGTCTTATAGATCCTAAGTGGCCACAGACTACTATACCCAACACAACTATCAATCATCATAAATGGAACAAACAAGATATTCCATGACAATATCAAATTTAAACAAAATCTTTCAACAAATACAGCCCTACAGAAAATGATAGAAGGAAAAATTCAACACAAGAAAGGTAACTACACAAAAGAAAACATACTAAATTAAACATCTCACAGCAAAATGAAATAGAGAGAATCACATACACTCAGTAACACCTCCAACATTAAAATAACAGAAACTAAAAATCATTGGTCATTTATATCTCTTAACATCAGTGGACTCAATTCCACAATAAAAGGTCACAGGCTACAAGACCAGATAAAAAAACAGGATCCCTCTTTCTGCTACACACAAGAAATAAACTTCAGCAACAAAGATAGAAACTACCTCAGAGTAAAGGGTTGGAAAAAGGTTTTTCAAGTAAATAGTCCCAAGAAATAAGTTGAAGTAGCCATTCTAATAAAATAGCCAAACATTATCAAAAGAGATGGGGGAGGACACTTTATACCCATCAAAGAAAAAATTTCACAACGATGATATCTCAGTTCTGAAAAATCTATTCCCCCAAAGCAATGGCATGTATAGTCTTACAAAAAAATTATGAAACTATAATAACACATTGATCTACACACAACAATAGTGGAGGACTTCACCATCCCACTGTCACCAATGGATAGGCTATTGAAATAGAAAATGAAGAGAGAAACAGTGTAACTAACAGATATTGTGAAACAAATGGATTTAGCAGAATTTTACAGAACATTTCATCCCAGAAGAAAGGAATATACCTTCTTCTCAGTAGATCATGGAACCTTCTCCAAAATTGACTGTATAATCAAAAAACAAAGCAAGCCATAACAGATACAAGAAGATTGAAATAATACTTTGCATTCTGTCAGATCACCATGGATTAAGGCTGGAATTCAACAATTAAGGACAATAGAAGGCCCACATGTTCATGAAAACCAAACAACTCTCAATTAAATGTAAACTTAGGGAAAAAAATAAAAAAAGATGTTAAAGAGCAAACAAACAAAAGATCTATGACAAAAAGAACTTCAAGTCCCTGAAGAAAGAAATTGAAGAATATATTAGAAGATAGACAAAAATCCCAGGATAGCCAAAACAATTCTGAACAATAAAAGAACTTCTAAAAGAATAATCATCCTTGACCTCAAGCTATAGAATAACAGTGATAAAAACTGCATGTTCTGACAGAGGGCTAATATCTAAGATATTTAAAGAATGCAAGAACTTCAACAAATAACCCAGTTTAAAAATAGGGGATGTTCCTCAGTCGAGAATTGTTTGTTCAGCTCTGTACCCCATTTTAATAGGGTTATTTTGTTCTCTGGAGACTAACTTCTTGAGTTATTGGTATATATTGTATATTAGCCCTCTATGGGATGTAGGATTGCTAAAGATCTTTTCCTAATCTGCTTGTTGCTGTTTTGTCCTATTGACAGTATTCTTTGCCTTACAGAAGTTTTTGTAATGTTATGAGGTCCTATTTTTCAATTCTTGATCTTAAAGCATAAGCTATTAGTGTTCTGTTCAGGAAAATTTCCCCTGTGCCCATGTGCTCGAAGCTCTTCCCCACTTTCTATTGTATTTGTTTCAGTGTATCTGGTTTTATGTGGAGGTTCTTGATCCACTTAGACTTGAGCTTTGTACAGGGAGATACAAATGGATTGATTTGCATTATTCTGCATGTTAACCTCCCGTTAAACCAACAACATTTGTTGAAAATTCTATCTTTTTTCCACTGGATGGTTTTATCTCTTTTGTCAAAGATGAAGTGACTGTAAGTGTGTGGGTTCATTTCTGGGTCTTCAATTCTATTCCATTGAACTACCTGCCTGTCACTGTACCAATACCATGCCGTTTTTATCACTATTGCTCTGTAATACAGCTTGAGGTCTGGGATGATGATTCCCCCAGAAGTTCTTTTATCGTTGAAAATAGTTTTCACTATTCTGGGTTTACAGTAAATGCTGGCAAGGATGTGGAGAAAGAGGAACGCTCCTCCATTGCTGGTAAGATTGCAAGCTGGTACAACCACTCTGGAAATCAGTTTGGCAGTTCCTCTGAAAATTAGACATAGTACAACTGGAGGATCCAGCTAGGTCACTCCTAGGCATATACCCAAAAGATGCTCCAACATGTCATAAGGACACATGCTCCACCATGTTCATAGCAACCTTATTTATAATAGCCAGAAGCTGGAAAGAACCCATATGTCCTGCAACAGAGGAATTGATACACAAAATGTGGTACATTTACACAATAGAATACTACTCAGCTACTAAAAACAATGAATTCATGAAATTCTTAGGCAAGTGGATGGAACTAGAAAATATCCTGAGTGAGGTAATCCAGTCACAAAAGAACACACATGGTGTACACACACATGTCAAAGTTTTTAACCTAGAAATCTTCCTATCCAAAGAAAGAACAGGAACAAAAATGGAGCAGTGACTGAAGGAAGGGCCATTTGGGGACTGCCTCACCTGGGGATTCATCCTGTCTACAGACACTAAACCTGACAGTGTTGATGTTGCCAAGAGGCACTTGCTGACATGAACCTGATATAGCCATTCCTTGGGAGGTTGCACCAGCAACTGACCAATGCAGATGTGGAAGCTTGGAGCCAACCATCAGACTGAGCTCTGGGACCCTGTAAGGGAGCTGGCATAAGGACTGGCTGAGAAGAGGGGGATTGCAACCTTATAGGAAGAATGACTTTGGCTGGCCAGACTGCCCAGTGCTCCCAGGGACTAGACCACTAACCAAGGAGTGTACATGGAGGGATACATGACTCTGGATACATATATAACAGAAGACAACCTTGTCTAAAGTCAATGGGAGGGGAAGCCCTTGGTCCTGTGGATGTTTGATGCTCCAGCATAGGGGATGCTGGGAGAGGGCAGGTGAGTGGGGGAGCACCCTTATGGAGGCAAAAAGGTGGGAGGAGAGTTTGGATGTGGGATAAGGGTTTCTGGGGGGGTAACTAGGAAGTGGAATATCATTTGAGAGGTAAACGAATGGAACTATTAATAAAATAGAAAAAAATTAAAAAAAAAGAAAACGAGATCTCAAAAACTATTTTTTTCCTCAGAAAACTATCATCATTGTTTGTTTGTTTATTTATTTATTTATTTATTTGATACTTTATTATTTCAGTGACCCAATGATGTTAATTAGGTTTGCTCAGGTGAGCATTCATGGGTGAACAGTTGTCTCTTCATGAACTTGAGCAACTCATAATCATTTGTGTCTTTGGGACCAGCTTTATTCAAAAATTTCTTTTTGTTTGTTTGTTGCTGTTGTTGTTTACCTAAGTTACAAAACTGCAGAGAATTTATTTCTTAGATATTACTAAAAGACCAGCATAACAACTCTATTGAGTTCCATCTGATCCTGGCTATATGAAGAGTGGTGAATTCAGAGGCTATGACTACACAGGATCCTTAGAATAAGTAACAATTGAATATGATGTTTAAAATCCCTTTCTGCCTAAGGTTCTAGGAATGTTGTAGAAGAGAAGGCAGGAAATACCTAGGAGCCAGTTGACAGCCTGAAGGGCTGGGGAAGGCTATCCTTTAAATAGTGGCAATCATGAACTAACAATTGTAGTTACCTGAACTGGTCCTGCTTGTTGGCCTTGCTCCATCAATGATTAGTCATAGAACAGGGAGGAATCTAAAGAACCTTGTCACGTACTGCTGAATTATTGATTGGCTATTAATAGATTCTAGGAGAGATGGAATTATTGGTTTCAGTTGTGTAGCCACTGCTAGGCTTGCCAATTTCCAACAGAAAACATTGAGCCTGTCATATGCATAATCTAGGTAAATTTAGTGGGTCACAAAACAAAACTAACAGCCATGAATGTGAAAGAAATACGGGTGGAGAAGAAGGGATTGGATAGTATAGTAGAGAGAGAGAAGTTGGGGAGTGATAATTGTTAGTATGTACTATGTATATGTGTGAAACTGATATAATATTTTTTGAATCAAACAAGTTTAATTCATTTTCTTTTCATATCACATTTTCATTTCCATTTGCATACATAATTGTATCCACTTGTTACTTGTTAAGCATTTTATGGTTATGCATTACTATATAATAAAACAAAATTGGAATCACTATAGGTGGTACAGAGAATCCACCACCCCCTGATGGACTGGGAACCAAGAGAGAACTTATAGACTGGATGCAATTACCAGGAGTGAATGCCAATACAATAGAAAAGCTATATTTGTAAATCAAAGTATTCCTATGATAGTGTTGAAAAGCTGCTTATCTATACATTGAGTCTTTGTTTTAGACTGTTGAAGAGGATTATACACTTTCTGATATTCTCAGTGAGATCATTAAGGAAATTATTCACATGAAAAAAGCATTCTGTTACTTAAACTGTTTGGAGGCTCTTACCATACTCTGAGGCACCTTAGGTAAAATATTGAGTGATAAATCTTGCTTTCTTTTCCTAAAAAGTGTGCAATCTTATTTTATATATCAGTTCTATCAAGCCTTCTTATAAATTTGCAACCCTGTATTTCACAGCCCCAACAGTTACAATAACTACTTCAATTAATCTAAAATAATCTACAGGGCTCCTTTGGGGAAAGCTTTCCTCAAGAAGTATATCATGTATGTGAAGAATTTATAGCACTAAAAGCACTCCCTCTCATTTTTCTCTGCTTTATGTTTTTTTTTTAATTTTCCCCTTCCCATTCTACATTCTCGTTGTTTAAATGTTGAATAAAAATGAAAGCAGCTGTACCCCTTTTTGTAAAAATTTATTTGAAAAATACCTAGCATGTTATCATTAGATATGATATTAGCTGCAGGTTGCTGTAGATTTCATAAGTCAAAAAATAAACTCTTCTATTTCTAATTTCACAATATTTTCACAAAGAGTAAGTGTTGGATATTGTGAAATAACTTTTCACACTTATTAACAGGGCCAAAGTAGAATAGAAAGCGAAGGAAAAAAATGGAGCATGAGAAAGGAAAGAAACCCCTCATACCTGTGTTTGGTCAAGTTTCTTACAAACAGAGTAAAGGATGGTCTAGGCAGAGGGTAAAGCATCATCTCTTAAATTAAAAAAAGAGAACAAAAATGTTACTATACTATACTATACTATACTATACTATACTATACTATACTATACTATACTGAAGAGAATTCAGTGATAGTGACATTAAAGGAAAAAATACCATGGCATTTAATGATGATTGTTTCCCAGAGCAATCCTCATTTAGTTAAGATGAGCGAGTTATGTATGCAATGGCCGTCAGTCAGTTTCAGTTATACAAATGAAGACAGTCCTGACAAGAGAGTATTTGTTCTTAACAGAGGCTGCATTTAAATGGCATTGACTCTGTGACAGTTATGATAGTCAATTCTGATTCAAGACAATCACATCATTGTATTTGCAGTTTGTTGGACTGGACCAGAAAGTGTTTTCTATTTGGGAACACTTTCTAGTTCAGATTTGCCTTGAAAACATTCTTTCTTTCAAATCTCATAATCATGGCTTTGCTCCATATAAAGAGGGTGGAATCTCAAACTAACTATCAAAATTTAATCTGACTATGACCTAACTACAGAGAGTACTTCAAGGAAGAACAAACAATGCCTAAGACATAAGTACATATGATCTTTGGGTTTACCCTTACTCTTTCCACAGATATAAACTGTTACTTTTATATTTTTTATTTTCTCATTTTCTGATAATCTCATAAATATTACAGCAATTGTTTAAAATCAAACACATGTCTTCACTACCATTCAACCTTTACATACTTATGATTTCCATTACTTCATTTGTCTGGCCTCTTCAGGGATGCCAAGTTTATGTGATATCCACTGAAATGTTTCTAAGCATATGTATGCCATTTAGTATTTCATATTCATTCAACCCAATCTTCTATTGATTTAGCTATTTTCAAAATACTTGAAAATAACTTTTATTCCGAAGTATTAAATATTCAGTCAAGACTTAATTCTTTATGTACAAAAAAGATATCCATCTCACTAGTATGTAAAGTTGATTTTATATTTAATAAATTATGAAATCACATGTATACTGAGGTTATTTTGAAATATTTTTATGATTTATTACCTAGAAAGAATCAATATAGTTATTTTATGCATTTGTATAATTGGCATAAATATTTCTCAGATCAAGTAGAGGTCATGGATAAAAAGACTTAAGAAGTCTTAATCTGCCGGGCGTGGTGGCGCACGTCTTTAATCCCAGTATTTGGGAGGCAGAGGCAGGCAGATTTCTGAGTTCAAGGCCAGCCTGGCTCTACAAATTGAGTTCTAGGACAGCCAGGGCTATTCAGAGAAACCCTGTCTCAATAAAATAAAATAAAATAAAATAAAATAAAATAAAATAAAGAAATAAAAAAATAAAGTCTTAATCTTCTCTATAGTTTCTCCTTTTTTATTCTCTGCAGTGAAGCCTAGAGCCTTCCTTCCCTGAGTAGCAATCTCAGAATGGACTCTACAGGCTTTTATAGCTGATGGGGTGGCATTGTGTCTCTTGTTCATATCTCATTGCTGTTGACAAGATCCTATTTTTTATGTGGCTAACAGATATCATGGATGAATTTATTTACTGTTTACACTTGATTTTTATAATTAAAATAAAGATCACATGTATGTTAATACACATTGGGCTAAGGAAATCACATTACAACCACATATGGACTTTATCTAGTCAGTATTCACTTCTAGTAATTTCAAAATAGTCCTGTCCTTGCCTCACATTCATTTTATTTTCATTGACTATGCCCCTAAAATAGTTAAAAGTATAGATTTTATATCTGCTTTGGTCCCATCTTTTCTAACCCCAAGAAAATAATATTTTATTTTGAGTAGCGTGTGCTCTGTTTTTTTTTTTTTTTTTTGCCTCTGTGTGGCATATTCTCTGATTTACAGGATTGACTCTTGACATCTTTGAAAATCTGTTCCCCCTCTACAGCACATATTCCCTTTACTCCTCTATATTTTTATTTCTTTATAGTCCATATAGATTTACCTTCCAATGCATCCATAACAAAGTTCTTCAAACAGTGAAGAAAAAGAAAGCAAGTTTATTTGGTATTGGATAACTAATTGATATGCTCTTCCACAGCGAAGAACATTTCTCCTGGCCTCAGCATTCTTCAATTTTTTAATAGTTCTTTCTGTAAGGATAAGGCCTCCTGATATATATGTAACAATTAATAAATAGAGTACATGATTTTGGAATGCAGCAAGGGAAGATACATAGAAGAGTCTGGAGAGAGAAAAAGGAAAGGATAAATTTTATAATCTCAAAAATGAAATATCATTTTAAAGAAAACAAATTCATTCTTTTCAGTTTGGGAAGGTATAACTCCAAATGAGTCCCTCTGGACTGAAGTTGAAGAAAAGTGTTTCTTTCCAATTATTTGTTTTTCTGCTTTGTCTAGTTCTTATTACATACTTGTGCTTGAAAATACCTTTTGAAACCTCTGTAAGACTTAATATTATTTTCTTCAAAAGTATTGGTGATACTAGGTTTATCAGTTCTTAAACTCACTGTAGAGTTTCCCCATATTTTAAGCAGAATTGATGAGGAAAATGGATTTGTAGTTTGACTAAACATGAAGGGGAAGGAATGCAAATATGCTCTCCACCGAGACTGTAGCCTATGATCACCCCACAAGTTAAAGAAATCCATGAGACAAAGGTTAGAATCTCTTTAAATTTAACTGAGATAGGCTAATTGGTCCTTGCCTTGTGGAAAGAAGACCTGAGCCCCATCTTGTCTCTTAGGTTTATTTTATTTTATTTTGTTTTATTTTATTTTACTTTGAACAGTTTCAATCACTGGAGGGTTTTTTCTAATTAAATTATTATTTAGCAATGTAATAATTTAATAATGCAAGCTAAACACACTCATCTTAGCCTATTCTATCCCCTCCTACCCTCATCAGTCCTCCTCCTCTAAAAATCCCTTCCCACATTCATGTCTTGCTTTTGTTTTCCTTTTATGATCTCTTCAGTTTATACTGAATATTTAGTATGAACATGGGTGCTGAGATATGAAGGAACCCAACAATCACTAAAACACAATTCCCCTTGGAGAGGTAGGGACCCATGGTCCTTTTCCACATCCCACTCCTATCTATGACAGAGTATGACAGACCTACACTTATATAGTCAACCTCAGTTGCTATAAGTTCCAATAGCCATGTCACATTTAGAAAACAATATTGCACACCATTCTCCCCATCACCTCTCTTTAATATTCTTTTTCCTCCTTTCCAAGATGTTCCCCGAGCCTTGGAGAAGCTGATACATATGCCATGTTTAGGATTAGGTACTCAGTAATCACTTATTCTAAACATCTTGAGCTACCATGAATCTTGGCAATCACTACTAACAAATCTGCCTATCTGTTTTCTTTCAGAAAAGAGAAGACCTCCCAGGAAAACTTACCAAACATGAGATAAGAAGATAAAATAAGGCTATGTACAAATCCTGTTTTTTGAATTGTCACCTTTGCTTTCTTGATATTTAGTTTTAGTTATATGTATTGACCAGATACAAATTTACTATGAAGTCTATAGAGCAGAGACAAAAGGATGGACCAACCAGTGACTGCTGCACACAAGAATCCATCCCATAATCAGCCACCAAACACAGACACTATTGCACATTCCAGCAAGATTTTGCTGAAAGGACCCTGATATAGCTGTCTCTTGTAAGGCTATGCCAGTGCCTGGAAAACACAGAAGTGGAAGCTCACAGTCAGCTATTGGATGGAACACAGGGCTCCCAATGGAGGAGCTAGAGAAATTACCCAAGGAGCTGAAGGGGTCTGCAACCCTATAGGTGGAACAACAATATGAACTAACCAGAACCCTCAGAGCTTGTGTCTCTAGCTGCATATGTAGCAGAAGATGTCCTAGTCTGCCATCATTGGGAAGAGAGGCCCCTTGGTCTTGTAAACTTTATATGCTCCAACACAGGGGAATGCCAGGACCAAGAAGTGGGAGTGGGTGAGTAGGGGAGCAGGGCACAGGGGAAGGTGTAGAGGACTTTCAGAATAGCATTTGTAATGTAAATGAAAAAATATCTAATAAAAAATGAAGAAAAAAGGAAAGCAAAACATTTTTTCGCTTTATATGAACCTTTTTAATCTCTTGCTGTTTCTTTGTTGTGTAGAATTTTAGTTTACTTTTTTTTTTCCAATTTTTTATTAGGTATTTTCTTCACTATTGTTGAGTGGATTTTAAGTCCAATTAAAGAGCTTTTGGTTCTTGCCAAAGTATTCATGCCACAATCGAAATCCAATTGTATCATTCTTGTCTTCTTTGTAGATAGTTATTATAGCCAGGTAAGATGATTAGGTGCGTCTCTCCAAAAGTTTTATAACAACTTCAAGTACTATGAAATCTAAGCCTCAGAGAGGAGGTTTTAAAGTATGATTTAGCTTGGTTCCTCCAGGTTATGTTCAAAGCAGACAGAGTCTTTAGTAATAGGGCCTTATCTTCCACCTCTGGGTGGCAACAAAGGGAAACAGTGCAAGCCAATGTTGTTTTAGCAGCCTCTTAGATTCTGGTGACCAACAACTCAAAGGGGATTCTTATGGGTTTTGCTGTTGTTGTATAGCCTAGTTCTTTTGGGGGAGGGGGGCGTGGGAAGGGCATCGTCAGCCCAAGTGGGATATTAGATACCTTTATCTAAATATATATTTATTTAAATATATGTATTACACCACTGGTCAAAACGTAGAGTACAATTGATTGTGAAATTCCTCAGTTTATACATCTATAGCAAAACTCCTGTACCTAAAGCTGAGGAGAATGACAAACAAGAGGGTACAAACATTCTAAGAACGAGAAGACCAGGAAACTTGTTGTGAGATAGTCTTCTAGAAAAGGTAGCAAAGCTATACTCATGATACTTCATGGCACCTAAAAATGAACTGAAGAACTACAACACCTATAACATTAAAAGGGGAAACCTCACTGGCCCCCATGCATACAGAAAGTACTAAGTAAAGCCGTGAGAAAAGAAGTCCTCCCCAGAGAGACGCATTTCTAGCTGGATATCAAGTAGAAAGTGGTCAGCCATTAAGTCATATACACATCTAAGACAAGCTGAAAGGACTGAGCAGGTTGTGTTTATATATAAAGTACTTTACACTAGAAAAGCACTTGAATGCTTTGAGCAGAGCTTAATGGGCCACACTAATAGGAACATGGAAGAAAGTGGTGCTGAAAGCAATGAAGATTATAATGGCCCAGTTCAAGAGCATTCAGAGGAAAAAAAATATCAGTTAAGTGGCTTAGAGACTTTTCTTGTAGAATTTTGGCAACAAATGTGGCAGCTTTCTGCCCTTGTCCAAAATATCTGCATGAAGCTAAATTAAAGAGTTTTAGATTAATGGCATTGGCAGAGGAGATTTCAAAACAGCCTAGTATTTATTGTGTCCTCTCCTTATTAGTGTCTACTTTTATGCAGAATAATAATGAAAAGGAAAAACAGTTTTTTTTAAAAAAAAGTACAGTTTGAGGAGAAAAGGAATACCAGAGAGTATAACAGGGCTAAGTCTAGTTTTCAAGGAAATAAAATGTTTAAAGAAAAACCTACTTCTAAATGGAATAGAAAGTGGTGAACTCAGGGCAAGCCCTCACTCAGCTAAGTGTCCAACTAATAACAATGAATGAAAGAAAAGGAAACCATAGAAAACAGATGGCTGGCAAGGATGTAACGGGGGGGGGGGAGTATCACATTCCAGTTCCAGAATATAGAATAACTTGGCAGTTTGGCCACTTGGTCCTGGTTTGAGAGTCAAGGATACCAGAAAGACGTTGTAGAATCTCCCTCAGAGGCCAGCCAGCCCTGTGTTAGGGGCATATGGAGGCCCAGAGAGAACCATGCACAGAATTGTGGAAGTGAAGTCTTGATGTGGTTGAAAACTCCAAGATGTTGGAGATGCCATAGTCATGTTATACCTGCCAAAGAGCTGGTAACAGGGTCTGGAACCAGCCCTAGAGAGAATGTGTTGCAGTCAGCAAAGTTGACAGAGAGTTGGAGATCTGAAGAATAATTTGACATCAGACATGGAGATGCAGAGTTTGGAGTTTGCCCAGTTGGTTTTTTGGTCTTTTTTTCCCCCCAGTATTTCATTATGCTTCCTTTTCTCCCCTTTGAAATGATAATGTAAAATCTGTTCCATTGTATGTTAGAATATGTGATCTGCTTTTTGATTTTGATTTTACAGGAGGTAAAAAGAGATTGTCATGAGTCTTAGTAGAGATTTTGCACTTTGAACTTTCAAACAGTGCTGATACTGTGATAGATTATGAGGACATGAAGATGTACAAAACACACTTTGCCTTTGCATTATGATATGTCTACAAGTCTATGGGGACTTGGGAAAGGATTATGGTTGTTTAGATAAGAATGTCTCCCATAGGTTCATAGATTTGAATGCTTGATCACTAGGGAATGGTGATAATTGAGAGGGATTGGAAGGTGTGGCCTTGTTGGTGTGTCACTAGGAGCAGGCTTTGGAAATTCAAAAGCTCAAGCCAGTACTAATGTGTCTCTCTTCCTGCTGTTCTTGAATCCCAATATGAAATTCCCAGAAACTATGTCTGCCTCCAGACTCCCTTCCATGAGGATAATGAACTGAACCTCTGAAACTGTAAGCAAGCCCAATTAAATATGTTCTCTTGTAAGAGTTGCTATGGCCATAGTGTTTCTTCACAGCAGAAGAATTCTAAAATAGGCAAACACAATGACACACACACACACATACACACACACACACACACACACATGTAAAAATGATAATATGTACATATAACAATAATAATAATTATTGTATATTATGTATATGTAACACTAGTAAAGAAAGAGAGGCCATAATTTCAAGAGGGAGCAAGCAAAGTATACAGGGGAAGAAGAGTTGAAAAGAGGAAGAGGAAGGGGTGAATGATGTAATTATGGTTTAACTTAAAAAAAATAAAAAGCATATTCTAGAAATGCAGTCTTATATAGCCTCTACACTTAGAATAGTATAATCAAAGAATTTAAAGATTTATTTTATTTTTAATTATTCATATGTATATATAGGTATGCACATACACGTGCAAGTGTCCTCAGAGAACAGAAAAAAGTTTCAGATCCTCTGCAGCTGGAGTTGCAAGTGCTTGCATTCAGAGTCGCTAACAAAAGTGGGAATCAGTCTATCAGGTCAGGTCATCCATATGAGCAGCAAATGCTTTTAACTGCTGAACCATTTCTCCAGTCCCTGCTCAAAGAATATAGAAGCAAAGATGTGGACAGATGCTTAAATGCTAATATTCACTAAATTAGCACAAGACACAATCATTAAGAAGCTGAAACAGTGTAAACATATAAGAGATGATAGAAATAAGCAGATTACTGTTTGCACTTACAAAAAGGAATAAAATTCTGACACATGTTACATGATGAAGTAAATTGAGAATATATTCAATGAAATAGGCCAGATTTGCAAAGACCAGCACTGTATGCTTTCAGATGCATGAAGTAATTACATAGGCCAATTCTAGGACATAGTAAAAGTTACTATGATAATGGCAAATATCTGCTAATAGTTATAAGAATTAGTTTTCAGGTAATGAAAAGATTTAGGAAATAAAGCTGATAGATGCATTGCCTTGTGAATTGAATGAAAAGCCACCAAAGTGTACATGTAAAAAAAATGACTAAATTGACAAATTCTATGTTTCACAATTACATATTGTATATATTTTGCTACAGTCTTTAAAGGTTAATTATTAAATTTACCCAAACCAATTAAATTATATACTTAAATCAGCGAAGTAATATGTTATGTGAATTGAGTTCAATAAATTTGTTAAAATGAGGAAATTATATGAATAGGCTCTTAACTCAAGAGGAAAAGTGAATGGCAATATGCATATGAAAAGACACTCACTATTATTAGTCATCAGGGAAATGCAAATCAAAATTGCAGAAGGATTCCATGTCTCGCCCACTAGGATGACTGTAGTAAAAAAGATAGATGTTAACAATAGGATGGGATTAAAGAATTAGAACTACCATATATTACCAATGGGGCCATACAGTGATCTTCATTATGGATAATGACTTGGCAATTCTTCAAGAAGTTAAACACAACACCTTCAGATGACCAAAACTCTGATAGAGAAATGAAGACATATCTGCACATAATAAATTACACATGAGTGTAAAAAGAATTTCATAAATTCATTGTTTTTAATAGCTGAGTAGTACTTCATTGTGTAAATGTACCACATTTTCTGTATCCATTCCTCTGTTGAGGGACATCTGGGTTCTTTCCAGCTTCTGACTATTATGAATAAGGCCGCTATGAACATGTGTTCTTTTTACCAGTTGGAATATCTTCTGGATATATGCCAAGTAGAGGAGGTATTGCTGGATCTTTCGGTAGTACTATGTCCAATTGTCTGAGGAACCTCCAGACTGATTTCCAGAGTGGTTGTACCAGCTTGCAATCCCACCAGCAATGGAGGAGTGTTCCTCTTTCTCCACATCTTTGCCAGCATCTGCTGTCATCAGAGTTTTTGATTTTAGCCATTCTGACTGGAGTGAGGTAGAATCTCAAGGTTGTTTTGATTTGCATTTCCCTGATGATTAAGGATGTTGAACATTTTTTCAGGTGCTTCTCTGCCTTTCAGTATTCCTCAGTTGAGAATTCTTTGTTTATCTCTGTACCCCATTTTTTAATGGGGTTATTTGATTTTTTGGAGTCCAGCTTCTTGAGCTCTTTGTAGATATGGGATATCAGATTTAAGTAATCAGATTTAGGATTGGTAAAAATCCTTTCCCAATCTGTTGGTGGCTTTTTTGTTTTATTGGCAGTGTCTTTTGCCTTACAGAAGCTTTGAAATTTCATGATATCCCATTTGTCAATTCTTGATCTTACAAAAAGAAGTATGGAGTAGCAGAAGATGGTTTTAAATGAAGCTCTGTTAAGAGTAGAAAAAGTACTAATACGAAGGAAGCTTCCATTAGGAATTAGAGAGCTGTTTTAGAACTTCACAGTTCTCTGGGAGACAGTGAACCAGGAGAGGTAGCCTGGTCCTGGGTTGAACTAAAGGTTTTGAATCCCTGAAGACCTTGAAGGGAAGGTAGGAGCTTTGCTTGTTCCTAAGAACCAGGCCCTGTCACTAGCTACAACCCATCATAGATATGTGGTCATCAGTCACATAATACCAATGCCCCAAGCCCCTCCACATATAGATGAGGCATCTCTAACATTTCAGACTAAGACAATAGGAAAAGAGAGATGTGGTTATGTGTGGGAACAAAAAGGGGGCCTGGGAAAGAGTGGGGAGGGAGGATAGCCCACATCCATCCAGACCTCCACCTATGCTCTGGACAGTTAGATGAGAGAGGGCTGCCAGACACATTTCACTCAGCCTTGGGTGGGCATCCAAGCCTCTGACCCACAGGACAGGAGTTGGGCAAGGGGGCAGTGCCCAAAACCAAAAGGGGTCCCAGAGTCACACCCTGTAGCCCTGAGGCTATGGAAGAGAGGGCTGAGGGAAGAGAGGTTCCCACACAGGTAAGAGTCTGTGCATCTGAACAGACACAGTCTATGGTTTTAGAGCTTTATTATAAAAAGACAGGGGGAAAGAGAGAAGGTAAAAAGAGAGAGAGAGATCGGCCATGGCCAAAAGGACACAAAGGGGAAAGTGAGAGAGAGATGAAAGATGAGAGAGTAAGAGAAAGAGAGTGGAAAAGAGAACAAAGAGAGGAGAGGAGAGAGAGGAGAGAGGGGTAAGAGCAAGGGAGAAAGAGGAGTTAGAGGATTGAGAGAGAGCAAGGAGGGGCTAAACAGCCCCTTTTAAAGTATGCTGCCATCTTTTCTGTTGCTAGGTAACTGGGGAAGATTTTAGTCTGAAGGTCAGAAGCTTGAGACATTGCCTACTTGACTTCTAGCTGTGCTTCTCTTGTGGGGTGGTGTAAGGAGGTGGTAACTTAGACAGGAGCCAGAGTTCCAGGAGACATAGGGAACTCCTTCTGTCCCAGGTAAATTATCACCACCGGGTCCCAGGGTTCAACATCTCAGATCAACTGGAAACCAGACTGTCTTTGCATAGCCCAATGCTCTACAGTCATGTAGGCTCAAGACAGAGATCGCCATGCTAATGAGGTACCTAGAGCCTGGAAGGCATAGTCAATAAGCTTTCCTCCTGCAAAATTATTTAATCTCAGGCCCACTAGAAGTGGGGCATGATTTTATGTATCTACTTTCCACATAGCAATAAATGATTTGGAACCACAGACTGTCTCTTTTCATGGGAATCCACTTTGGGAGCAAAGGAGAAGGCCATAATCTATAGAGCCATAGTCTAATCTCCTGTAGAAGGCCTCTCTGTGCTCCCAGACACAATTGCCACCAAGCCTGCTGCCACCATAAAGCCAAGGACTCACCTCATGGGACCAGCCAAAGCTCCGCTCCCCACCTCCACCCCTGACCCCAAGTTAGACTCAGCCCATGGGACCCCACTTCATTGCTCTCTGCCATTCTGTGGCTCCCAGAAGTGCCTGGGTATCTGAGAACTCCTTGCAAGCCAGGGACCGAAACAGCTCAGGCTGTTTTGTGCCTCAGACTGCACTTTCCCACCCCCAATCAGTGCCTCTCTGCTTCCCTATGGCCCAGCACCCACCCAGCAAGGTGTGGGATAAGCACAGATAAACTCCCCATGTCCTGCCTCTCCAAGCACAATGCCCAGTGGTATAGTGGATGAGAGACGCACAACCCTACAGCTCTCTGTGTTGCACTAAATTTGACTGAACTATCCATTGCAAATGAAAGATTTTTACAATTGTCATGTATATCTCTGAAGCAATTGCTAGCAGCATAACAAACACAATGTTAAATTAAATGGAAAGGAACTTAAAGCTGTCAACTAAACTGAGGGACATGAGAAAGCTGCCCACTCTCTCACTATCTATTCAACAGAGTACTTGAAGTTCTACCCAGAGCAATAAGACAACTTTTAAAAGAGATCAAGAGGGTGCAATTGGAAAAAAAAATTGTCAACGTTTCCCTATCCTACAATGATATGATAATATATATAAATGACATCAAAATTCTACCAGAGAATTTGTACAGCTGAAAAGGCCTTCATAAAGGTGGGTGGATACAAAATTAACTCAAAGAAATCAGTAACCCTCCTTTATACAAACAATAAGTGGGCTGAGAAAGAAGGTAGGGAGATAATACTCTTCATAATAGCCGTGGATAATATAAAATATCTTGGTATAACTTTAACCAAGCAAGTGAAAGACTTTGTTGTAGTAATTCTTCAACCCAAATATGCCCCTGCAATGAAATCACAACTCAGTTAATGTGAATATAAGCTGTGCTCCTAGATTGGGCAGATCTACCACTACACTATCATCTTCCCCATCTATGAGACCCCTTATAACTAGTGGTTTCTCCAGACCATGTGCCTCTGCTCCCCTTTTCTTCCACCTCCTCCTCCTTCATAGTTGTCCTGTCTCTTTCCCACTCTTCCTTCTTCTCTCTCACAACTTTCAGGTCCACCTTCCCTTTATCTGCCCAATCACTGGCTCTGTTTTACAAATTATGGTGGGAAGAAGGTTTACAGGAAATCACCTGAGTACTGACTCAGTCCTTGTTTGTAATCCCTCCCAGGAGAACAGAATTAGCATAGAATTACAAATAGCCCCAGAGCTATCCAAAATAGACCTTTATAACAATAAATTCAGGTCTTTGAAGAAAGAAATTGAAGAAGATATCAGAAGATGGAAAGATCCCCCATGCCCATGGGTTGATAGGATTAATATAGTGAAAATGGCCATCTTACCAAAAGCAATCTACACAATCAATGCAATCCCCATTAAAATTGCAATACAGTCTTTACAGACATAGAAAAAGCAATTCTCAATTTCACATGGAAAAACAAAAATCCCAGATAGTTCTAACAATCTCATGCAATAAAAGAAGATTTGGTGCTATTGCCGTTCTTGGCTTTGAGTTATACTACAGAGCAATGATAATAATAATAAAATGGCAGTGGTACAGAAACAGACTTGATGACCAATGGAATTGAATCAAAGACCCAGAAATAAATGCACAAACCTATGGGCACTTGATTTTTGACAAAGAAGCCAAACCACACAATGGAAAAGGGAGAACACTTTCAACAAATGGTACTGGTTGTCTGCCTGCAAATGAATGTAAATAGGTCTATATCTATCAACCTGCATAAAACTCTAGTTCAAGTGGATTGAACAACTCAACAAACAATGAGATACACTAAATCTAATAGAAGAGAAGTTAGAAAATAACCTTGAACTCATTGGTACAGGAGACAACTTCCTGGAGAGAACACCAATGGCTCAGGCACTAAAATCAACAATAAATCAAACCTCATGAAACTTAAAAGCTTTTGTAAGGCAAAGGACACTGTCCATAGGACAAAACAACAACCTACAGATTAAAAGATCTTACCCTGACAGAGGTCCAATATTCAAACTATGTAAAGAACTCACGAAGTTAGACAACAACTAAAATAAAAATGGAGTATAGAGCTAAACAGAGGATTCTCAACAGAAAAATCTCAAAACACTTAAAGGAATGTTCAGCATCCTTAGCCTTTAAGGAAATGTAAATCAAAATGACTCTGAGACTTCACCTTACACCCATCAGAATGGCTAAGATCAAAACCTCAAGGAACAACATATGCTGTTGAGGATGTGGAGAAAGGGGAACACTTCTCCATTGGTAGCAGAGGGAAAACTTGTGTAACCACTCTGGAAATCACTTTGGCAATTCTCATAAAAGTAGGGATAGTTTTACCTCAAGACCCAGCTATACCACTTCTGAGCATGTATTCAAAAGATGCTCTACCATCCCACAAGGACACTTGCTCAATCATGTTCATGGTAGCTTTATTCAGAATAGCTAGAAACTGGAAACAACCAAGATATCCCTCACCTGAAGAACGGATAAAGAAAATGTGGTTTATTTGCAAAATGGAGTACTACTCAGGTGCTAATAACAAGAACATCATGAATTTTGTAGGCAAATGGACAGAACTAAAAAATATCAACTTGAGTGTGGTAATCCAGACTCAAAATGACATGCATGGTATATACTCACTTATAAATGGATATTAACCCTAAAGCACAGGATCAGCACAATATAATCCAGGGACCCAAAGAAGCTAAATAACAAGGAGGGACCAGAGATGGAGAGTTGAATCATTGAATCTTTCTTTGAAGAGGGAAATATATGTATATGTATATATTAGATGGAAGGAGGGAACTGAGTGGCAGAGGAGATGTGGGAGGAGAGCAGGGTGGGGAAGACAGGGTGTATGGAAAACTGGGGAGAGGGAATGAAAATCAGAGGTGATCAGAGGGTGGGGCTGAGGATGGGGGGTGGGGCAGCAATCTCTAAGATGTGACAGACCTGAAATGAGGGAGACCCTTTGGTGTCTATGGGTGCAACTCTAGCTTTGATTCCTGTCACTGGTGCGAGCGCCTCCCTCGACCAGAAGAAAGTAACGCCACCACCCGGATCATCTCAGTCAGCTTTATTCTGGAGCACCTTGATAGTAGATTCCCAGGACCCTGGACAGCAACAGAGCTAAGGGGGGAGGGTGTGATAGTGGTTGCAGACTGGTGCACCAAGATACACCTCATTAGCATATGGCCTGTTCATTGGTGCCACAAGTCACACCCCATTAGCATATGGCCTGTTCATTGGTGTCACAAGCCACACCTCATTAGCATATTGCCCATTCAGGAGGGGCTATTGCTAGAGGAGGGCCTAAAGAGAGCTGTGCATGCGCGCTATGCTCTCCTCCCTGGCAGCCTGCCGGTCCCCCACCATCTTGTAATGGCAGGGAGCTGGAGCCCTGGCGGCTTTGCCGGAGCCCGGGCAGCTTTGCCAGTCAGAGCTCAGGTGGAGCTTCGCCGGTCAGAGCACCAGCAGTGGAGCTTCGCCGGTCAAAGCTGCCAGCTTCCTACATCTCCAGGCGAGCCAAGGCTTCACGGAGATTCGGCTGCCTACAGGGGCCGAGGCTCCACGGGGCTGCGGCTGTTTACATAGAGCTGCTGCCAGGAACCGTGGCTGTTTACATAGAGCCGCCAAGGCTTCACTGAGAAACCGCAGCTTCCTACACACTGGGGGATATAAATCCTGAAGTGGCCACTTCCTGTAGTAAGGTAGCACTCTTAGGAATGGAAGAAGATACCCACAACTCATACTGCTCCAGTCCTTCAACCCAAAATATATCCTGCCTATAAGATGTGCAGGGACAAAGAGATAAAAGACGGAGAGAATGGACAACCAATGACTGGCCCAAATTTAGACCAACCCATGGGCAAGAACCAATCCCTGACACTATTAGTTATACCCTGTTATGCTTGTAGGCAGGAGCCTTGCATAACTGTCCTCTGAGAGGCTCCACTCAGTGGCCAATGGAAAGAAATGCAGAGATCTACTACCAAATATTAGATTGAGCTTGGGGAGTCTTACAGAAAAGTTGGAGGAAGGATTTGGTAATCCACAGAGGACAGAGAGTCTATTGCAAGACCAACAGTGTCAACTAACCCAGACCCTTATGGGCTCCCAGATATTGAGTCACCACCAAAGAGCAAGCATGGGTTGGACCTAGACCCCTCACCCTGCAAATTTGTAGCAAATGTGCAGCTTGGTCTTTATTCAGGCTCCCCAACAACTGGAGCATTGGCTGTCTCTGAGTCTGTTATCTGCCTGTGATTCATGTTCTCTAACAGGGATGTCTTGTCTGGTCTCAGTGGAAAGGATGAGTCTAGTGCTGTAAGTGTGGGTATGGGGAGGGGTATCTTAGAGAAGAGTAGGAGAGATGTGAGAGGATCTGTGTGAGGGATTACTGGGAGGAGAAGAGGGAATAATATTTGTATTTAAGGTAAATAAATAAATTAGTTATTAAAAAGTGATTGGAAGCCAATTACAAACTATGACATTTAAAGATCAAAGACAACAACATTCATACTGTGTTTTTATGTCTGTAAGTTAAATAGTGGAAAATTATTGTCAAATTAAGCTAATGAAAGCAATGTATTTAATAAAAGGCCAAGAAGTTCTTCGGCTCCTTCAATCTTTTAAATCCTCATACTTAATTGAATCTAAATATATTTTACTCAGTAAAGAGTTTCAATTCAACCCTCAAAATTGATCCAGATGTCTAACTTATCACCTATCTTTAGGCAGTAGAAGAGAATAATTTGTACATGACTTTAAAACTTCTTTAGTTTAAATGTATTCATTTAAATAAGATCTTATGTAGTCTGATTACTCTGAGGCCTAGGATGACCCTGAACTCTTGATCTTCCTGGTCAAGCACTGGAATTGTAAAGCTACAAAGTTGTTTGGTTTTTAAAGCCCTGCATATTTTCCCTTTTCCGTGTATGCAATTTCCTTGTTTGCCCCTTAATTTTACAGTGTGATCTATTTAGTCCTTGGGGTGGAGTCTAATTTATGCAAAGCAATCTTATAGTTTCTTTCAGTGTGGTTTTTCAGAGACAGCATCTGAAGGTGAAGGTGCAGTTAGGTTCTCATGCTAATTATCCTGACACTCTCAGGGTGTTAGCAGCACCTTGTTGGGTGTGAATGGGAACATCAGCACATGTTTCAGAATGTAAAAGGGTATAAATGATTAAGATGTTATTATTCTCATTGAAGGATTCTTTGGAACTGATCATTCATGCACTTCAGTCCTGGAACAATATGTGCAATTCCAAAGAAAATTAGAAGCTATCACTACTTTTTTCTTTATATTTTCAAAACAACTGGACAAAAGAAATAGCTTAAAAATTCATCTTAGATGAAAAAATTAATTACAGGCCTTGATGTTTAAATACTTACTCTGACAAGATAAACATCATAACCTAATTTTAAAACAACCAGAGGGGAGCCAAAGGGTTTCTGCTGCTACCCATTTCCAAGTTGAATTTTCTTTAGAAAACTAAGATTGTCTCTTGCTTTGAAGCCTTGGTCATTTATAGGCCATGGACATATTTCTGTGAGGGAATAGGGATAAAAAGAATCTATCACTGAGGACAATTTTAGACTTAAGGCTTCATTCAAAACAGGGAAAGAAAAATAAACCTTTCCAGTTCTCAGCCAGCCAGGTTTTGAATTGGCTACAATGAAAAGCCAGACTTGCTAGAAAAGTGATTTATTTGTTTGTAGACACAAAAAGAAAAAGAATTTATGAAAACCCTCAAACAACACCCATTTTAAGAAATTACTAGAAAACATTGCTGCCTTCAGGAATAAAATGTTAAATATATATATTTTTAAATATTTTAATACACACACACATTTCTTTGTTGGGATATGTGCTTACTGGGTACTTTTATGATATGTGAAAAGGCATTTTTTTCCTTTGGTTAAATCCTCTAGAAGGTTAGATAAAGGCCAATGAGGTCATTATTACCTTATCAGGACCTGTATACTATAGAGGTCTGTAAATTTATCTGCTTTGCACTGTTACTTCTAAAGAACTCCTAAAACCATAAGCTATTTGTTCTATTTCTGAAAACGACCTCTCAGAAGTTTGCCCTGAGAGTAGCTGAGGCTGCCACCAAAGGCAAGGAAATTGAGTTTGATAGATTAGTGTTCAACTAACACTTTCAAGACCTGAAAGTGTGAAGTTATAAATCTACTTTGTTCATCACTGTTTTCAATCACAGGGTAATTATAATAATAAAACAGATGAGCCTCTGAGGAAACTAAGCCTTTTCTCATTAAAAACTTGACAGGGAATAGTATCTCCAAAAAAATCAGGATAAATTTCAAAGTATAAGCTGAGACAACTTTTCAGAAGAAATTAGATGACATTAGTAAATATTTAGATTCAGAACTCTGAATCCCATCAACTTTATGTCTGAGCAATGTCATATGAACCTGTAAGGAGCTTGTGGAAGGACATGCAGACATACCACTCTGAATGTGACACACACACTAATGCAAATGTGAAAGAAATGTGCTATTTGTTCTTTTATTTAAAAAAATGGTTTTGTTTTCTGTATACAAGTATTTTATCTGCATGCATATCTATGCGCAATGTATATGCAAGGTCCCCAAGAAGGCCAGAAGAGGACCTTGCATTTCTTGTAACTGGAGTTACAGACTGTTGTAAGCTTCCATGAGGTTCTGAGAATTTAACATGGGTCCTCTGGAAGAGCAGCTGGGGCTCCCGTTGATCTTGCTTTACAGCCATTTCTAAAACAACGTTTTACCGTATGTTTTCTATAGTAAAAATATGTTCTATATGTTTCCCAGTTAGTAAAAATGGTAAGATTAACCTTTCCAAAAGCACAGGGATGGAAGCACTGATTTAGAATTCATGTCCGTTTATGAATTATAAATATTCATTTGATGTTCATAGTTTTCACACAGTGACTTGTACCCTTTGATATATGTCAGCTCACTTTCTGCAGTTTTAGCAGATCCCACAATAAGTGGATGGAGGGTTATTTAAGTCACCATTTCCAGGTTGCAGTACATGGTCCCTTGGTTCATTTCGTTTGGGTCTCTGGTAGAGTGAAACAGGAAGCTTGATCTAATATAGGCCTGTAGGAAAAAAAGAAAGAGAAAGCATCCAGGATAACAATGTTCTCTTGAAAAACAGGCCTCAGGAAACCTAACTCCCTATTATTAGATTCCACATATTAAGAGATCCCAGTCTCAACGTAATACCAGGACTGGATACTAAGCTTCCAAAGCATAGGCCATACTTCACCCAGGAGATGTTTCAAATCCAACAATAGACACTTGTGCCATCATACCTCCTACAATAAATATCAAATTGATGTTTACTTTATTTCTGTGATTTAATCCTCATTTCTCATTTGCTTATGTCTGCATAATAGATAATTCTATTTACTGTTAAGCCATTTGAACACCAAAATTCCTGCATATATAAGTCAACTTGAATCATTTCAAGATGATGAAGTAGAAAAGCTACAGGTAACAGAGAAACAATTAAGCCATAAAGATGTGTATATAAACATAAAATTCTAATGGCAAGGAATTCTATAGAAAATATGACTCTATCTGTAATTGAATTATTTTTAATATAACAGTAACCAGTGAATTAATCCAACAGCTGTATTTCTTTACCTTATGCTAATCTCAGTAATCACACAGAGAAACCAAGATTTATTTCTAGCTGCTCTTTAATAGTTGAGCAGTTAAATGATCTACATTAGCTTCTAAATTAATCTGGCTATCTCCCAGATATGGACCCGATATATTTGCTTATCATTTTGGTCTGGCTCTTTGGGCTTCAGGTGTGTTTCCATGATCTCTTTCCAGATCACTGGCAGGTCTTTAACTCCCTTTCTTTCTCTCCTGCCCATGGCTGGTGGAAGAATCTGTCTTATTCTTTCTTCTCCTCCAGGACTGAGTGATTAGCATTTATTGACAAGGCAGAGAATAAATGGTAAGAATTGTTTACACAAACTTAAGACAGAAGATTCTTGGTGTAAGCTTTACAATGTCATGTCTGGTTTGAAACAAGACATGGGGGCAGAGAAATTTATATAACATAGGGGTAAACTTTATACCATGTGCAAAATCATTATGACTACAGCTGTCACCAGTAAATATAAGAGGACAATAAAGAACACAGAAATTTACACATGAACATAACATTGCACACAAATACAATATGTAAACTTATTTATATTCTAAAAGATTTACTATTGAATGAAGACTATTGAATTATTGTGTTTTGGTCTTATAATGGAATTGAAATTGTATTGAACATATGTCCCTTATTTTGAGGAAACTATTTTAAGGTGTTTCTTCCTTGATTGCCTGGTGGATCTCTAATCTTTATTTCATAATTACCAGTTGTACATGTGCAAGTGTGAAGATAGTTTTGAGGAGGTAAGAAAAGATAAGTTATGAGGAGGTAAGGAGCAAGGGGAATAAATGGGGGTGAACCTCTAATCAAAGCAATGGACTAGTGGGACCTACTCCAAAATGATCTACACTGTCATGTGATACAAATGTTTAGGGAGTTTCAATGTAAATGAAGTGGGATGTTTTAAAGCTGCCATGGATAGTCTTACACTACTTGGCCAGTGGTACACTCAACGTTTAGAGATAGTAACATACTTGATTTGAATCCAAGCATCTCAAATTCTCCTGGTGACTATGGGTCTTTGTTTTGTTTACCATAGTTAAACGAGTGTGAGCTTGGTTTGAATCCCTCACACAACAAACATGTTTCTTTTGCTACATCGATATTATGTTTTGAGTATATTTTAAGGGCTGCAAATTATTTTTTATTGGATGTTTTCTTCATTTACATTTCAAATGCTATCCCTTTCATAGTTTCCTCTCTGAAAATCCCCTATAACCTTCCCCATCTTCCTGATCCTCAACCTACCCACTCCTACTTCCTGGTCATGGCATCCCCCTATACTGGGGCATAGAATCTAAGCAAAACCAAGGCCCTCTCCTCCCATTGATGGTGGACTAGGCCATCCTCTTCTAACTATGCAGATAAAGACACAAGTTCTATGGCTACTGGCTAGTTCATATAGTTGTTCCTCCTATAGAGCTGCACCGGTTCAGCTCCTTGAGTTCTTTATCTAGCCCCTTAATTGGGGACCCTATGTTTGATCCAGTAGATGACTGTGAGCATCCACTTCTGTATTTGCCAGGAACTGGCATAGCCTCACAGGAGACTGCTCTATCAGGCTCCTGTAAGCAAAATATTGTTGGTATATGTAATAGAGGCTGGGTTTGGTGGTTGTTTATGGGATGGATCCCCAGGTGCAGTAGTCTCTGGATGGTGCTTCCTTCAGGCTCATCTCTGGCCTTTGTCTCTGTAATTCCTTCCATGGGTATTTTGTTCCTCCTTCTATGAAGGAACGAAGTGTCCACACTTTGGTCTTTCTTCTTCTTGAGTTTCATGAATTTGCAAATTGTATCTTGGGTACTGTAGATTCTGGGATAATATCCACTTAACAGAGAGTGCATATCATGTGGGTCCTTTTGTGATTGGGTTACCTCACTCAAGATGATATCCTCCAGATCCATCCATTTGCCTAAGAATTTCATAAATTCATTGTTTTTAACAGATGAGTAGTACTCCATTATGTAACTTCTGGCTATTATAAATAAGGCTACTATGAACATAGTGGAGCATGTGTCTTTATTATAAGTTGGAATACCTTCTGGGTATATGCTCAGTTGTGGTATTGATGGGTTTCCTGATAATACTATCTCCAATTATCTAAGGAACCACCGAACTGAATTCCAGAGTGGTTGTACCAGCTTGCTATCCCACAAGCAATGGAGGAGTGTTTGTTCTCAACATCCTCCCAGCATCTGCTGTCACCTGAGTTTTTGATCTTAGCCATTCTGACTGGTGTGAGGTGGAATGTCAGGGTTGTTTGATTTGCATTTCCCTGATGATTAAGGGTGTTGAACATTTTTTCAGGTGCTTCTCAGCCATTTGTTGTTCCTCAGTTAAGAATTCTTTGTTTAGCTCTGTACCCATTTTTAAAATATGGTTATTTGGTTTTCTGGAATGCAACTTCTTGAGTTTTATATATATATTGGATATTAGTGCTCTATAGGAATTAAGATAGGTCAAAATCTTTTGCCAATCTGTTGGTGGCCTTTTTATCTTATTGACAGTGCCCTTTGCCTTACAGAAGCTTTGCCATTTTTTGAGCTCCCATTTGTCAATTCTTGATCTTACAGCACAAGCCATTGCTGTTCTGTTCAGGAATTGTGCCCTTGTGCCAATGTCTTCAAAGCCTTTCTCCACATTCTCTTCTATAAGTTTCAGTTTATCTGGCTTAATGAGAAGGTCCTTGATCCACTTGGAATTGAGCTTTGTTAAAGGAGATAAAAATGGGTCAATTTACCTTCTTCTACATGATAACTGCCAGTAGAGCCAGCACCATTGGTTGAAAATGCTGTCTTTTATCCACTGGATGGTTTTAGCTCCTTTGTGACCATAGATATAGTGATAATAGGTGTATGGGTTCATTTCTGGGTCTTCAGTTATATTCTATTGATCTACCTATCTGTGGCTATAACAGTAACATGCAGTTTTTATCACATTTGCTCTGTAAAACAGCTTGAGGTCAGGCATGGTGAATCCACTAGAGATTCTGTTATTGTTAAGAATAGTTTTTGCTATCAAAGTTTTTTTGTTATTCCAGATGAATTTGCAAATTGCCTGTTTCAACTCTGTGAAGAATTGAGTTGGAGTTTTGATGGGAATTGAATTGAATATGTAGGTTGTTTTCTGCAAAATACCCATTTTTTACTATAGTAATCTTGCCAATCCATGAGCATGGGAGATTTTTCCATCTTCTGAGATCTTCTTTGATTTCTTTCTTCAGATACTTGAAGTTCTTTTCATACAGATCTTTCACTTCCTTCGTTAGTGCCACACCAAGATATTTTATATCATTTGTGACTATTGTGAAGGGTGTTGTTTCGCTAATTTCTTTCTCAACCTGTTTATCCTTTATGTAGAGTAAGGCCACTGATTTGTTTGAATTTATTTTATATCCAGCCACTGCACTGAAGTTGTTTATTAGGTTTAGGAGTTCTTTGGTTGAATATTTGGGGTCACTTAAGTGTACTATCATATCATCTACAAGTAGTGATATTTTGACTTCTTTCTTTCCAATTTGTATCTCCTTGATCTCCTTTTATTTTCTAATTGCTCTCACTAGGACTTCGAGTACTATATTGAATAGGTAGAGAGAGAGAGTAGGCAGCCCTGTCTAGTTCCTGATTTTAGTGGGATTGCTTAAAGTTTCTCTCCATTTAGTTTGATGTTGGCTACTAGTTTGCTGTATTTTGCTTTTAATGTGTTTAGGTATAGGCCTTGAATTCCTGATCTTTCCAAGACTTATCATGAATGGGTGTTAGATTTTGTCAAATGCTTTCTCAGCATCTAATGAGATGATCATGTGGTTTTTGTCTTTGAGTTTGTTTATATAGAGAATTCCTTTGATGGATTTCCATGTATTAAACCATCCTTGCATCCCTGGGATGAAGCCTACTTGATAATGATGGATCATCATTTAGATGTGTTCTTGGATTGGGTCTGCAAGAATTTTATTGAGTATTTTTGCATCAGCATTCCTAAGGGAAATTGGTGTGAAGTACTTTTTCATTGTTGAGTCTGTGTGGTTTAGGTATCAGATTAATTGTGGCTTCATAGAATGAATTGGGTAAAGTACCTTCTGTTTCTATTTTGTGGAATTGTTTGAGGACAATTGGGATTAGGTCTTCTTTGAAGGTCTGATAGAACTTGCACTGAAACCATCTGGTCCTGGGCTTGTTTTGATGGAGGGACGATTAATAACTGCTTCTATTTCTTTAGGGGATATGGGACTGTTTAGATTATTAATCTGATCCTGATTTAACTTTGCTATCTGTCTAGAAAATTGTCCATTTCATGTAAGTTTTCCATTTTTGTTGAGTATAGGCTTTTGTAGTAGGATCTGATGATCTTTTAGATTTCCTTAGAATTCTGTTGTTATGTTTCCCTTTTCATTTATGATTTTGTTAATTAGGATACTGTCCCTGTGCCCTCTAGTTAGTCCAGCTGAGGGTTATCTTTCTTGTTGATTTTATCAAAGGACCAGCTCCTGGTTTGGTTGATTATATAGTTCTTTTTGGTTCTACTTGGATGATTTCAGCCCTAAGTTTGATTATTTCCTACCTTCTACTTCTCTTGGATGAATTTGCTTACTTTTGTTCTAGAGCTTTTAGGTGTCCTTTCAAGATGCTTGTGTATGCACTCTCCAGTTTCTTTTTAGCAGCACTCAGAGCTATGAGTTTTCCTCTTAGGACTGTGTCATTGTATATCATAAGTTTGGTTATGTTGTGGCTTCATTTGCATTAAACATTAAGAAGTCTTTGATTTCTTTATTTCTTAATTGACAAAGTTATTATTGAGTAGAGTGTTGTTCAGCTTCCATGTCAGTGTTGGCTTTCTATTATTTACAATGTTATTGAAGATTAGCCTTAGTCTGTGGTGATCTGATAGGAAGCATGGAATTATTTCAATATTTTTGTATCTGTTGAGGTCTGTTTTGTGACCAACTGTTTCATCAGTTTTGGAGAACATACCATGAAGTGCTGAGAAGAAGGTATATTCTTTCATTTTAAGATGAAATGTTCTATATGTATCTGGTAAATCCATTTGGTTCATAACTTCTGTTCGTTTCACTTAGTTTACTTTAGTTACTGTTTCCAGTTCTGTCCATTGAAGAGAGTGGGGTGTTGAAGTCTCCAACTATTACTGTGGTCGGTGCAATGTGTGCTTTGAGCTTTACTAAAGTTTCTTTAACGAATGTGAATGCCCTTGCATTTGGAGCATAGATATTCAGAATTGAGATTTCATCTTGGAAGATTTTACCTTTGATGAGTATGAAGTGCTCCTCTTTATCTTTTTTGATAACTTTGGGTTGGAAGTCGATTTTATTCTATATTAGAATGGCTACTCCACCTTGTTTCTTGGGACCATTTACTTGGAAAATTGTTTTCCAGCCTTTCACTCTGGGGTAGTGTCTGTCTTTGTCCCTGAGGTGGGTTTCCTGTAATCAGCAAAATGTTGGCTCCTTCTTATGTAGCCAGTCTGTTAGTCTATGTCTTTTCTGGGGGAACTGAGTTCATTGATTATAAGAGATATTAAGGATAAGTAACTGTTGCTTCCTGTTATTTTTGTTGTTAGAGTTGGTATTCTGTTCTTGTGGCTATCTTCTTTTAGGCTTAATTGAAGGATTTATTTCTTACTTTTTCTAGGGCATAGCTTCCCTCCTTGTGTTAGTGTTTTCCCTTTATTATCCTTTAAAGGGCTGGATTCATGGAAAGATATTGAGTGAATTTGGTTTTGTCCTGGAATATTTTGTTTTTTTCCATCTATGGTAATTGAGAGTTTTGTTGGGTATAGTAGCCCGGGCTAGCATTTGTTTTCACTTAGGGTCTGCATAACCTCTGTCCAGGATCTTCTGGCTTTCATAGTCTCTGGTGAGAAGTCTAGTGTAATTCTAATAGGTCTGCCTTTATATGTTACTTGACCTTTTCCCTTTACTGTTTTTAACATTCTATCTTTATTTAGTGCATTTGTTGTTCTGATTATTATGTGACAGAAAAAATTTCTTTTTATGGTCCAGTCTATTTTGAGTTCTGTATGCTTCTTGTATGTTTATGGGCATCTTTTTCTTTAAGTTGGGGAAGTTTTCTTCTTTAATTTTGTTGAAGATATTTACTGGTCCTTTAAGTTGAAAAATCTTCATTCTCATCTAAACCTATTATCCTTAGGTTTGTTTGGTCTTCTCATTGTGTCCTGGGTTTCCTGGATGTTTTGAGTTAGGATCTTTTTGCATTTTGCATTTTCTTTGATTGTGTCCATATTTTCTATACAATCTTCTGCAACTGATATTCTCTCTTCTATTTCTTGTATTCTGTTGCTGAGGCTCGCACCTACGGTTCCTGATTTCTTTCGTAGGATTTTAATCTCCAGAGTTGTCAACTTTGGGCTTTATTTTTGGTTTCTATTTCCATATTTTGATCTTGAAAGATTTTGTTAGATTCCTTCACCTGTTTGTTTGTTTCCCTGTAAATCTTTAAGGGATTTTTGTGTTTCCTCTTTAAGGAGTTCTACCTATTTACCTGTGTTCTCCTGCATTTCTTTAAGGGAGCTATTATTGTCCTTTTTAATATTCTCTACCAGCATCATGAGATATGACTTTAAATTCAAGTCTTGCTATTCCAGTGTGTTGGGGTATCCAGACTCGCTGTGGTAGGAGAACTAGGTTCTGACAATGCAGAGTGTTCTTGATTTCTGTTAGTAAGATTCTTATGTTTACCTTTTGCCATCTGGTAATCTCTGTTGTTAGATGTTCTAGCTGTCTGTTGCTGGAGCTTGTTCTTTCTGTAAATCTCTTAGCTTGTGTCAGCACTTCTGGGAGACCATCTCTCTCCTGAGTCCTGAGGTTAGAGCACTGCTTGTAGGCAATCTCTCCTTTGGTGGGGAAGGTGTACAGAGGTCTGCGGATCAGCTCTGCCTCCTGGCTGAAGATGAAGGCCCGAAGGGACCCTGTCCAAGAAGCCCTGTTGCTTCTTTGGGCTGCTCCTCTCCTGGAGGGACTGGACTCAGAGAGACACTGGATAGAAAATGGAGATCTCACCTGAGTCCCGGGGTCAGAGCACTCCCTGTAGGCAAGGTCCTTTGGTGGAGAAGGTAGGTGCTGCAAAGTTTATGAGAACATTTCTTTTACCTTTGATTTCCTCTTATACATGAGAAAGTGGTTTGCCCCATATAAGCTAAAGACTTCACACTGGCTAGTGAAATCTGAAGTCTTCCAGAGAAAGTTTCTGCTGTGCATTAAAATGGACTTTCTGAAGCAAACTAAATAATTCACTAGTGTTGACTTCACTTAGTTATCTTGCCTTCATTTAAGTCTTTCTGAGGAACAAGATGGAGAGCCTTTCAGATGTAATGAACTGTGCTTTGCTGCTCATAGATTGAAGGACAAATGCATCAAATCTTTCGTTCTTGCATTTTTTTTCTTTTGATTATGAGCACTAAAAAAGACTCAGTGTATAAAACATGGTTTAACTCCAACAAATTACTTTGATTGTTTCAAAAATTTTTTTAGATCTAGATACCTCTTTGTTTTCTAATGAGAAAATTTAGATGGGGGTAAGGGTGGGGAGGATCTGGGAGGAATTGGAGGGAATGTGGTCAGAATATATTTTATGAAAAAAGTATCTATTTCCATACAACGGAAATTATAGCTACACTTGAGTATAAGAATGCAGTATAATTATTATTACAATTCAAGTATACATTAATCATTTAGTTTACCTTTTTGCTTATTTTTTAGTACATGTTTACAATAGTGCTAGATAATTATTATCATTAGCTACTGAGAGAAGAGAAAACCTTTCTCAAGCTTTCATGCCCTGCATAAGATCACTATGATGCTAAGTAGAGGCACCAGAGCTGTCTTAATTTTCATTGGCACATTTCTGGCACAGGGCTAGAGTAAAGAATGGCAGGAAAGGAAAGGACTGACTTCTTTTTATAATGAATATACTTTTGTGATAATACCATTAATCCAAATATATGGGCAGAATCTTCATGGAATTTAGTTTATTCTGTATCTTTCATCCCTTTGATTATATAAATCTTTTTTGTTACCTGTATCAAGTTTACTTATACTAGGTATCACCATAAACAAGTTTCCAAAAGCTCATTATGCATTTTGTTTCAATATAATTAATTGTTGGGGCCCAGCAGCCCTTGGAATCTTGTCTCTGGGCCATTATCTAACCACTAGCTCGCTTTTTCCACTCTCTTGCTTCCTGACTCAGGACACTTTATAATGAGGACACTCCTTTCTTTTTACAATGAGGGCACTCTTTTCAGGACCTTTTACAATGGAGACATTCTTTTGACCTTAATGTGTTACCTACCACCACCAGTTTGGCCTGTGTACCTGAGCAAAGTCCATTTGCAGTTTTCATCTTTAAAAAGCTCCCCCGCCCTTTCCCCTGAATAAATGAGGCTTGAACAGAATTTTTGTCTTGCCTTCTTCCTTTGCATTCTCTAAACCCAAAATTTGTCATTGTTGCTCCCTTCCCTCAAGAACCCTGTTGTTTAAATCCTGCAGGACTGGGCAATTAGTCATGTTTTTTTTTTTTTCCCCCCTTAATTATCATTTGGAATTCCTTCTGCATTTGAAAGATATAGAGAAACAACATAAGTGAATGAGAACAAACTGTTAGAATTGGCACACAGTCAGCACTGTGCACAAGCAAGAAAATGATGAGCCTAGAAAACATCAATGAATCCAAAATGCAATGCAAGGTCTGTTCTCACTCTCTGTGCCTTGGCACATCTAGTTCAAACAATGATACCTGCAACAGCCTGTGCTCTGGAATGGTGTGCTTGTCTTTTCCTGACTTCCAGAGAAAGAGTAGTTGTGGTCCTACTCATAGATGTTTCTATATGTCAATTCTAATACATGTGTGGGATGCCTAAAGAATGAATATGTAGCAATTTTCTCTCTTTGGTTATCTTTGAAGTTACACTAGCCTGGTAAACTGAGTTTTATTCAAAAGCAGTACAAGGCACAAGAAAAACTTAAGGTGCTTAGGCCAGAATATTACAGATGAAAAGAAAATGCCCTGTGTAAACCCAGAGAAAAAGATCTGAAGGGAGAAAATCAGGGTATTCAAAAGCATCTATGTATAAGGGAGAATTAAGAAATTCATTAGGCCAGGCGTAGTGGCACATGCCTTTAATTCTGGTACTTGAGAGGCAGAGGCAGGTGGATTTCTGAATTCGAGGTCAGCCTGGTCTACAGGGTGAGTTCCAGGACAGCCAGGGCTATACAGAGAAACCCTGTCTCAAAAAAAAAAAAAAAAAAAAAAAAAAAAAAAAAAAAAANCAGGTTACCCACCCATCTCTCTGTGAACACAGTTGAAGCCCATTTTCTAATGATCTTGCCACTTGCAGTGGTTGACAAGGGACCTAAGACTAATCCTGTAACCTGAGCCTCAGATAATTACAGGTCCACAGACCTTGATTCCAGCCTTGAACCTTGACATAATCTATGAATCATTCTGTCTAAAATCAAACTGTATCACAAAGTTTATTGAACCAAAGATGTTCTGAAAAAGTAGTTTACATCAACAAATGCTGACATTTAAAATGAAGAAAGATTTCAAGCAAATACCTGAACTATGAAATATTTAAAAAGGCAAACGAAACCAGTTGGTCTTTTGAAAGAACTCTATATCCTGTCTTTTATTTCAGCCTCTGTTGGCTGAATTCAGTCACTAAGATATCCTGTGGCTAACACCACTCAAAAAAAAAAAAAAAAAAAAAAACCCTGGGAATCATCTAGTAATTTCCCCTTTAATCAGCATTTGCACCATTCCATCTGGAAAATCAATTGATTTTACCTTCCAAAATGTACACTTTAACCATGTACTTCTCTTGGTGTCTGCTGCCAACTTCATAGCTGAAGCCAGCCTCACCTCCTGGCAGGATGATGGTGATAATTTCCCAGCTGCTCTTCCTGCATCCAAACGTATTGCCAACAATCTATTCATAACTGGAGCAATCTCTCAATACATATTCTGTCATATTTCAGACCTATCAATGATTTTAAATAATTACTTAACTCTCATAGTGGATCCCGCATCCTGACCAGAATAATAAAATAACACTACTACGTGTGAAAATTGCTAATTTTCCTGGTAACTTTCTTTTTTCCCCTGTAGACTGTCAAGATGCTAAAAATCTCTATTAATATCTGCATGCTATTCTTCCTGATTGAAAGCATAAAAAGCTTCCAGTCTTACATCTTTTGCTACGCTTTAGCCAGCTCGCATACTTTTGTTATTTGTTTTATTGGACTGATTTTGTGAAATTCTGTGATGTGTGTCTATCACATTTGTGTTCATAGCTACACAGATTTCCACTAAGACTTGGTAGCCTCTGTGCTGTGTATGACTAGTGACTTCACAAGGAACCAAATGGCTGAAAACTTGGCACTGTGCAGACTTCTTTATTCAATTTACCCTATTATTGCCTGTTAACGTAAGTACATGGTATAGACTGTGTACAATAACTCCTCTTTAAACCTTTTATATTTGTTTGCTGCTTGTCTGTATCGATGTGAAACCATTTTCATGCTCATTTATACAATGTCACTATCAACATATTTTGATGCACAAATTGTCAGTGGGAAAATATTTAGTCTTTTTTGTTTGTTTGTTTTTTGCTTACTGAATAGAATTTTCTATTTTAATCCCTAGTCTAATACATAATCATGTTGTAGCTGGGCTGTTTTCAACCAAGTTGAGACCTTGTGAGCTCTTTAAGAGTTTGGAGGGGATTTTTTTAGCCACCCAAACCCATCTGGGGGCATGCACTCTTGTGAATACAGGTCTAGAGGCAACCCAATAAGAAGAATCATGGGGTTTATTAAGGGAAAGCCACAAGTCTGGTACCTTCCATTGACAGAGCAGTATTGCTATTACCAAGCATGGCAGACTATGAACTTTTAATAAGAATAGGACGCAGTTGTGTGACCATAGTATTTCTGTTTGATAGGGGAGCAGAAAGCCTTGAGGCTATGGGTCAGGCTGACCTCAGTTTTAGCGTATGGTAGGTCAGGATTTAACAAACTTTTTTTTTTTTTTTTTTTTTAACTTTAGCACAGTGGGAAACTATGGTTGACAAAATAAATTGCATGATTCAAAGTTGCTATTGGAATGTGTTCCAAAGCATCCCCCCCCCCCAAAAAAAAAGTAATAAAAGTGATGTGGTGAGTATGTGCATTGTCCTGATCTCAGTTTCTTACAACATATTAAAATGCTACTGTCTCCCCTTACAGGACATGCAGTTGCTATTTGTCAGTTAAAATCAGAGTCACCAGCGTATTTTTAAAGAGGCTGGTATACAACAAATGGGAGTCACAAAAGCTCAGTGTGCAAACAAGCAGAGAAGGAGACCTTATGGAGAGCAGGGAACTGCAGCCATGATGGGGTTTACGGCATGGTCTCCAGCTCCTTGAAAATCATAAAGTGCTGGTTATCTGAGCGGCATTGTAGACTCTTGCTTTGCTGTGGCTTGTGCTGTGGCTTGTGCTGTGGCTGAGGGTATAATGGACAGGAGTCTTATAACTCTTAGAGATACCTTCACTTTAAAGCTTCCCATCCTGACACACTAAGGCCTATGGATACCAGAGTTGGCTTTACAGTCTGTGGGCTGGGAAGGTTCTATAACTATCCTGAGGCTGAGTAGTTCTTACCTGCTGGTTGGTTAAGATTTTACTGGTGTGTGAATTCTCCATGTGTAGGAAGCAAGCACAGCAGTGATCTATGTGTACAGGCAGAGGACCTGACTTTAACTTTTAAAGATTTGCTTATAGTACTTTTAAGTGTGTGTGTCTGTGTGTGTGTGTGTGTGTGTGTGTGTGTGTGTGTGTGAGTGTGAGTGCATGTATCTGTACACTGCTTGTGAGCAAGTGTGCTGGAATGTGAATGCATATCAGTGTATGCTTGAGATGGAAGTGCCTCTGAAGCCACAGACATCAGATTTCCTTAGAACTGCAGATACCGGGGCTTGTAACCTATCCCACATAGGTTGTAGAAACCAAACATGGGACCCTTGCAATATTACTACATGCTCTGAACCATGCAGCCATCTCTTCAGGCTATGGAATTTATTTACTTAAGACTGAGTATCAAGCAGCCTGCTGAAAGGCAGCTGTGAGGATGAAACTGACCTCTGAGCCTTCAGACCTTTTAGATTCTCTAAGGCAGATAGTGTTAGTTTGGGACAGGGCCTACAGACCATGCTTAGGTTCTATAGTCTCTTTCCTTTAACCCTCTAGGTGCTGTAAGGGAATGGCAGGCACCCTCCCTAGGCTGCCCTGAGTCTCTAATGCACACTTCCCAAAGGAATGCCTACCTAGATTACCAAGCTGTAATGGGGCTGCTGTTGGCACAGCCCCTGTGATGGATGGATACAAATTAAGAGAAAAGTCTTATCCCTCTTTACTCAGAATCCAGGAGTCAGAACAGGAGGCAAACCATTAGGGAGCAACATACCATGGGACCTCTTTTTGACACTCCTAGTGGGTTTGGGAACAAGATACCTACTTTATCTCATGAGCTCAAACATTCTTTAGAAGCCCTGCCAGGCTGCCATGTATAGCATTGAGAATTTCTCTCAAATATATTTATCCAAAGGAGCAATGCACCTTCCTGATATCTTACAGGTAGGTGGTCCCAGGGGTTGATTTGCCTTCTCACCTATGCCTGAGCCTAAATTCCTCTTAACACCTTGCACATTTTGGCTTGTCTGTATCTGGCCTTTCCTCTCAGGACTGTTTCCCAGGATTGCCTCTCACCCAGGGGTAGTGACAGAAGTTCAGACTCCCTCGCCAGTGCTGCTCTTCATTCATGGGCTTCCACACTAGCTCAGTTTAGATAATATGTTTCCTTTGAAGATGCAGCTGTTGTCATTACTGAACCCTCTTCTGGTGGAACTGCTATTTCACTAAAGCTCACTAAAACTGGTTTTGTTTGTTTGTTTGTTTATTTTATTTTTATTTGATATTTTCTTTATTTACATTTCAAATGTTATCTCCTTTCCTGATTTCCTCTCTTAAAAACACCCTCCCCCTATCTCTTATTCCCTCCCTCTGCTCACCAACCCATGAATCCCACTTCCTGGCCCTGGCATTCTCCCACACTGAGAAATAGACCCTTCATAGGACAAAGGGCCTCTTCTTCCATTGATATCTGACTAGGCCATCCTCTGCTGCATATGCAGCTTGAGCCATGAGTTCCATCATGCGTGCTCTTTGGTTGCTAGTTTAGTCCCTGGGGGCTAAGGGGCTACTGACTAGTATATATTGTTGTTGTTACTATGGGGCTGCAAACCCCTTTAGCTCCTTGGGTCCTTTCTCTAGCTCCTTCATTGTGGATCCTATGCTCAGTACAATCGATGGCTGTGAGCATCAACCTCTGTATTTGTAAGGCACTGGCAGAGCCTTTCAAGAGAGAGCTATATTAAACTCCTGTCAGCAAACACTTGTTGGCATCCACAACAGTGTCTGGGTTTGGTGACTGTATATGGGATGGATCCCCAGGTAGGGCAGTCTCTGGATAGCCATTCCTTCAGTCTCTGCTCCATACTTTGTCTTTGTAACTACTTCCAGGGGTGCTTTGTTCCCCCTTCTAAGAAGGATTGAAGCATCCACACTTTGGTCTTCCTTATTCTTGAGTTTTATGTTTTATGAATTGTATCTTGGGTATTCCAAACGTCTGGGCTAATATCCACTATTGAGTGAGTGCATATCATGTGTGTTCTTTTGTGATTGGGTTACCTCACTCAGGATGATATCCTCCAGATACATCCATTTGCTTAAGAATTTTATAAATTCATTGTTTTTAATAGCTGAGTAGTACTCCATTGTGTAAATGTACCACATTTTCTGTATCTATTCCTCTGGTGAGAGACATCTGGATTCTTTCCAACTTCTGGCTATTATAAATAAGGCTGCTATGAACATAGTGGAACATGTGTCCTTATTACATGTTAGAGAATTTTTGGGTATATACCCAGTAGTGGTATTGCTGGGTGCTCAGGTATTATTACTATGTCCAATTTTCTGAGGAACTACCAAACTTATTTCCAGAGTAGTTGTACCAGCTTGCAATCCCACCAGCAATGGGGAAGTGTTCCTCTTTCTGCACATCCTTGACAGCATCTGCTGACTAGTGCGAGGTGGAATCTCAGGGTTGTTTTGATTTGCATTCCCCTGATGACTAAAGATGTTGAACATATTTTTAGGTGTTTCTCAGTCATTTGGTATTTCTCTGTTGAGAATTCTTTGTTTAGCTCTGTACCCCATTTTTAATAGGGTAATTTGTTTCTCCAGAGTCTAACTTCTTGGGTTGTTTGTTTATATTGGATATTAGCCCTCTATCGAATGTAGGATTGGTGAAGATCTTTTCCCAATCTGTTGGCAGCCTTTTTTTCTTGACAGTGTCCTTTGCCTTACAGAAACTGTGTGATTTTATGAGGTCCCTTTTGTTGATTCTTGATCTTATATCACAAGCCATTGCTGTTCTGTTCAGAAATTTTTCCCCTGTGCCTATATGTTCGAGGCCCTTCCCCACTTTCTTTTCTATAAATCTCACTGTATCTGGTTTTATGTGAAGGTCCTTGATCCACTTGGACTTGACCTTTGTACAAGGAGATAAGAATGGGTCAACTTGCGTTCTTCTACATGATAACTGCCAGTTGAGCACCATTGGTTGAAAATGCTGCCTTTTGTCCACTGGATGGTTTTAGCTTCTTTGTGACCATAGATCTAGTGAACATAGGTGTGTGGGTTCATTTCTGGATCTTCAGTTCTATTCCATTGATCTACCTGCCAATCACTGTACCTATACCATGCAGTTTTTATCACAATTGGTCTCTTGTACAGCTTGAGGTCAGGAATGGTGATTCCCACAAAAATTCTTTTATTGTTGAGAATAGTTTTCATTATCCTGGGTCTTTTCGTTATTCCTGATGAATTTGGAGATGGCTCTTTCTAAATCTATGAAGAATTGAGTTGAAATTTTGATGGAGATTCCATTGAATAAGTAGATAGCTTTTGGCAAGATGAACATTTTGACTATATTAATCCTGTCAATCCATGAGCATGGGAGATCTTTCCATCTTCTGAGATCTTCTTCAATTTCTTTCATCAGAGACTTGAAATTCTTATCATACAGATCTTTCACTTGCTTAGTAAGATTCACACCAAGATATATTATTTGTGATTATTGTGAAGGGTATTGTTTCCTTCTGCCTGTTTATTCTTTGTGTAGCAAAAGGCCACTGATTTGTTTGAATTAATTTTATAACCAGCCACTCTGAATTTTTTAGGTTTTGTTGGGGTCCGGCCTGCAGTCCCCCACTAGACATTCTAGGTCCCCTGGAAAGTGAACTGGGACTTGTTAGGACTAGATGGGAGAGAAAATAAAACACTTAGTCAGTTGTTTGGTCAAAGCATGTCTGGATCTTTACTGAAAGGTCTCTCTTGGTTTTCTTGAGGGAAAATCCCGCCCCCGTCAGTTCTGCGCAGGTGTCTGGAATGTCCCAGCTGGAAACAGGTGAACTGGAAGAGTCACAGGTAGCAGATCCTGGAGAAATGCAGAGGTAGGTGTAGGTTAGCACAACAATGGAAACCAGCCTTGGCTGCAGAACCACAATATATGTGGCTTCCTATGACATGCCTATGACATCATGTCTGAACTACCAGCCTGGAGCCGGCATGGGGGAATGGAGACCACATATCCTCCTTACTTTTATAATAAAATTAAGCGGGACTGAGGCACAAAATATTTATGCTCTATAGTCCTGCCTGGGAGTTATGGTGACTGACAACCATGCTGTGTCTTGGGATCTCAGACCTTCCCGAACTATCCAGTTCCGTTTTTGAGAATATATGCAGCTGTTTTTGAATACTTTTCACAAACATGTCTCTGTGTCATAATATTAATAAGCCATGGCCTCTTAGCATATATCTCTATCTTAGAATGGTATAGAATGTCTTAAAATGGATCTGGGTGCCTGTCGTAGGCTAAAGGCCTTCGTCACACACCTAGTTTCCAAATTCAGACCAAAGCCACAAATATATATTTCATGTGCATTTTCATAACATTGTAATCCTGTCAGCTGTGTCAACCTGCCTCCTGGAAGCAACCTACAACCTGAGGGCTTGGACCTGAGTGCTTGTTGGAACCTTGCCTCAGGGGAAAGCAGACCTGTATGAAACACAAAAGCTGAACACAGTTGAAACACAATAACTTCTCTTGGGAGAAGTAGGAAGTCATATTCAGTTGGAAATTAACAACCACCAAGCTTAGGCTCTGACCTCCGGGTGCAGGGAAGGTGATTTGCAGAATCAGCAGAAAGGCTGTTTCTTATGTAAAATAGACCAAGCTCCAAGTTAACTCTCATGGCTGAAAAGGATTTTTAGCAATCTTAATAGGAAATCTCTCATCCTGGAATAATTCCTAGACCAGTCCAAGATTGAGTTAGACTAACTGGTCACACTGAAGGAAAGAAAATAATTATTATAACTCCTTCTTATGACTAATTTTTTAAAGTTAATTGTAATGGTCTCTGATGTACTCTGTCCCATAAGGTTAAAAAGCTTGAAGCAAGGCAGCTTACACTTTCCAATCTGTGACAAGTTAAAAGTGAATACCCAAATCAGCTTTCTTGCTACCACAATCAGGGCACTCAGCGAACTCACATGTCAGCTTGTCACAGGATTCATTTTGGTACTTGTCAACTTCTGCAGCCTTCTGTGAAGAGAATCTAACCACTCCCTCTTTTCCAGATTAGACAAAAGCAAGATTTTTGACTTGGGTGGCCTGGGGGGTAGGGGGCTACCTGACCCTGTTTTGGTTTTTAAAATTTAAAATCCAATAATTCTTTGTCTTTCAGAACTATAAAAATTCTCCCTATCATGGGTAACATTAATTATTGACAAAACATTTCAAATACTTGACTGTTAAAGCCAGTTCTAATATCTGTATAAATCTGATTTTGAACTCCAAGCATATAAAAAATATTTTTTAACATAGGCAATGACACTTTTAGTTGCTTCTCTTGAAGAGTAGTTGTAATTAGAAAGCTTGAAAAGTTTTAAGTCACATGTGCATATTTTATCTATTAATCAGAAATAAAAGTATCCAATTACAGCAATTGATTAAGTGTACGTCCTCAAGAATTGATATCATTATGTGGGAACAGGTAAAAGCTGAGGACACTAAAAACAATTTTTACAATTTAAAATGCACATTCTGTAAAAATATTAAAACATTATCTTAAGCCATCACTATTTTGATGATGTAAGGAATGAGATTATCTGGCCAATTATTCTTGTATAAGGTCTATAATCTGCCTGGGAATATAAATTTAGCACAGCATTATTTTAAGAGGTTTTATCCAGGCAATCTAGAGCAAATTCTTAAATATCTAAAGACAGTCCTTCTAAAAGAACAGCATTTATTCTTATGAATTGTACATGCTTAAACAATTGCAAATTTGAATATTAATAATATCTGAGGGTCAAATTTTAGCAATTGTAAACTCTGATATATATATATATATATATATATATATATATATATATATATACTATTAATATATAAATTAAAGTTTATTATTTTTTAACCTTTTAAAACACCATCTGTACAACACAATTTAATTATCTGTGCTGAAGTAGGAGAAAACTTCAAAAGAATAAAACATATGATCCAGTTTATATATACCTTTCTTCCATAGAAGGGCTGTTTTTAAATACAGAAAATGGTGTGTATGCATGCATACCTTTATAGAAGATTAAAAAGCATGCACAAAACAATTTTTAACTTATTTTTGGAAAAATGATTATCAACTCTATTTAAAATGATGATAAGTAATAAGCCAAATATCAATATTTTGCAATAACCAATTTGATTGTTGTTTGGAACAAGAAACAGATACTTTGTCAGGTTTTTAAGACACAATACTTGTTACAATTTTTCTAAAATATAAGAGTTTACTTTACAATTCTTAATCAGCACCATACCAGCCCTTAATAGGATGTTCAAAGTTTACTTTGAGGTAAAGGAGGATGATTTTATTTTAATGTTTTCTGTGTAAAAAATTGCTGTAGGCACATTTAATAACCATAACTAAAACAAGTAGCTAGGATTAGATTACCGTAGATTATAATTGATAACAATTAAAAAGGCTTTCTTTATTTTCTGTAAAGTCTTTTGTACTTTACCAATTAACTTGTGTCTTTCTAGATAACACTTTTAAAAGTACAAAGGTTTAAGTCACCTTAAGACTTTAGGTAAGGTCTTAGCCAAATAAAATCTCCTAGAAGCTTTTGAAAATAAAATTTTGAAGCAAATCAATTTTACTTTCTCAGATTTTCTGAACCACAATTTTCCAGTACAATTAAAACCCTAAATATTGTCTCTGAATATTCTCTTCAGGGCAACAGTTACTCCCCAGTACTTTAAAGCTCATTGTGTGAGCACAAAAATTTGGAATAAACTGCCCTTTTGAGGCATAAGCTAATAAAAACCTTGCACTTAGGAAGCAGCATACACTGAAAGATTCAAACTCTTAGATTCTTCTACTTGAAGCAAAACAATAAAAATTTTCTACATAATGTAAGACCATACCTAAACCTAAAATTTTTCTAGTTCACTAGAAACCCTTTACAATTAGCAGGGTGCAAAGGAAAAAACAAATTTTATAATCTATAATATCTTTTTAAGAAATAGGCAAGCCAGCTTGGAATGCTTTTATAAATCTTACAGCCTGCTTGAGAAATTATAAATCTTAAATTTAAACTTTATAATTAATCACATCTGGGTATATCTGAAAATTGTAGTTTAGCTAGAAGGAATTTCCCCTGGGGGCAGGGAGGATGCGAGAGGTCTGGGAGCTTCCCCATTCTCAGGTCTGCAGAACAAAAGAGACTCCATGAGGCTGTTTAGAGCTTTGAATGGCAGCATGGCTGCAGAGATCTGTATTAGGGCTCTCATAATTACTCCTGTAATGATCTTAATTAACAATATATGAGTGAGTTAAAAATCTTAAATTTGTAATCAAACTGTAGGCTGCCTCCAAAGGAACACTGGCAAACTTTTAATCATAAATTTAAGTTTCCTTTGTAACATTAGAATATTTCTACAACTTTGAGAAAGCAAAACCCAATCTTAAAACAATTCATCATCTAAAAATCAATACTAGAAACGTCACTCTCACACCACAGACAATTTACACCTACGAATACATGACAGTGCAAATTTTAATGCTTCACTAAAGAGACCTAGTTATACATCTTATCTCTATGACCATTTTCTAGGATAAGAATCACATAAAATATTATATCAATTAGAAACATCCTTGAAGCCCAGTTTTTTGGGCTTGCTCATGCCACAGGCTTGAAATGATTCCAACGCTAGTTACGAATTTAGAAATATTCTAGAGGCCTAGCTTTCTGTGCTGCTCCATGCCATGTGTTGCTATTTAAGCAACTTCAATCTGAGTAATCAAATTAAAGTTAACTTTCTTGTAACAAATGTTACTCCCTTTTGATCATCCCCATTAATTTATAAGCCATTACTCTATGACCAAGACATGCAGAGCATATTTTCATCTTTAAGACCAATCAGAAATCCAAATTAGGTGGCTATACTAGTCTTACAAACTAGACCAATCAAGGAATTTTACCTTTTCTAGCTATAATTTCAAGATAAAAAGCACTCTGTCAATTTCTGAACCCAATTGCAGAGAATTTTCTAGGAAGAACCAACTCACAGCTTCCTTGCCTTAGATCTAAGAAGCTGTAGACTTGCTAACTTGCTGTGCCACACTCCTGGCATGCTCAGGACCTCTTTCAGCCTTGCTTGACCTCAGGCAAAAGTGCAGGGCCTTTTTCAGCCTCTGCCATGGTGACTGAAACTGAATTAAGAGATCGAAAACCAGCAGACAAAATTTTTAACCATTTTTCTTTTTCCAACATGAAACACAGAACAATCAGTCATTCAGACAAAGAAACAAGAAACATGAACTGACACGTGGACCTTAACATGTGGACAGGCTGGTGCAATGAACACAGACAACACAAAGACAGCAGAGAACCTATCCCGCATGGAGCCAGAGAGAGCAGACAGGGCATCTCCTGTCCTCTCTCCGTCCCTGGGAAATTTTCAAAAATCTATTTTCCTTTTCTCTTGAATCTTTCTCTCTACTTTTACTTTATTCATTTCTTGAACTTAACTATCTTTATTACATTCTATAACCATTAATTCTCTCCCCTGATTCAACTACTGGAAGCTGCGGACTAATGCCTATTTTGAACTTTTCTAGTCCCATTTTAGCCAACAATCCTAAGTGAAATCAACATCAGGTTAATGTTGTTCCAGCTCAGTGCCATATCCTTACCTCACTAGCAACACCTTTTAAACCAGCACTGGCATACTTACTTGTTGCTTCCTGTGCCCCCCCCGCCCCCCCCCCCCGCCCCCAATATTGTCCTCCGATCCTTGTTCATCCTTTCTCGTGGAGCTGAATGCACAAGTCAGCACTCCCTCAGATCTGCTTTGCTGTGTCCAGGTTCTTGTTCCAGGTGCCATTATGTTGGGGTCCAGCCTGTGATCCCCCACTAGACAGACTAGGTCCCCTGGAAAGCAAACTGGGGCTCGTAAGGACTAGATGGGAGAGAAAATAAAACACTGAGTCAGTTTTCTGGTCAAAGCATGTCTGGATCTTTACTGAAAAGTCTCTCTTGGTTTTCTTGAGGAAAAATGCCCCCGCCCCCCGTCAGTTCTGCTCAGGCACCTGGAATGTGACATGAAGTCCGAAGCACTGTGGAATGTTCCAACTGGAAACCGGTGAACTGGGTGAGCCACAGGTAGCAGATGCTGGAGTAATGCAGAGGCAGGTGTAGATTAGCACAACAATGGAAACCAGCCTTGGTTGGAGAACCACAATGTCTGTGGCTTCCTGTGGCATGCCCTCAGAGACATCAGGTCTGAACTACCAGCCTGGAGCCAGCATGGGGGAATGGAGACCATAAGGTTTAGGAGTTCTCTGGTTGAATATTTGGGGTCACTTAAGTATATTATCATATCATCTGCAAAGAATGATATTTTGACTTCTTCCTTTCCAATTTGTATCCCCCTGACCTCCTTTTGGTGTCAAATTGCTCTGGCCAAGACTTCAAGCACTATATTGAATAGGTAGGGAGAAAGTAGGCAGCCTTGTCTAGTCCCTGATTTTAGTGGGATTGCTTCAAGTTTCTCTCTATTTAGTTTGATGTTGGCTACTAGTTTGCTGTATATTGCTTTTACTATGTTTAGGTATGGGCCTTGAATTCCTGATCTTTCCAAGACTTTTATCATGAATGTGTGTTGGATATTGTCAAATGCTTTCTCAGCATCTAACAAGATGATCATGTGTTTTTTGTCTTTGAGTTTGTTTATATAGAGGATTACTTTGCTGGAATTCCATATATTGAATCATTCCTGAATCCCTGGGATGAAACCCATTTGTTCATGATGGACGATCGTTTTGATGTATTCTTGGATTTGGTTTTTGAGAATTTTACTGAATATTCATGCATCGACATTCATAAGGGAAATTGGTGTGAAGTTCTCTGTCTTTTTTGGGTATTTTTATGGTTTAAGTAGTTTTGAAGCTGTGGGACTGTGTTCAGAAGAGCATTGTCAATCTCTTTTTACCAGTGTCATCTGCCTTAACTTCTGGATGCTGTTCAGATTCCACTTACCCATGTGACTTAGAACTGTTTCAAACTTGTCTTTTAAACCAAGCATTACTTGTCCTGACCTCTTTTTTATTCCCCCGTACCTTGTGAATAAACATTCTCTGTCTTAGGTTGGAGAGATGGCTTGGCAGTTAAGACCACTTCCAGAGGTCCTGAATTCAATTCTTAGCACTCATATGGAGACTCACAACCATTTATAATGTGATCGAATGCCCTCTTTTGGCAGGTGGGTATACAGGCAGACAGAGAACTCATAGGCAGAAAAATAAACTTTAAAATAATAATAATAATAATAATAATAATAATAATAATAATAATAATATTCTCTGTCTTTATCTCTTTGGGTACAGTCTGTTTTCTTATTATGTCCCTTCCCAGGTACACAAATGCTATATTTTGGTACAACTTACCTGAGAGTCTCTTTATTAAGGCCACAGAGAAGATCCACTGGTAGAAATTCTTTATTTGGGTCAATTTCCCTGGATAGATGGCCTGAGTAAGACAGGCCAAGAGCCGTTTTTTTCTATCACAAAACCATCACTCTGCTAATGATATAACTGCTGAATGAACAGTAAAATAATTACTATTAGAAAAGAAAAAACCGAGAAAGATACAGTAATAATTGATTTCTAAAAAAATAGAAGGATTATGCTAAGAAGGAATTAGGATAAATACTGAGCTAATATAAGGAATGGGAAGCAAAACCATAAGGAGCTTACTTTGATACAGAGAAACAGTATTTTTTCTTAATAGGCAAATAATTATACATATTTCTTCATGCTCAGTGGTAGGGAATGTAGGCACTGAATTTGGTTCTTTGTTTTAAAATACCACTTCTCTTTTGGGAGACTGACTTCATCTTCATCAAGGATAGGTCACAGACATGTTCATGTGACAGTTTATCAGAAAGAAATAAGAGATGGAGGTAATTCCATGTGTGAAGTCTTAGGGTTGACAGCAATAGTAATGACTTCATTTCTGTCTTAAGGTTTTATTGCTGTGAAAAGCACCATGACCAAATGCAAGTAGGAGACGAAAGGGTTTATTTCATCTACACTTCTACATTGTTATTATTCATGGAAAGGAGTCAGAATAGGAAATCAGAAAGGACAGGAACCTCAAGGTAGTAGGTGATTCAGAGGCCATGGAGGAGTGCTACTTACCATCTTGCTCTCCATGGCTTGCTAAGTCTGCTTCTTTACAGAATCCAAGACCACCAGCTGAAGTATGGTGCCATCACAGTGGACTGGATCCTTGCCCATCAATCACTAATTTAAAAAATGCTATACAGATGGATCTTATGGAAACATTTTTCTCAATTGAGATTCTACCCTTTCAGATAAATCTGACTTGTTTAACATTGACATAAGACTAACCAGGACAAAGTCAATTTTATTCAAAATTAGAATGGCTACTCCAGATGGACCATCCAGAGACTACTCTACCCGGGGATCCATCCCATAATCATCCACCAAACCCAGACACTATTGCATATGCCAGCAAGATTTTGCTGAAAGGACCCTGATATAGCTATCTCGAGTGAGGCTATGCCAGTGCCTAGCAAATACAGAAGGGGATGCTCATAGTCATCTATAGGTTAGAACACAGGGCCCCCAATGGAGGAGCTAGAGAAAGTACTCAAGGAGCTGAAGGGGTCTGCAACCCTATAGGTGGAACAACAATATGAACTAACCAGTATCCCCAGAGCTCATGTCTCTAGATGCATATGTAGCAGAAAATGGCCTAATCGGCCATCATTGGGAAGAGAGGCCCCTTAGTCTTACAAACTTTATATGCCTCAATACAGGGGAAAGCAAAGGCCAAGAAGTAGGAGTGGGCAGGTAGGGGAGCAAGGCGGAGGTGGGGGTTATAGGGAACTTTCTGGATAGCATTTGAAATGTAAATAAAGAAAATATCTAATAAAAAAACTTTAAAAAAAAAGCACAATTTTATTAGGGGTGATTTGGTTAAGCAGCTACTTCTGATGGCACTACGTGTGAAAATGTAGTCAATTTTGCAAAGTCACAGAGTCAACTCCAATTTTACTATCATGAAAGAAGAACTTAGAATGATGGTCATCTCATGATTCCTGTCATGCCTCAATGACAACTACCATGAATATATCTATTAAAATCATGTCCCCTAAACATTGGAAGTTATAATTCAGTGAATAAAACATGGCTATCTTAGATTTCATGTGGTGGAGTGACTGAAGCACTAGATGCCCAGCAGTGATACCCACTGATAATTATGGCTGTGAGTCTCTAAATTGAGGACAGAAAGCTGTCCCTAAAGAAGTTGGACCTTATTCAAATGATTGACGACCCCAGTAGAACAAAAACAGTAATAGAATGAATTCCTCTTGTCTGGCACCTTGAGCTTGGATTATTAGACTTTTGTGACTTGTGGACATGGACTGAAATAAGACCTTTTATTGGTAGGATTTGAGCTATATTCTGTGCACTGAATCTCACAACCTTTTAGATCTTAGCCCTCCCATTCAGACTAGGACTATACAATGTCTGTATTGCATTTCCATCGTGCTGATTATAAATCTTAGGATGTATTTGCTGCCATAATTACATGGGCCAATTTCTTATGCTAAATATATCTTACCCATTAAATTTATAACATGCAATATCATTTAATAAATATAAATTTATATTTATAGCATATGAATAAATACATGTTAATGTAAGTAAGGCCTTAGGTGAGAAACAAAAATGTTAAATGGCAATAGCATAATATTTATTTTAATGCAAATAAGTCTGTAAATTAGTACATTATTTTGCTCTAATGAATTAATCAAATCTGACACAAGGTCATCGTCCTAGATAATTAGAGAATTACATGATCATTTTTAAGCAGTGACTTTGAAAAATGAAATGGTATGTCTTAGTATTGTCTTCTTTTTTATCATTTAATTTCATATTTTGTTACCTTAAACTTTCAAAATGAGACAGTCTGTCATATGAATCCACAATGTCAAGGACTTATAGGTGTAATTCAACCATGATTCATTTTGGTTGATATACATCCTTCCTAGTTCTTTGACTGTGAGCTCAACATAATAGAACCCTTACCCATGGAAATCCTGCAAGGAGTTTTCTGACGTATATTCTGGTAGTAAGATTTGCACAAAGCAAATCTTTCCAAGTGCCAGAACCCTATTTTTGGGACTCAGTTTTGAGAATATTAAAGTCAAGAAATTCAGCAGAAAGAGATGTCATCAGAAATGATGGAAAAGAAACAGAGGGGAAGCTGAGCTGCCTCTTGTAAGTGTGCACCCAAACTACCAGACATAAAGTGCAGAGAATTAATATAGCATTTAAATTTTGATATCTGTTAAAACACAGTCATCTAGACCCCTTGCTTTGCCTTGCACTCTCTAGAATCTCATCACCTGTGATTAAATGAATCTGTTAAAATCCAACTTGTAGCATACCAAATGAAGTGGATTATGAGGGACCATTTTACTTACAAATCAAAGAACACAACTGGAGGCTGTTGCTCTTGTGATATTCCATTTTAAGATCAAAATTTAAATCAGTATTTGTTTTTTTCCTTTCAGAATTTAATAAGTTGTATAATATATTGCCTTCCTTGAAGTTCATCTTTTCAGTTTTGTTTTTGTTTTTCTTTGGATGTGTCTATCTCCTTTTCACCTTCAGGATCATTTAAAATGTACTTTATGTTGATTTGATTTAAATCAAATCATTGTAAATGAAGATTTCAAATTCAGAATATGTGTATAATGAATATACCACATATATAATTATTCATTATTTTAATTAATAATACATATTCATTCATAGTGATGCTTTGGAGATATATAGTACATTTTGAAAACTATTCATTTTATCATTGTTTTGAATTAAAGCATTTCTCTTAAATTCAATTTGGATGGGCTGCACATAAGATATGATGAAACAAATTATTTAGGGAAATTCATGGAAACATACTCAGAAAAATCAGCATCTCAGGACTTTTCTTACCCATACACTATTTCATGTTATGTTAATGTCATATGTTCCTCACAATGGAGTTCTAGATATTCTTCATTGACTTTACTTCAGTCTATCAAGTAGACAGAATGAGAATAAGAAAAAGAGCAAGCCCTTGGAATAAAAATGTATATACTTTAAAATATATTGGAAGACAGCTTTAATATTTTCATGTTACCTAATAATTGTTATAATACTTCAAAAAGCCTTAAGAATGGTTAATAAGCAATTATATAAGAAATACAACAGACTTTATTAACAGAACTACTGCCATTTTCCATTAAGCAACTAATATGGGGTTTTCTATTTCATAGTTTCCATATATATGTCATTCTTGTTCCTGGCACAGTCAACCATTCACATATGCTTTCCTCACTGATTATGATTTTTCAAGAATGGTTACATGCTCTCATATGATGTCTGGCAGCATTAGTGGTAATGATTGCTTATGAATAACACTTGGGTGCTAGACAATTGTTAGTCTTCCTTCAGTTTTCTTGGTTGAAATAATTTCATCTGAAATCTAAAGTGACTATATAATTATAGTGGCTTGCTCAATGGATTATACTATAATTTAACAAAAGAGCCCTGGGGACAAGGAACCTAGAATAGCTGGAACAGAAAGACACATCAAGGAAGACTTCTCCAAGTTGTGAATGACTGATAGACTGAGTTTATGTAAGGATAGGAGATATGTGGTTCACTGGACCTTCTTTACAAAACAAAAGAAAACAAAACAGATAGGTATAGGAAGAAACAATAATGTGGGGATGGGAAGAATAATTTTTACAGAGCAGGTTGGCTTCAGAACTAACTTTCATTAATACTTTACAGAAGTGAGGTATTTATCTCAAAATTAAGTAGGAGAAAGTTGGCATGGACCCTGTAATCCCAGTTTCAAGATGCTGACTCAGCAAGTTCTTGAGGTTAAGGACAGACTGGGCTTACTTATGAAAGACCTGTTTCAAAGGGAAATAGGAAAAGATGAATTACAAGGAGGACAAAAAACAGGAAGAAGAGAGTGAGGAGGAAGAAGGAATAGAGAGGTTAGGAGAAGAGGAAGTGGATAATAATTTTGATGTTTCTGCTGATACAAGGGGACATTAAACCTTTTTAGGGAAATGATGACTAATACTTTCCCTAATGTGCTTACAACCTTACTTCTTTACATTTATATGGATGTCTGTTCATGGTTCTGTATGTGTGTGTGTGTGTGTGTGTGTGTGTGTGTGTGTGTGTGTGTGTGTATGTAGGTGTGTATGTATCTGAATATTTAATATTTGTGTACATCTATAATACATTATAATCTGTATACATAGAGAGTATGAAGGAGACAAAAGGAAATAAGGAGAAAAAGAATGAGAAAGTTATATTGATTATTAGTTCACATTTGGCAATGAATTCACAACATTAACAAAGTTCTCCTTAGTGTTTACTTCAGAGGAACTTACTGTATTGGCCTATCAGTAGTCATTTTTTTTTCTAATGCTGTGACACTTAAATAGTTTCTCATGTTGTTCTGGCCCCAAACTAATAAATTATTTTTGATGCTATCACAATAATGATTTTGTTAGTGTTATGAGTCGTAGTATAAATATCTGTTTTCTGATGGTCTTAGGTGACCCCTATGGAAGGATATTTAACCCCAAAGTGTCACAAGCCACAGGTTGAAAAATACTGACTTATTTTATCTTATAACTTTCAAATAACTTAGATTTTGGTGTTAGACACACAATTGAGTTCAATTATTAATGTATTTAGTATTTTGTTACCTAACAGGGGACCTCAAAGCATTTTTAAAATAACTTCCTTGTAGTTTTGTATTATTGTGTTAGGAATGCTTAGTATGAGAATTACCCATAAGATGTTTTAAATGTAGAAGTAATACACTGTAACCACATTATTAACCTCTAGACAAGGTTCATTTTGCATAGCTGAAGCTTCATGCATGTGCAGTAGCCACTCCCTCTCTTACAGCAATTCTTGTAAGATGTCTTTCAATGCTGTATATCTATGAAATGATTTTAAATACTTCACATGCATGGGATAGTTGTTTTTATTCTTTTGATGCTGGTTTCCTAACCTCAATATACTGTCTTCTAGACATAGTCATGTTCTTAGACATAGCAGAAAGTTTTCAGTTATATACTTTGTGAAAAATTACATTATATGTGTAGCCCCCTTCCCCAGCTGTTTGTTGTGCTAAACTACATCTGTGCTTCTCTGGAATTCTGCTACCTGTCTCTGTGCCTCGCCCAGATCCTGCTTCCAACTGACATTCCACAGTGCTTGAGATTTTGGGCTATATTCCTGGCATCTGCCAACTGAATCCAGGCACTTGTGCAGAACTGTGGGCGGGGTCTACCCTCTTAAAACCAAGAAAGATTTCTTTTTGTTTGTTTTTTTTTGTTTTTTTTTTTTTTTCGAGACAGGGTTTCTCTGTATAGCCCTGGCTGTCCTGGAACTCACTTTGTAGACCAGGCTGGCCTCGAACTCAGAAATCCGCCTGCCTCTGCCTCCCGAGTGCTGGGATTAAAGGCATGCGCCACCACGCTCCGCTCCCATCTAGTCTTTCCTAGCCCCAGTTAGCCTCCCAGAGGAACCCGGTCATTGGGTACATCATGGATGGCGTATGCAACATATTGGCACCCGATCATGGGACCTGGACACGGCAAAGTAAACCTGAGGGACCACTGACTTGTTCATGGAGCTCCGCAAAAAAGGATGGAAAAGAAGAATCCCTTGTTGGACACAGGAAGCAACAGGTAAGTATGCCAGCGCTGGGTTGTAAACTTCGATTTTTAAAAGAGTGTTGCTAGGGGTGCAGATATGGGCTAAGTTGGAACAGTATTGACTTGGTGCTGATTTTCCTTAGGGTTGTCAGTGGAATGGGACTAGAAAAATTCAAAATAGGCAATTGTCCACAGTCTAGAACTGCATCAGGGGAGAAGAATAGGAGTCATAGAATGGAATAAAAATAGTTAAGTTTAAGAAATGGATAAAATAAAAATAAAAGAGATCAAGAGAAACAAAAAGTGGATTTTTGGAGCTCTCCCAGGGACCTAGAGAGATGGGGGATGCCCTGATTAGCTCTATCTGGACCTCTGCAGGAGAGGTTCTCTGCCGTCTTTGTGTTGTCTGTCCATGTGTTAACTCATGTTTTGTGTTTCGTTGTCTGAATGACTGATTGTTCTGTGTTTCATGTTGGAAAAGAAAATTGGTTAAAATTTTGTCTGCTGGCTTTCAATTGCTTGATTTAGTCAGTTTACACAGTGGAGGCAAGCTTTAGCCATAGGCCAAGTGAGGTAGGAGAGGCACTGCTGGAAAACTGTTTTAATAGGAGTCTGCAGCTTCTCAGTTCTAAGGCAGAGAAGCTGAGAGTTGGTTTTTCCCTAAAAGTAGACTTATAGAAATAAGATTTAAAACTAGGTTTCTTTAGTGAAGCATTAAAATTTGCACTGTCATGCGTCTGTGAATTGGCAGCCAAGCTTCGTGGCATGATAGTGATGTTCTTAATATTGATTTTAAAAAGGATAAATTGTTTTAAATTGGGTTTTGCTTTCCTAAGGTTGTACATATATTCTATGTTGCAAAAGAAACTAAAAAATCCTAGAATCTGTCTTTACTGCAGGAGGGCCAAGTTGCCCAGATTAACAATATTTGCTTTTGGATTGATGTGAGGCCCAGAGCAGCATTGAGGAAGCTCTTGTGGCTTTCTTTTTTTTTTTTTTTTTTTTTTTTTTTTTACAAACCGAGACTAAGGAAGCTCTCAGACCTCACCCCCTTTTCACACCCCTTCCCCGTGCTTACCCTGTCTCCAGGGGAAATTCCCTCCTAGCTAAACTGCAATTTTCAGATCCATCCAGGCATTATTAATTATAAAGTTTAAATTTAAGATTTATAATTGGTCAAGCAGGCTGTAGAATATGTAAAAGCATTCCAAGCTGGCTTGCCTATTTCATATAAAATTATTATAGATTGAAAGGTTTGTTTTTTCCCCTTGCATCCTGATAATTACAAAGGGTTGCTCCTAGTGAGCTTGTAATCACTAGAAAAATTTTAGGTTTAGGTATGGCTACTAGCCTTACATTATGTAAGAAATTTTTATTATCTTTGCTTCAATAATGAGAATCTGAGAGTTTGAATCTTTCGGTGTATGTTGTTCCTAAGTGGAAAGTTTTTGTTAGTAACTATTTCAAATATTTGTGCTCATGCAATGAGCTTCAAAATTCTGGGTAGTAACTATTGCCCTGAAGAAAATATTCAGAGGCAGTATTTAAGGTTATAATTATGCTTAAAAATTGTGGCACAGAAAATCTAAGAAAGAAAAATTGATTTGCTTCAAAATTTTATTTTAAAAAACTTCCAGGAGATTTTATTTGGGTAAGACCTCACTTAAAGTCTTAAAGTGACTGTACTGGATAGGTTTGTGTCAACTTGACACAGCTGGAGTTATCACAGAGAAAGGAGTTTCAGTTGGGGAAATGCCTCCATGAGATCTAGCTGTGAGGCATTTTCTCAATTAGTGATCAAGGGCCCCTTGTGGGTGGATCCATATCTGGGCTGGCAGTCTTGGGTTCTATAAGAGAGCAGGCTGAGCAAGCCAGGGGAAGCAAGCCAGTAAGGAACATCTCTCCATGGCCTCTGCATCAGCTCCTGCTTCCTGACCTGCTTGAGTTCCAGTCCTGACTTCCTTTGGTGATGAACAGCTGTATGGAAGTGTAAGCCGAATAAACCCTTTCCTCCCCAACTTGCTTCTTGGTCATGATGTTTGTGCAGGAATAGAAACCCTGACTAAGACAGTGACTTAAGCCTTTGTTGGGTGTTATCTGGAGAAACACAAATTAATAGGTAAAGTACAAAAGACTTTAGAGAAAGTAAAGAAAGCTTTTTAATTGTTATCATTTATAATCTGTGGTAATTGAATACTAGCTACTTATTTTAGTTATGGTTATTAAATGTGCCCACAGCAATTTTTTACACAGAAAACATTAAGATAAAAATCATCCTTCTTTACCTCAAAGTAAAATTTGAACATCCTATTAAAGGCTGCTATGGTGCTATTTAAGAATTGCAAAATAATTTCTTATATTTAAAAAAATTATAACAAATATTGTGTCTTAAAAACCTGACAAAGTGTTTGTTCCTCATTCCAAACAGCAATTAAATTGGTTATTGCAGAATATTAATATTTGGCTTATCATTTTAAATAAAGTTGATAATCATTTTCCTAAAGATAAGTTAAAAATTATTTTGTGAATGTTTTTATATCTTCTAAAAATTCATACATGCATATATCACATCTACTGTATTTAAAAACAGCCCTTCTATGGAAAAAAAAGTATATAAGAATTGGATCATATGTTTATCCTTTTGAGTTTCCTCCTGCTTCAGCACAGATAATTAAATTGTGTGCTGTAGATGGTGTTTTAAAATGTTAAATAATAAACTTTAATTTGTATATTAATAGTATATATATATATATATATATATATATATATATATATATATATATATCAGAGCTTACAATTGCTTAAAATTGTTCTTCACTCAGGTACTATTAATTTTCAAATTTGCAATTGTTTAAGCATATACAATTCATAAGAATAAATGCTGTTCTTTTAAGAAGACTGCCTTTGGACATTTAAGAATTTGCTCTAGATTGCCTAGACAAAAGAATTTGCTCTAGATTGCCTGGACAAAACCTCTTAAAGCATTGCTGTGCTAGATTTATATTTCCAGGCAGATTATAGTCCTTATACAAGAATAATTGGCCATATAATCTCATTCCATACATCATCAAAATAGTAATGGCTTGAGATAATGTTTCAATATTTTTTACAGAGTGTACACATCAAATTGTAAAAATTGTTCTTAGTAGACTCAGCTTTTACCTGTTCCACATAATGATATCAATCCTTAAAGATGTATACTTAATCAATTGCTACAATTGGATACTCTTATTTCTGATTAATAAATAAATAAAATATGCACATGTGACTTAAATTTTTTTTCAAGCTTTCTAGTTACAACTACTCTTCAAGAGAAACAACTAAAAGTGTCATTGAAATGTTTAAAAAATTGTTTTTATGTGCTTGGTGTTCCAAATAAGATTTATACAGATATTGGTACTAGCTATAACAGTCAAGTATTTGAAATGTTCTGTCAACAATTTAATGTTACCTATGTTCATGAGAATTTTTATAATTCTCAAAGACAAAAACTGTTAAATTTGCTCATTGCACTCTAAAATTTGGCCTTTTAAAAAACAAAGCAGGGACAGTTATACCCCCCAAGTTCACCAAAAGCACATCTTGCTTTTGTCTTAATTCTGGGAAAGGGAGAGTTTAGGTTTTCTCCAAAGAGAGTTGCAGAAGCTGACAACTGCCAAAATGAATCCTGTGACAAGCTGACATGTGACTTTGTTGAATGCCCTGACTGTGGTAACAGGTATATACTTTTAACCCACCTTTGCTTGCCATTGTCCCAAATCTTAGATAAGCTAAGCTGCCTTGCTTTGGGCTTTTTAATTCTATGAGACAAAAAACATTAGAGACCTTGGAATTTGACTTTAAAGCATTAGATATAATAAGGAGTTATAATGATTCTTCTTTCCTTCAGTGTGACCAGTTATTCTAACTCAATCTTAGACTGGTCTAGGAATAATTCCAATATTAGAGATTACCTATTAAAGATTGCTAAAAAATCCTTGCTGACTAGCAGAGTTAACTTGGAGCTTGGTCTATTTTACATGAGAACCAGCCTTTCTGCTGATTCTCCAAGTCACCTCCCTGTCACCAGGAGGCTGGAGCCTAGGATTGGTCATTACTAATTTGCAACTGAATAAGAGTACCTAGTTCTCCGAAAAAGGCTTTGAAAATACTTGGCATAACAGGTTATGCAGATTCAATACATGTTATACACTTATCAAAACCCAATTAATGCAGGGTACAGTGGACAGAACAGCAAACTAAGGCATGAATTTAAAGTACATAAGTGGCTGTTCATCCATATCATTGAATTAAACATGTAAATATAAGGTATGTTATGTTAGAAACTTTATGTAAATATGGAGGTGTAAAGAATGTCTTATTTTCTGCCTAATTTATTTATAAATTTTGACTGCTCTAAGGTATTACCCAATGTAATAGAATGTATTATTATCCAAAGAAAAATCAAAATTCAAGCTAAACAAATTATAACTTTTTATTCCTTCCTTAATTGCCTTATATCCACCCCCCAGAAATATTAGTAAGAATTAAAAAAAAAAAACCTACAATTTTTAACAGGAATGGTAAAGACATGCAGATATTCTTTAGGGCCATAGTGTATGGCTTAAACAATCAAGCATATATTTATCCTTTATACTGGAATTCATGCCTAGAAATTTACGCCATATTGAAGGTTACTGTGTCTAAGGGAATTGTTGAGGGCAAGTTTGCCCACAGCAATAGGCAATACCCAGAAGTCTCAGGGTCACTGAATCAACATTGATCTACCTCGATAGAGTAGGCTTATATTTTTCAAAACCTGCACTTTAATAAGGGATGCTAATCATTTCAACCACCCCTTATACCCAATCTATAGTAGAAGAAAATAGGTAATAGAACAAAGGAGACTTAATCCTTTTAGTAGTAGCTCTTTGGGGAGATTCCAGTCTTCATTGCCAGCAGTCTAGTCCACTTGAATCAGCAGCAGAGGCTTGATTCAGAAGAAACTGTGAGGCTCTGCACATTCACATGAGTTTGCTGAATCAGTAAGATGCAGCTGGTATACAACTAGAAGTTCCTTGGTGCATTTCCCTATATAAAGTTGTGACAAGTAAACTTTAGCCAAGAGCAAGGCAAACCACTGCAAAAGTATCATCAGCAGAAACCTGTGCATTGAAGACCCACAAAGACCAGGAAGGAAAACCAATGCTCAAGCATTATCCACAGTCTGCTGGGTTTTACTTACAGGCTTTCCAAACAACATGTGTCATCTCAAGCATTTCCTTCAGTAAAACATCGCTTGCCTTTTCACCAGGCAGCTTCCAGAAAAATCACCATGTGTTTGTTTTCAGCAAAACATCCTCTCACCTGTCTACTTCAGAAAAACATCCCATCACCTGTCTGCCCCAGCAAAACATCTTGTGACATAATTGAATTTCTAAAACAACCAGAAAGTTCCACTTCATAATAGAGTGTAGCATAACTATTGAAAGGAATGATTCTGATGGTAAAGTGTCACTGACCACACAAGAATTACAGCTCTCCAGATCCTGAAGTGGGAAGATCTTGAGATCAAGTATAGTCTATGTGTTACATACTGAGAAAGTGTCCCAAAAATCATAGCAAGCAAACAAAGAAAAATGATTTTCATAATATTTAAAGTAACATTCTAAATATTTTTCTATTTTAAAAAAAAGTGCAAGTTTCTTTTAGGATAAATCAAAATTATTTTATATTCGGTTATCATGTACAAGAATGCGAATTGATCCATTCTTATCTCCTTGTACAAAGCTCAAGTCTAAGTGGATCAATGACCTCCACATAAAACCAGAGACAATGAAATTAATAGAGGAAGAAGTAGGGAAAAGCCTCGAAGATATGGGCACAGGGGAAAAATCCCTAAACAGAATAGCAATGGCTTGTGCTGTAAGATCAAGAATTGACAAATGGAACCTTTTAAAATTGCAAAGCTGGGGGCTGGTGAGATGGCTCAGCGGGTAAGAGCACCCGACTGCTCTTCTGAAGGTGATAAGTTCAAATCCCAGCATCCACATGGTGGCTCACAACCATCCATAACGAGATCTGGCGCCCTCTTCTGGAGTGTCTGAAGACAGCTACAGTGTACTTACATATAATAAATAAAATAAATCTTTTAAAAAAAATTGCAAAGCTTCTGTAAGGCAAAAGGTACTGTTAATAGGACAAAAAGGTGACCAACAAATTGGGAGAGGATTTTTGCCAATCCTGAATCTGATAGGGGACTAGTATCCAATATATACAAAGAGCTCAAGAAGCTGGACTCCAGAAATTCAAATAACCACATTAAAAATGGGGTAAAGAGCTAAACAAAGAATTCTCAACTGAGGAATAAAGAATGGGTGAGAAGCATCTGAAAAAATGTTCAACATCCTTAATCATCAGGTACATGCAAATCAAAACAACAATGAGATTCCATCTCACACCAGTCAGAATGGCTAAGATCAAAAATTCAGGTGACAGCTGATATTGGCAAGGATGTGGAGAATGAGGAACACTCCTCCATTGCTGGTGAGATTGCAAGCTTGTACAACCACTCTGGAAGTCAGTCTGGCAGTTCCTCAGAAAAATGGACATAGTACTACCAGAAGATCCAGCAATACCTCTCCTGGGCATATACCCAGAAGATGTCCCAACTGGTAATAAGAACACATGCTCCACTATGTTCATAGCAGTCTTATTTATACTAGCCAGAAGTTGGAAAGAACCCAGATGTCCCTCAACATAGGAATGGAAAATGTGGTACATTTACACTACTCATCTGTTAGAAACAATAAATTTATGAAATTCTTGGGAAAATGGGTGTATCTGGAGGATATCATCCTAAGTGAGAAAACCAATCACAAAAGAAGTCACTAGATATGCACTCACTGATAAGTGGATAGTAGCCCAGAAACTTAGAATACCCAAGATACAATTTGCAAAACACAAGAAAATCAAGAAGAGGGAAGACCAACATGTGAATACTTCATTCCTCTTTAGAATAGGGAACAAAATACCCATGAAAGAAGATACAGAGACAAAGTTTGGAGCTAAGAGGAGAGGATGGACTATCCAGGGACTACCCCACTCAGGGATCCATTCCATAATCAGTCACCAAACCCAGACACTATTGCATATGACAGCAAGATTTTGCTGAAGGGACCCTGATATAACTGTCTCTTATGAGGCTATGCCAGTGCCTGGCAAATACAGAAGTGGATGCTCACAGTCATCTATATGATGGAACACAGGTCCCCCAATGGAGAAGTTAGAGAAAGTACCCCAGGAACTGAAGGGGTCTGCAACCCTATAAGAGGAACAACAATATGAACTAACCAGAAACCCCAGAGCTCATGTCTCTAACTGCATATGTAGCAGAAGATGGCCTATTTGGCCAGCATCGGGAATAGAGACCCTTTGGTATTGCAAAGTTTAAATGCCCAAGTGTTGGGGAATGCCAGGGCCAAGAAGTATGAGTGGGTGGGTAGGGGAGCAGGGCAGGGGAGAAGGTGTAGGGAACTTTCAGATAGCATTTGAAATGTAAATAAATAAAATATCTAATAAAAAAATTATAAAAAGTGATAATTATATTAAGAAACTATTATGTGGTGTGTATTTATCATAGATACTCTGAGAGACTGAAATTCAAAGGCACCTAAAACTCAGAACTTTTAACACAAGCAATTATAATAAAATAGTGCTATTTGTAGGCAATCCATCTAACTTATAGAATGTAACAAATAAAATTTGGTAAATGCATCCAGAAAGCAATATAATAATTGTGAAAAAAATAGTGTATAAAGAAACAATCGAAGTTAATTTTAATTTGTATTAAAATATTAGTTTTAAAACATACACATACATATATCACATTTTTATACTTCCTTTTTTCTTTTTTCTTCATTATTTATTTTTTTACATTTCATATTTTATTCCCCCCTCATCTACCCTCAGACTGTTCCACATTCCATACCTCCTCCCAACCCACCTGTCTCCATGTGCATGTCCCCAACTCCCACCTCACCTGACCTCTAATCTTACTGGGGCCTCCAGTCTCATGAGGGTTAGGTGCATCATATCTGAATGAACACAGACCTGGCATTCCTCTACTCTATGTGTGTTGGGGGCCTCATATCAGCTGGTGTGTGCTGCCTGTTTGGAGGTTCAATGTTTGAGAGATCTTTGGAGTCAAGATTAATTGAGACTGCTGGTCCTTTTACAGGATCACCATTCTCAGCTTTTTCAGCTTTCCCTAATTCAACATGGGTCAACTGCTTCTGTCCATTGGTTGGGTGCAAATATCTGCATTTGTTTCTTTAAGCTGCTTGCTGGGTCTTTTGGAGGGCAGTTATGATAGGTCCCTATTTGTTAGTGGTCCATAGCCTCAGTAATAGTGTCATGCCTTGGGACTGCCCCTTGAACTGGAAGCCAATTTGGACCTGTCATTGGACCTTCTTTTCCTCAGGTTCCTCTCCATTTCCATCCCTGTAATTCTTTCAGACAGGAACAGTTATGATGTTCTATCTTTCTGCTGGAGGTGGACTCTATAAGTTCCCTCTCACTAAGGGATTTCATCTAAGGTCCCCCCTTTGAGTTCTGAGAGTCTCTCACTCCTCAAGTCTTATGCATTCTCAAGGATCCCTCCAACCACCTATCTCCTGAGGTTGCCTGTTTTCATTATTTCTGCTGGTCCTCAGGGCTTCGGGTTTTTTCCCCTTATCCAATACCAGATCATGTTCTCCTCTCCCTCCATTTACTTCTCCCCACCATTCACTCTCCCTCCCAGGTCCCTCCTTCCCTCCCCACTTGTGATAGATTTCTTCTCTCTTCAAAGTGGAAATGAGGCGTCCTCACTTGGGCACTTCAACTTGTTGACCTCTTTGAGTTCTGTGGAGTATAACTTGGGGATTCTGTACTTTTGTTGTTGTTGTTTTTGCTAATAGCCTTTCTTTATACAAAGGATAACAAGGCTGAGAAAGAAATTAGGGAAGCAACTCCCTTCACAATAGCCACAAATAATATAAAATATCTTGGGGTAACTATAACCAAACAAGTGAAAGACTTGTTTAACAATAACTTCAAGTCTTTCAAGAAAAAAATTGAAGATCTCAGAAAATGTAGACATCCCTCATACTCATTGATTGGCAGAATTAACACAGTAAAAATGGCCATCCTACCAAAAGCAATCTATAGATTCAATGCAATTCCCATCAAAATTCCAACACAATTCTTCAAAAATATGGAAAGAGCAATTCTCAAATTCATCTTGATAGACAAAAAAACAGAATTGCAAAAATAATCCTTAACAACAAAAGAACAGCTACGGGAATCACCATCTCTGACCTCAAGCTTTACTACAGAACAATAGTAATTAAAACTGCATGGTATTGATGCAGAGGCAGATACATTGATCAATGGAATAGAATTGAAGCCCCAGAAATAAAACCACATACTTATGGTCACTTGATCTTTGACAAAGAAACCAAAACTATACAATGGAAAAGAGAAAGCATCTTTAATAAATGTTGTTGGTCTAACTACTTGTCTGTTTGTAGAAGAAGAAAAATAGACTCATATTTGTCACCTTGTACAAATCTCAAGTCCAAGTGGATCAAGGACCTCCACATAAAACCAGACACACTGAATCTAATAGAAGAGAAAGTGGGAAAGAGCCTTGAACTCATTGACACAGGGGTAAATTTCCTAAACATAACTCCAATGGCTCCTGCTCTAAGATCAAGAATTAGTAAATGGGACTGCATGGAATTGGATAGCTTCTGTAAGACAAAGGACATAATCAATAAGACAAATCAGCAACCTACAGATTGGGAAAAAAAATCTTCCCTAACCTCACATCTAATAGAGGGCTAATATCCAAAATATATAAAGAACTCAAGACAGTAACCACTATAAAACCAAACAACCTAATCAAAATTGAGTTATAGAACTATACTGAGAGTTCACAACTGAGGAATCTCTAATGGCTGAGAAGCACCTAAAATAATGTTCAAAGTCCTTAGTGATCAGAGAAATGCAAATCAAAATGACCCTGAGATTTCATCTTACACCAATCAGAATGGCTAAGATAAAAACCTCAGGGGACAACACATGTTGGGGAGAATGTGGAGAAAGAACAGTCCTCCATTGCTGGTGGTATTGCAAACTGGTACAACTACTGTGGAAATCAATCTGGAGGTTCCTCAGAAACTGGAAATAGATATACCTGAAGACCCAGCTATAACACTCTTGGGAATATACCCCAAAGATGCCCCACTATGCCACAGGGGCACATGTTCCACTGTGTTCAGAGTGGTCTTAGTTGTGATAGCTAGAAGCTGGAAACAACCCAGATGTCCCATGACAGAAAAATGTATACAGTATATGTGGTTCATTTATATGATGAAATACAGTTTAGCTATTAAGAATAGCTAAAAAAAATCCTGAGTTTTTCAGGCAATGGATGAAAAGTAGAAAATTTCATCCTGAGTGAGGTACCTCAGACTCAAAAGGACAGGCATGATATGTACTCACTAATAAGAGATTCTCTCTTCTATTTCTTGTATTCTTTTGGTGATGTTTTCATATATGTCTCCTGATGTCTTTCCTAGGTTTTCTATTCCCAGGGTTGTCTCTCTTTGTGATTTCTTTATTGTTTCTGTTTCCATTTTTAGATCCTGGATGGTTTTGTTCTATTCCTTCACCTGTTTTGTGTTTTTCTATAGTTCTTTAAAGGACTTTTATGTTTCAACTTTAAGGGCTTGTACCTGTTTAACTGTATTTTCCTGTATTTCTCTAAAGGAGTTATTTATACCCTTCTGAAAGTACTCTATTATCATCATCAAGAGATGTGATTTTAAAATCGAATCTTGCTCTTCTTGTGTGTTGGGATATCCAGGACTTGCTGTGGTGGGAGAACCGGGTTCTGTTGATGCCAAGTATCCTTGGTTTCTGTTAGTAATGTTCTTGCACTTGCCTTTCACTATCTGGTTATCTCTGGTGTTAGTTGGTCTTGCTATCTCTGACTGGAGTTTGTCCCTACTTTGGGCCAGTGAGCCTGTGATCTTAGGTGTGTCAGACTCCTGGGGAGACCAGCTCTATCCTGGGTGAGGTTTGGGTGCTGAGGGCTTTGGGACAGCCTTAACTCCCTGGTACAAGTGGACACTGGAAGGATCCTGTCCCTAGCTGCTCCACTGTCCCTGTGTACTCCTAGCAGGTCCTACTTGGGACAGTTTTTGGAGAGAAAATGGTGATCTCAATCTGAGTTCTGGGAGATCAGCTCCTTCCTGGCAGGATTTGAGGGAGGAGGGTTGTGGAGCAGCCTGAGCTCCCAGGTGCAAATGGAACTTGAGACTAATATAAATGATGGATGTGCCATCCCTGCCTCCAAGATCCTCTTACCTTAGAAAACAATTATAATCCAAGATAAAATAAAACAATTTTACAAACAGAGTAAATAGGATGGAACTGAGTGACAGGACAATGAGAAAATGGAAAACTTTCATTTACAATAGTTTTCTCACTTTTGAAGATTTTAGCTAGAAGCAAGCCAGAAGCCTGGCACATGGAGCTGAGGCAGAAGAATCAGTAAAATGAAATATCCTGCTGACCTTCTACCTAGAGAACTAGCAAACTAAAGTCAAGCAATCTAAGAATGAGGAAATTTCAAAAAGAAAGCCAAGAGGCAACTCCAAGTCTAATCTACATACACTGGTGTATTCTTGAATCACTTATATTCAGACTAGACTCCAATATATACTCCTGAAGGCAAAAATTTAGACCAGAGACTCTGGAATCATTCTAAAACATTTTAATTGTAAACACAGAAACACACACATACACACATCTACACACACAATACATACAAACAGTTGCACACATGCATGTGCATACACAGTTGTTGAATACAAACACTACACAAAAAATGATAAAAATTTCTTACAGATAATATCCATAGTATCCAGAATATAACCCAAATTTGTTAATTTTGGGGAAAAATCCAGAGAATGGAATACATTCTTAAAGGAAAAAAAATCAAATGTATCCACAAGATGAAGCAGCTATGAAAACAGCTGACATGAATTATTTTTGGTGACTAATATAAGTACAGATATGAAGAGAAATGAAATAGTTATCAGTGAATGAAAACCTTACCAAATAAGTAGAAGTAAATATAACAATTAAAATGGAGTTTTTGAGTTATAATTTACTGAGATCATTAGAATTTTCTGAAAGTTTTGTGGTAATATGGGATTTACTAGGTTTCCCTTCCAGAGTCTTCCAACATTTACCAATTTCCTAGGTTCCTTACCCTTTTGGAAAAATATTTTCTGATATCCATTACATTAGTAATTGTCCTGCTGTTTATTATTATCAGTTGTCCATATCTGTTTTGTGTTGCTACAACAGAATATCTTATGGAAAGTAATTGATGAAGAGCAAAGATTTACTTATTACAGTTATGGATACTGAAAAGTTTGAGGCTAAGACTGCCCAGATACTGGGAGTCTTCTTTCTTCATTGTTCAATGATCGAAGAGAAATGACAATTGAGACTACAAACATGAGAGACCGACAGGAGGACACATTTAAATTTACTCATATAATAGCATACACTCATCAGAACAAATATATGCCCAGAACTATGACCCAAAACCAAGCTTAAGTTCATATTCCTATTTCTCTAGTCTCATCCTAGAGGCTCCATGTTTCCACACTGTTCCATGTGGGATTAACTCCTAGTCACATCCGTTTTAGAAAATATTGAGATTGTAATGAATGTAAAGGTTCAGAGAAAGGTGTTTTTTTTTTTTTCAGCCTAACTCAAAAGAAAACTAGAGTAGTTAGATATAAAGTATATATTCATTGTTTGTAAAGATGAATCAATCATATAAAACTCTAGGTGAATTAACTAACAAGAGAGACCACATCAATTAGAGTTATTAGACCTAAAGAGTAGACAAGAGTCATTTTGCAAGTATAAAACAGCAGATAGCTATGAATAACCCAATGTCTATGTATTGATTAACAATTAAAAGGACATTTTTCAAACATAGTAAACTATATATAATTTGCACAAAGAGAAATATGCAATTTGAATCTATATAAACAAAAATAATATTGACTACCTTTCACCCACAAATAAAGGTACAAAGTTTAAGTTGTTTCTCTGCTGTATTCAACAAGATCTTGGCAGGAAAAATGGTACCAACCCTCTATAATTTCTTTCAGGAAATAGAAGTAAATAATCGCTTTCTAATTGACCTTGTAAGCTTCCATTACTTTCATACCAAAACTTGAAAAAGACAGTACAAGAAAATAAATCCATGGACTCATATCTCACCTGAACACAAGTGAAAAATGACTCAAATTTCAATAAAAAAATCAATCAATATATATATAAAATAAATAATATAGATGTATTACACTCATATAACTCTACTTCAACTTTTAAAAATTAATCAATATAAATGATGAATTAATGCAGTTCTCTCGCAATGTACAAGACTCAACAGCAAATAGATCATGAACCTTTCCACAAGGCTTTGTATCCTGAATCTTTTAGAATAGAAAGTGGGAAATATATTGGGAAATTTTAATCAAATACCAATTTATTATGACTCTTAGAAAGTTCACTGGGTAACATAGCAGACTATATCTTTGCTATGTATTATATTGATAGGAAATGCCTTGGGATAAGAAAAAAAAAAGAATCCAAAGACCAAAGAAGGGAGGCCTTGGAAAATTTTAAAGTAGTAAATGGGCAGTTTAAAATGCACTGAGGAAAGCTGGGCGTGGTGGCACATGCCTTTAATCCCAGCACTCTGGAGGCAGAGGCAGGAGATTTCTGAGTTCAAGGCCAGCCTGGTCTACAAAGTGAGTTCCAGGACAGCCAGGGCTATACAGAGAAACCCTGTCTTTAAAAAAAAAAAATTCACTTAGGGTCCACAGATACATCTACACCTTATATTTTATTGTTTATTTTTTGTTGACTTTTACATATTTTATTTTTTATTAGATATTTTCTTCATTTACATTTCAAATGCTATCCCTTTTCCTAGTTTCTTCTATGAAAGTTCTCTATAAACTCCCCGTGCCCTGCTCCCCAACCCACGCCCTCCTGCTTCCTGGCACTGCTATTCCTTTGTACTGGGACATATAATCTTCGCAAGACCAAGGGCATCTGGTCCCATTGATGGCTGACTAGGCCATCCTCTGCTACACATGCAGCTAGAGACACAAGCTCTGCGGGGTACTGGTTAGTTCATATTGTTTTTGCTCCTATAGGGTTGCAGATCCCCTTTTGCTTCTTGGGTACTTTCTCTAGCTCATTCATTGGGGACCCTGTGTTCCATCAAATAGATGGGTGTGAGCATCCACTTCTGTGTTTGCCAGCACTGGCATAGCCTCACAAGACATAGCTATATCAGGGTCCTGTTAGCAAAAAGTTGCTGGCATATGCAACAGTGTCTGGGTTGAATAGTTGTTTATGGGATCGTTCCTTGGATGGGGCAGTCTCTGAATGGTCATCCTTCCTTCTCAGCTCCAAACATTGTCTCTGTAATTCCTTTCATGGGTATTTTGTTCTCCCATTCTAAGAAGGTATGAAGTATCCACACTTTTGTCTTCTTTCTTCTTGACTTTCATGTGTTTTACAAATTGTTTCTTGGGAATTCTAAGTTTCAGGGCTAATATCCACTTATCAGTAAGTGCATATCATATGTGTTCTTTTGTGATTGCGTTACCTCACTCAGAATGATATCCTCCAGATCCATTAGTACTAGTACTCCAGTAGTACTCCATTGTGTAAATGTACCACATTTTCTGTATCCATTCCTTGTTGAGGAACATTTGGGTTCTTTCCAACTTCTGGCTATTATAAATAAGGCTGCTATGAACATAGCAGAACATGTGTCCTTATTACAAGTTGGAATTTCTTCTGGGTATAAGCCCAGGAGAGTTACTGCTGGATCTTCTGGTAGTACTATGTCCAATTTTTTATTTTATTATATGTAAGTACACTGTAGCTGTCCTCAGAAGAGGGAGCCAGATCTCGTTATGGATGGTTGTGAGCCACAATGTGGTTGCTGGGATTTAAACTTATCACCTTCGGAAGAGCAGTCAGGTGCTCATACCCGCTGAGCCATCTCACCAGCCCGACTTTTTTGTTTTGTTTTGTTTGTTTTGTTTGTTTTTTTGGTTTTTTTTTTTGTTTTTCGAGACAGGGTTTCTCTGTATAGCCCTGGCCATCCTGGAACTCACTTTGTAGACCAGGCTGGCCTCGAACTCAGAAATCTGCCTGCCTCTGCCTCCTGAGTGCTGGGATTAAAGGCATGCACCACCACGCCCGGCCTATGTCCAATTTTTTAAGGAACCACCAAACTGATTTCCAGTGTGTTTGTACCAACTTGCAATCCCACCAGCAATGGAGGAGTGTTCTTCTTTCTCCACATCCTTACCAGCATCTGCTGTTATCTGAATTTTTTATCTGAGCCATTCTGACTGGTGTGAGGTTGAATCTCAAGGTTGTTTTGATTTGCATTTCCCTGATGATTAAGGATATTGAACATTTTTTCAGGTGCTTCTCACCTATTCAGTATTCCTCAGTTGAGAATTCTTTGTTTAACTCTGTACCCCATTTTTAATAGGGTTATTTGAGTTTCTGGAGTCCAGCTTCTTGAGCTCTTTGTATATCAAACAAAAGACAGAGTCCTATAACTTTGTACTCCTGTGTGTGTGTGTGTGTGTGTGTGTGTGTGTGTGTGTGTGTGTGTGCAGAAATATATGCATATAGACCCACAGACAGTCATATAAACATTCACACATAGGATGGTTATAGCAAAGCTTCAGCAAGCAGGCCCCAAGCATTTCACACATACATGCATACAAGCTCCAACATATATCCAGATAAGTTTTACATATATACATACATACACACATACAGTTGATGGTTAGAAGGAATGATGCTTGAGACCCTATTCACATAAAGTTTACATACAAACATACATACACATAGTTGATAGATGGAAGGAACAATGTTCCAACCTACCACACACTTTATTCTTTCTTTCTTAATATATATATATATATATATATATATATATATATATATATATATATCTCCCAACAAAAGTCTTCAAGCTGTATAAAATTACAATGTGATTGTACTTCAGTTTTCTTCTAGTGAGTGCTTAAGATAAAACAATGTGCTTTTCATAACTTTATAAGAAATATCATTATGTAGTACAGGTAAAGAAATCAAATTATTATTTTTTATATATTTTTTTTCCTCTCTTTATTAGATATTTTCTTCATTTACATTTCACATATTATCCAGAAATTTTCCCTTACCCTCCCGCGTCCCCGCCCTGCTCCCCTACCCACCCCCTCCCACGTAATGGCCCTGGCATTCCCCTGTTCTGGGGCATATAGAGTTTGTATGACCAAGGGGCCTCTCCTCCCAATGATGGCCAACTAGGCCATCTTCTTCCATATATGCAGCTAGAGACATGAGCGCAGGGGGAACTAGTTAGTTCATGTTATTCTTCCACCTAGAGNCAAAGGATAATAAAGGGAAACCACCAAAACAAGGATGGAAACTACACCCTAGAAAAAACTAAAAAGTAATCCTTCAACAATCCTAAAAGAAGACAGCCACAGGAACAGAATCCCAACCTTAACAGCAAAAATAACAGGAAGCAACAACTACTTTTCTTTAATCTCTCTTAATATCAATGGACTCAATTCCCCAATAAAATGACATAGACTAATAGACTGGCTACGCAAACAGGACCCAACATTTTGTTGCTTACAGGAAAGGCACCTTAGGGAAAAAGACAGACACTACCTTAGGGTTAAAGGCTGGAAAACAGTCTTCCAAGCAAATGGTCCAAAGAAAAAAGCTGGAGTAGCCATTCTTATATCGGATAAAATTGACTTTCAACCCAAAGTTATAAAAAATGACAAGGAGGGGCACTTCATACTCATCAAAGTTAAAATCAACCAAGATGAACTTTCAATTCTGAATATCTATGCCCCGAATACAAAGGCAGCCACATTCATTAAAGAAACTGTAGTAAAGCTCAAAGCACACATTAAACCCCACACAATAATAGTGGGAGACTTCAACTCCCCACTCTCACCAATGGACAGATCTTGGAAACAGAAACTAAACAGAGACACACGGACACTAACAGAAGTCATGAGACAAATGGATTTAACAGATATCTACAAAACATTTCATCCTAAAGCAAAAGGATATACTTTCTTCTCAGCGCCACATGGTACCTCTTCCAAAATTGACCATATAATTGGTCACAAAACAGGCATGCACAGATACAAAAATATTGAAATTATCCCATGCATCCTATCTGACCACCATGGACTAAGGCTGATCTTCGATTGCATGACTTTCTAATCTGTGGATATTGGCTTTGAATCTTCAGACATGTCATTTGGAATAGCCATAGAATTCAGGGAATTACCAAGGGGCCATGGGGGAGAGGTTCCATGAGGGGAGATGGAAAGAAATGGTATAAAACCTTAAATGGGATTAAGGGAACAGGAGGAGTTAAATTGGAATAGGAAGTGGCAAGTTAGGAAATGTATGTAATTTGGTAAGGAATAAAAAAAAAACTTATGGCCTTATAAAACCTTATAAAAACTCCTTATTGAAACCTACCTACTATTGTATGTTTCCTAAAATATATACATGTATATACATATAATTAGAACAAAGTGTTAAATCAATTTACCCTTTAGTGGGCAACTACAGCCCCACTTGGTACCAAATCCATTTGAATATAGTTAATCTAACAGGGGCAACACCTCTAAAGAAAGCTAATTCTACCACTTCCAACATTTATCAAGGCCAAAAAACAGTTTTATTTTAATCATTCACTGTCTCTGGCTTTTAAAATCTTTAAGTCCCCTGCTTTCATAGTGATTTTGTGATCTTGTGTCATGGGAGGATGGAGATGTAATACAGAGGAACTCTTTATGTCCAGGTACTCTGCATGCTCATTTGCTATTCCTTGACCAGTTATAGATCCCAGAATTAACTGCCATTTATTGCAAATAGAAAATTTTCTAATGAGAATGAGTGTTGAGATATGCACTAATATATGACTAAAACAGTGGTTATGAATTAGTTTATGTTCATAGAAGCCTTATTTATAATATCCAGAAGCTGGAAAGAACCCAGATGTCCTTCAACAGAGGAATGGGTATAGAAAATGTGGTACACTTACACAATGGAGTACTACGTAGCTATTAAAAAACAATGAATTTATGAAATTCTTAGGCAAATGGATGATCTGGAGGATATCATCCTAAGTGAGATAACCCAATCACAAAAGAACTCACATGATATGTACTCACTGATAAGTGGATATTAACTCAGAGGCTCAGAATACCCAAGATAAAATTTTCAAAACACATTAAACTCAAGAATAAGGAAGATCAAAGTATGAATACTTTGATCCTTCTTAGAAGGCGGAAAATACCTGTGGAAGGAGTTACAGAGACAAAGTGTGGAGCAGAAACTGAAGGAACGACTATCCAAGACTGCCCTATCTGGGAATCCATCCCATATACAAGCACCAAACACAGACACTATTGTAGATGCCAACAAGAGCTTGCTGACAAGTGCCTGATATAGCTGTCTCCTGTGAGGGTCTGCCAGTGCCTGACAAATACAGAAGTGGATGCTCACCGCCATCCATTGGACTTACCATAAGATCCTCCATGAAGGAGCTAGAGAAAGTACCCAAGGAGCTGAAGGGGTTTTCAGCCCCATAGGAGGAACAACAATGTAAACTAACCAGTACCTCCCAGAGTTCCTTGTGACTAAACCACCTACCAAAGAAAACACATGGTAGGACTTATGGCTCTAGCTGCATATGTAGCAGAGGATGGCGTAGTTGGTCATCAATGGGAGAAGAGGCCCTTTGTCCTGTGAAGGTTCTATGCCCCAGTATAGGAGAATGTTAAGCCAGGAAGTAGGAGTGGGTGGGTTGATGATCAGGGGGAGGGGAGAGGGAATAGGAGATTTTTGGAGGGGAAACCAGGAAAGGCAATAACATTTGAAATGTAAATAAGGAAAATATCTAATAAAAAAAGAAAAGAAAGGAATTAGTTTAATCATCTTATGGAATGAGTGGGCTTAACTCTGATCAGAAACTGGATGCTTATTTGCCCCACTTCCATACCATTATTAATCCAGTGGCTGTATCAGGCTAGGATGGTCATTATTTTATCTGTTATGTCTCAAAGCTGAATAAGGTTGATGATTTTAATTATGTATTGCATCTACCAGCCCTATGAAATCTAATCAGTAGTGAAGAAGCTTTCAGGTACATACCACATTCATTCCTCCATATTCTTACTTAGGTATGTTATACCTTGAGCAATAGTCCTAACACCAAGTAAACTGGGGAACCTAAGAGCAACAACAATAGCCTTTTGGGGGACTGAGAGTTTACTGACCAACATTGCCATAAAAAGTTAACCTATTGTTAGCAGTGAGATTTTTGTAAGCCTATGGTCTCATATAGGGTCATTTTTACTCAATCATATGTTAGATACATTTAAAATATTTTCACACACATATGTACATATATATGAATATTTTCATATATTCATGTATATGAAATATTAATATACTTCACATATGTATAATCTATTATTACCAATCATCTATCTGTGTATGTATGTGTGTGTGTATGTATGTATGTATGTATGTATGTATGTATCTATCTATCTATCTATCTATCTATCTATCTATCTATCTATGTACCTATTATCTATCATTTGTAGCTGTGTTTATATTTTAGAAACCTTTTTCAGTAATAATTTTCAAATAACTTTTTCCCAGAAGGTCTTTAATGTATCTATCTATCCCAACACCTTGTGGTCTGTCATGCCTCCACACTCACATTCCATTTAACTTTCCATTATTCCCTTCTCCATTCATATCACTGTATTCTATCCACACACCCTTAAAATAATCCTTCTTCACATCCTTCTCCCAGCTTCCTGAATTCAGCAGAAAAAAATTAATCTTTTCCTTATTTAGAGATTTTTTTGGTTAGCCACTTCTGTCTCCTAGGAACATTGATGTCCCATGTCTGATAGTGTTCTGATTTTCTTGTCACTCTATTTCACCAGGTAAAAAGACTCTTACTTTACAGCTAATCTCCCTTAATACATTTCTCCAATGTTTTATGGATTTCAAAGATAAACCTATTCCTAATAGTTTTCTACTATGTACATCATTTTCCTCTACCTGCTTTCATACTTTTTCAATGTCTTTGATTTTCACAAGATTGTTACTTATTAGCATGTATTTCTTTGTGTTCATCAAATTTAGACATCCTGCACATCAATTTGTCAACATAGAGTCTGTTTTTGAATATTAGAAGTTTATATATATCATATATTTGTGTACCTATATACCCTTAATTCCTCTCTTTCTGAAGACTGCCATAAAAGAAAATTTCTATTCAGTGGTTCATTATACTTTCTAATATTTTTTATTTCCTCAATGAGACTTTGTATATTTTCATTTGTAGCAAGCAAGGGTATTAGGAAGTGCTCCTTGAAGCAAAATTTCAGTCATGATTAAGTTATCTTCTTTTGTGTTAGTTTCCATGACTCTGTTTTCCCAGAATTGACACCTATCATCTTAAATTGCTTTTTAAACATACATGGTATGTGAGCAAATTTTTACAGAGATATAGGAAGATTTCCTTATTTCTTGGGTAGATGTCCAGATTCTGCTTTCAGATTTCTTAGGCACCCATGGGAGGAGAGATACTCAGTACTGAGGCAGGATTAGGAGCCACAGTTAGACTCTTCATTATCTGACTTGGGTAGTACATGTGGCCTTGTAACAGCTAGATGCTGATAGAAGTCTTAATTCTTTACTAAGCCTTTCTTAAAAGCTACCAAATTAGGAGTGCAGTTGGAGTTTATGTAGAATTTATGGAGCTTCATGAAGCCTGAACTTACACTGAACAAGGTAAGGAAGTTGCCACTTTTTCATGGAGAAAGGAAAATCCAGTTGTCGGCTTAATAGTCTTTGACGCTTCCTATACAGGTCTAAACTGTATTTTATTGCATTCCGTTATGAGTTAAGAGTAGGAGCTTAACTAGCGTAGACTAGATTTATTATTTTTACTTTTTTAAGATTTCATCAATACTTGCTATATTTACATTATTCCTAACTTCTCTTGCCATGTCTTCTCTACCCAACTGACTCTCAAATTCATGGCCTCTTCTTTAGTTACTATTGTTACATATCTATCTATCTATCTATCTATCTATCTATCTATCTATCTATCTATCTATCATCTATCTATCTATTATCTACTAAATGGATAATATATCTATATAACAATATATATTTATAACAATATAATATTTAATAATATAATAATATTACTGTCATTAAGTCTATTTCATTGCTCTTGGATACCCCAGTTTTCTTGGTGTTAAGACTATTGCTGAAGTAATTGCATACCTGAGTGAGAATATGGAGAAATAATAATAATAATAATAAAATATAATAAGTATGTCTACTTACACATATACATATACAAACACAACAAACATAACTACACACACACACACACACACACACACACACACACACACACACACACATCCTGGAGAGTCTATTTAGCATTGCTCCCTTATGTATATGTGTAGAGAGGACCATTGGTATTGGGTAAACAAATAGAAAATGAGTTATTACAACAGTCATTCATTTCCTGTACCTCTTTCTCTAGCAGGAGTGGGAGTAGGCTATAAAATTGTTCCTTTCCACACTGACATGTCAAGTTTATTGTTGTTGATGTTGTTGTTGTTGTTGCTTGTTTTTGTAGTTCTTTGCTATTTTGAAATGACCAATCCTTTGTTGGGACTATTTTCCCCCCCGCACCAAACATTTGCTTTCTGGGCATCTGATAATTTCAGTGTGGAATATTGGAGGAGGCCTCATCCAGAGTGCTTCTAGAGATTTCTAGGTTCTCAGCAAAATACTATTTTTCTAGCTTTTAGTCTTTAATGTTTGTTTTACATGTAATGTTCAGGGACTTTAGATTTAGCTTAAGGGTAGATATATGGACAAAAAGACCTACTAAAGTTTCTTGAAGCAACAGTTCTCTTTTGATTTATTTTTCTTTTTGAATTAAATGCCCAGAAATAGTGAAGCAGTATGCAAAGTGGGGAAATGCTTCAAAAGTAAATCTGTAATACCCAAGATATTTGAAAAAGGATGAGAGTATTTGGTAATATGTTAGAATTTATGGTAAATCCACAAAACTTATTTTAAAAGATTTGGAGATCAATTTAAAACCACATTTAAAATTATGATTAAAAGTAAAGAATCATGAATATAAACTAAATGCTTTAAAATAACATTACTAAAACTCTTACTTTGCCAATGTCAATCTGAAAGGTAAAAATTTTATACTGAATTGACAAAATGTTACAATTGCAAATTTTAGAAACAGGACAAGCATGTGGTTTGTTAATATATGGGGAAATATGGCAATTTTTAGAAACAGGAAAGGCTTATACATGTGGTTTGTGTAATATATGGGAAAATAAGGCAGTTTTTAGAAACCAAGTCTTAAGTTTTATAGAAAGCAATAATTTCAAATTATTACATTGGAGCAAAAAAAAAACCCCAAATTTTCCAACACTGCCTCATTTTCACTACATGTGGAATAATGAATCATGACAGGGTGTGGGTTTCCAGTTGCCTCGGTGTGAGATATCTTAACTTCTTGTAAATGAACTACATTCAGATGGGGAACAAGTATATAATTTTTTACAGTTACAGTCTTTTGCTTTCCTGAGTGTCTGGGCCAATGAAGCATGGGGACTTTTCAATGCAAGCTTCCTCTGAGTCAAGCATTGTATAAGAAAGCCTCTCTATAACTACTTAGAAATTATCTCATGTATTTTCTCCTCTATCACATTATTCTTTTACAAAGTAGTAACAAATTCCTCAAGAATGTAAAATGATTAAGGCTACACCCAAATGCACTAATGTGCTTGGCCCTCCAATATGTCTGTAATAATGTTGATTTTTTTCATGATTTCTTGAGATTTTCTCTTTTCTCTTGTGAGAAACACATAGACATAATGATACAAATCCATAAAGGACACCAAGTAGATTGGTATATATTTTCCCAGAGATCTGAAACCCATGGGTTTTTTATGTATGCTCTTTTACTCTTTGGGTGTTTTAGCAGCATACATGTCTCAAAACATTAATGACTTAATGAGTGTTACCTGCCATGCACTAAAGTGGATTAAGTTAGAAGTTAGTGCTCCGCTTTGCAGTTTATACACATCTCCTCCCCACAACTACCTTTTCTTTTCTACAGGGTATTTCTGGCCATCCTTTAAGGATTTTAAAGACATCGCTCCAACCTAATTTGCTTAAATTCTCACAATGTTTCCAAGGCAAATGGGTAGTTTAGTCTGCCAGGGCAGCCATTTCATGTGAATAATTGTCTACCTATTGGTGTATTCCCTACAAAAAAATTGGTGAGGCTCCTTGAAACTAAGACTGGGTGTTCTAAATCATATCTACTTCCCAAAGTTTGTACCAAACACAGTACCTGATTGCTTCAAAACAGGACTGAGTGTCAAGAATTTCACTGTGCATTTAATCTGATCCTTGAGACATATTCTGGAAAGTAAGTTAAGAAAATCAACTGAGCTCAAATGAAAATACTTATAATTGGGTTTCCTAATGTTAAGTAGATAGTATGAAGTTAACACGCTTAAAGGTAATTAGGTTTAGCTACATCCCTCATAATCCATACTTTGCAAAATCAAAATTGTCATCAAAGGACTCAACTTACTGGTCAGAGAAATGGGCCATGGCAGATGTGGCCTCCTGAGCTACTTAAAGAGTCATTAATGGATCACTTCCTAAACTTGGTCCCAGGATCCTTATATGCTTCCTTTCTAGCAGGAGGTTTTATATGCCCTTACAAAGCTAGTAGGAGCTAATTTGACAGCTATTCTCAGTCTTAGTCACAGGGTCTGGGAAGCAGGCAGGAAGCAAGGGAGGGCCCTGGAATAGTATGCTCCTCCATTAAATAAAATATCAGCTGGCTAAGTTTTCTATCAAATATTTCAAATTGTGAATATAATTTTAAGTTATTATGGGCATTTCTTAACTATAGCTTTTTTAAACCTATTATAATGTTCTCACTAGCAAATACTATAATTAGTTTTATATTGCTTGCAAAATTCTATGAATGTAGAGCAATTGGTATAAAATAATATTTTTGGATATAAAAGAAGAAATATGTATAGACTAGAAATAAATATTCCACTCATGTGCTTCAGATTAAATAAATTTGTACTTCCCTATATATATAATTTGCTCTGAATGTTGACAGATTTCCATATATAACATAGTGAGCAATATACTTTATAATATTTGAGAATCTGAATTTTCAACCTTGCTTTAATGGTCCCTGTTTATTCAATCTTGGGAAGAATAGGGGAGGTTAAAAATTGATTGAGAATAAAGAACTGATATTCATGAAGTGATATCTCAGTTGACACATAATAATAAAATGATATAATAATAAAAATCATTCTTAAAATATGGTTTTGAAAAAGCTGAATGTAGTTTATAAATTTGTACTATGTACACTATAGTTTTGTGAATGATAACTGCCCCCCATAGTCTCAGGCATGTGAAGCCCTGTTCTCTTTGGAAGTGCTGTTTCAGAAGGTTTAGGAATGAAGACTTGCCGGAGGAAGTGTGTCCCTGGAGGCCAGATTTGAGTTTATAACCTCTGCTTGCTTTCTGCTCCAGGCTTGTGGAAAAAGCTGTGATCTTCTAGCTTTCTAGTTCTGTATCCATGCCTGCTTCCTTCCTCCCTGTGGTGATGGACGCCAACCTTCTGAATAAACTCTTTGTTCTATGAGTTGCAATGGTCATTATGTTTTATCATAGTGGCTGAAAGTAAGTGCTACACAGAACACAGTTATAATTTTAGAAGCAGCTAGACGACTGTGGGGAACATATGTAAGTGAGATGATTCTTACAAATATCAATAATCAGAAGCCCTACTAAGCAACTAAAGAATTTCTTGATGTTTAAATTCAGCTCCCACAGAAAGAAGCATTCTAGGTCCACATCATTAAATTTAGAACTCATTTCTATCAAGTCATGGTGTACTTTGAAGATCATATTTCTTCTTGCTCTTTCAAAAACTCACATATATATTCTAGTACTTTATCTTATATGCAAGCAGAACATGTGAACATTTTCATTTGGTAGGAATGAATCATTTAGGAAATGCAAAACCAGAAAACCTTGTGTTCTTTAATTAGGAAGCCAGTGGAGTATGGATTAAAAGCCATTTATATGAGGCTCTAATTTCTTTGGTGCCTTTTGTTCTCCACAACTCTCTGATGAATTTTTTGACATTCTCTTTAGCAGTACAGGAGGGACAGAATAGCACAAGGCTTAGACCTGCAACATATGGAGGCAGGCTTATTGGCTTTGTGTTATAGGATTGCCTTGAGAAAATTAATTAAGCATTTTAGTACTAGCTGCACTCCTTTTTATTTATTGAAACTTATATTGTGATACTGATTTGTGACATCAGGTTTGAAGAAACAAATCAACATTGTACAAATTCCCAGTTACTTTCAATGCTGACATTTCACAAAATTGTATTATAATATTAAAATGTACAGTGTTGATGATATCTAATTATCATGCTCAGGTGTTTTTAACTTGTATTCACTTTCATATATATATATATATATATATAGAGAGAGAGAGAGAGAGAGAGAGAGAGTATATTTCATTTTTATCCTATATAATATATCATGTTTAATGAATATACACATAATATATGTATATGTTATATACATATACATATATTATATACAAAAATAATGTATATTATGTATTGTTTATATGTATACACACATATATGTATATACACACACACACATATATATATATATATATATATATATAGTTTTATCACATTTTGTTTTTGTGTTTATGATCACTGTGATGTTGAGTCATCACCAGCCTTTTTAAAATCTCAATCACCTCTCTTCTTTCTACTTCCTGCAACAAAAAGTGATGTTTCCTTTAAAAAAATTTTTTTTTAGAATTTAAAGTTGTACAGTATAAAAATTTTATGTCTGATTACTGTTATTTCTTTCAAAGTTATTTTATGGAATTTTATCAAAGTTATTACATGAACCTAATTGGCTGCTTTTAATTGCTGCATAGATTCTGCTCATATCTTTATACTTCAATTTGATTCATTTTTGATTCTTTGAAAACTACTTGGTCTATTTTGAATATTAAGTTACTGCAAGTAATACTAGAAATTCATGTGTGCAAACCTAAGTGTTCTTTTATTTTTTTTGGATGCATGCTTCAGAGGATAGTCCAGCCTGCATCTTGTGGCAAATGGATTTACAAGGAACTGCCAGAATATTGTTGATTTGGCTGCACCACTTTAAACTTTCAGCAGGCATATACTGACAGGCCGATTTCTCAGCAATTTGAATGAAATCTGGGATTCATATTTTTAATTTATTTTTAAAAATTCAATTCANAACAATTCTGGGTTAAATTTTTGTGATGGGTGGGTGGCAAGAATTCCTGGAAGAATTACGGGAAGGACTAATTGGATGGTGTGTGTTTGTGTGTGTGTGTGTGTGTGTGTGTGAGAGAGAGAGAGAGAGAGAGAGAGAGAGAGAGAGAGAGAGAGAGAGAGGAGTTTTGGGAGTTCTTTGGGAGTAGATTTTGTTAGATATATAGTTAGTTGACTATGATTCCCCCACTTTAGTTTGTTAACATTGTTGTACAATCTGGTTTTACAATTTCAGGAATCATTTTCTGTGCTTTTAGAGTCCCATTCAGAAATCCTTGCCTAGGTTAGTGTCACTAAGCATTTCCCTCATTCTTCTATATCAGTTTCAGAGTAAGTTCTTACATTTAGATGAGATCTTTCAAGAATTTTGAATTATTGAAGAGGCTGTCATTTTGTTCCCAGTGTGTGTTTTTGATATCTTTGTAAAAGGCTAGATGACTGTAGCTGTGGATTTATTCCTGCATCAGTGAGTCTATTCCACTGATGCTTGTATCTGCTTTGTGTCAGCACCACCGTGATGTTTGTTTGGCTCTGTGGTGTAATTTGAGATCAGGGGCTGAGATACTGCAGGGATGGTCTTTCTACATGGGGCCGCCTTGTCTAGTTGATATCTTCTGTGCTTCTGTCTGAATTGTAGGATTTTATCTGTGAAGACTGACAGAGTGAATCTGCTGGAGATCATACAGAGTCTGTAGCACATTTTGGTAACACAGAGTGTTCTATGGTACAATCCAGCCAGTCAATGTAAGGCAGGCAAACACATAAACGAGAACTTAACAATCTGGGACTCCATGTGATTTAGGCTATGTACAATTAATGAATTGTTAATTAACTATGAAAATTAATTCATTTAGCAGTCTCAGTCCCTTATTTTGTACACATTTCAGTTCTCAATATTGTACCTAATTAACTGCTAGCAAAGCAGGACCCCACACCTATGGCAGGCTGTACATAGACTCCTTTACAGAAAATGGAATAACTTTCTCCTGTTAACTACTATTTAACTTGGACAGATCCTATTCCATCTCCCTCCTATTGCATCTAGATACAGAATATTAGAAGGCTTATCCAGCCTGAAATGATTCGGTGTTTGGTGTGCATTCATAATAAGGCAAGTTCTGTCTTCAAAATAAACTTTTAGGAAAAAAAAATAAACTACTTACCATCATATGATTATATATAATTGGGAGTGTAGATGATTAAAATGTAGATGCATTTGTCATGTGACAATGCATGCAAAGTGGATAAATGGTTATATAAATTAATTTGTCAATCAACATAGAAAACTATACCTATTGTGCCCCTAAGCAATCAAATTCCTTTTCCTCTTTAACATCATAAAAGGAATTCACAAATAATAATAGATACCCTTGAGAACATTTTCTCATGTAAAACATTGTCAAACTTGACTTTGTATTCTTCTTTACCATACTACTACTTTCCTTTGAATGTTTCCTTGTTACTCTGAAAATCTATTTATATTTCAATGATTGCATGCAATGCCAAGAACATAGAAACACCCATTTCCAGATCCTGACAATAATAGATGATAACAGAAAGATGTTCCACCTTTGGGGATCTTCTTCATTTCTTTATTCAGTGTCCTACAGCTTTCATTCTAAAGGGTTCTGAAACCTTAATTAGCTGTATTCCTAGGTATTTTATGATGCCTTGAGGGTATTCCAAGTGAGATTTCTTTATGCGTTCTCCTGTATGTTCATTGTTAGGATATAGGAAAGATGCTGACTCACTTTTGTGGTTTTTATTTATTTATTTTTTTAGTTTTTGTTGATGAAAATGTTTTTCAGCTCTAATAGTGTTAGATCAATAGTAGATCTTTGAGGGTCTCAAGTGTAAAATTTCATCTACACATAAGAATGTCTTGGTTCCTTCCTGTTTGTATACATTTTCTTCCTTTATCTTGTGTCATTGCTCCAGCCAACTCTTGAATACTCTATTGACTAAAACACAGAGATTGGGCACACTCATTTTGCTTTTGGTATAGAAGAAAAATCATTCATTTTTTTCTTCACTTAATGTAATACTCACTCTAGATTTTTGTAATATAATGCCTTTAGTATGTTCTGATTACCTTCTTCTGTTCTTAATCTTCGTGGTTTTTTTTAATCATAAAATGAAGTTGTGCTTTCTCAAAAAATCTGTTTTCCATCCATCAAAAAGGTTATAAAATTGTTTTACTTATTCCTGTGTGTTTTTATTGTATTTATTGATCTGCATTTGTTACATTTGTATTCCATGCCAGCAATGAAATCTACAAAGGCCACTGATAGATTAGAGACATCCATAAAACAGAAATTAGTAAAATGTATGTAGATTCCTATGATGCCAAATTTTTGTTTAGGGGAATAATATAGATAATGTCATGAATTTACATATTATCTTTGCACAAAGGTCATGTTGAAAGACCCCCAACGTGAGGACTTTTGACTCAGGAGAGGCGACACCCCAAATCACTCACGAGAAACAGTCTTGATGCAAACAGCAAGAGGATTTTTATTTCAAGAACTCTCGGGCCCAAAGTCAAGCAGCGGACTTTGGTGCCCTGCGGTAGCTGGGAGAGGGGGTATAAAGAAGGGGAAGGCTGAGTCATTAGAATGGGTATGACAAATTACAGCTCTTCTCTGGCAGAGCTGTCTTTGATAAACATTTCACAGGGGATTGAGGAGCTTGTAAACGATTTATAGCTTATCTCTGGTGGGGTCATAGGCTATCCTTGGCAAACATTCCACAAGAAATGGGGAAGCTGAGCAAACATCTTAAGGGGATGATGAGTTTCAGTTTATCTTTGACGTAAGAGTTACAGGCTATCTTTACCAAACATCCCTGGTCCTTTACACAATGAGTTAGGCACCTGGGCAGGTCACCTAGTGGTCATCTGCTTCTCAGGCTGCCAGGTAGGAGAAACAGGTCTAGGAAGTTGGGGTCTTACAATGTCAACCTTCTTGCTCTACATATAATTTTCATCATACATCCTATCAGACATGAACACTGTTAGATATCTTTTTTAAAGCCAGGTTTGTAACTGGGAATTTTCAATTAAGGATAACTCCACTTGAACACAGATTCACCAGCAATTTACATTTACAGGGGAAAAATATCAAACCAAAAACATACATACAAAATTTAAAACATAGCAAGTATGAACATTTTTAATTTTTCCTGTGAGAGCACTGTTGTCTTAGCATACACACACACACACACACACACACACAATTATAAAAAAAAAAACATTGTAAAGCCCTATAGATTATCTCCTACAAATTTATCTGTAAATATTCTTTAACAGCAGATCAAATTTATCCAAATGGGAGTGGTGCAGGAACTTAAAGCAGATTTAGTATTGCTAAAATCAGCAAAGGGAAAATAAGATAGTATTGGTGTAAAAGCACACACGTCCAAATATAGCATGGAGTCTGGAAACAAATTCCTGTATTCAGAGTACCCTAGTGCTTGAGTTTTCTAGTAACACACAATGGCAGCAGTATATTCTATTTGACAAATGGCAGTAGAAAGATTGATAGAAAAAATAAACTAACAACACCATGTACAGAGATCTATTTACATTCAATTAAAAGCTCAGATGTAAGACTGAAATTTTCAAAATTAGTAGAAAAAAAATACAGCAAAAACTTCCTTTAATTTCCTCTTAGTATATTTCAATATACAATGAAAATCAGAGACAATGAAGATGAAAATAAAGTCAGGTTTATATAAAGCAGAAAGCTTCAACACAGAAGGAAAACTATTTGGAAAGTGAAAAATAATCAGTAGAAATGGGGAAATATTTGCAACAATGATGTATATGATAGTAGGGCATCATTCAACTTATAGACAAAATGTATGCAGCTCAATTAGAAATAAATGTGATTTAAAAGTACTTGAGTAAAACATCTAATAAGGAAGTATTCATATCATTAAAGAATATGTAAAAAGACTACCAACAGAAACGGGCTTCAGGGAAATGCAGCTCAGATTTACATGGACTTAATCACTTTGCTCTTGCTCATATCAGTGCTTGGAGAGATGGCCCAATGGGTGAGAGTACTTCCTGCTTTTACTTGAATTTGCAGATGCCTCCCAACATAGAAGCAGTGCCTTACCATCATTCAGAACTCAAGTTCAAGAATCCAAAGTACCCTTTTCCTTTTGCTGACCTCTGAAGACCTTATTCCCTACAGCTCTTATGTAGAAAGCAAAGATAATGATCATTGACATATGAATGAAGGGAGAAAGCAAGATTAATCAGTCATTGTAATAAGGAAATCCCCACCATTTTTGACATGGTTGAAAATGAAAGACTAAGTAATTTTATTTACCCAGTGGGAACTCTAAAATAAATTCATAGAAGCTAAGCACAGGTTCCAGGCTATAAGGGGTAGACTGAAGGAAAAAAATGGAGAAGTTTGATCAAGGTTCTCACAAGCTAACTATGTTCTGAACAATTAATACATAGCATTTGCATGACAACCTGTAGTAAGGGATTTTAAGATCATATTTTTATCAAGAAAATAAATTTTAGTGTTGTTATCACATATTAAAAAAACAAGAACTGGAAAGGGGGTGTGAGTTACATGAAATAATGGATAGGCTTGATTCTAAAGATCATTTTACAATGTCTCCATTGACAAAACCAAATTTATATCATAAATATATGTGACATATTTTCCAGTGATATCTTAATAAGTTAAAGATAATATATTAAGAAAACAATTAGCCTATGTGTTCTAAAATATAAACAGAAAAATAAAAATTGGAGAAGCAGGAGGAGCTGGAGCCAGAGGAGGAAGATCACTTAAAAGTTAAGGACAGCATTCACATCAGCTATTAGATGGAACACAGGGTTCCCAAGGAAGGAGCTAGAGAAAGTACCCAAGGAGCTGAAGGGGTCTTCAACCCTATAGGTGGAAGAATAACCACGAACTAACTAGTACCCCCTGAGCTCATGTCTCTAGCTGCATATATAGAAGAGGATGGCCTAGTTGGCCATCATTGGGAAGAGAGGCCCCTTGGTCATGCAGACTTTATATGCCCCAATACAGGGGAACATCAGGGCCAAGAAGTGGGAGCGGGTGGGTAGGGGAGCAGGGCCGGGAGGGGGGAGGGTATAGGGAACTTTCTGGATAAAACTGGAAATGTAAATGAACAAAATATCTAATAAAAGTTGGAAAAAAGTAAATAAAATTTCAAATGTGTGAAAATATGAACACACTTCATAAATCTAATATAACCTCTTAATAAAATGTTTATGGTTGGCAATAAAATAGTTAATGCATGCTTATAGAAATCAGAAATATGTCAATTTTCAAGGTTTCCGTAAAAGGTTGCATTGTAAGTAATAGCCAGTATAAGATGAAAACTGAATAGGTGACACTCAGGCAAGAAAGGGACAGTTCCTCTCCTCCGCATTCACAAATGGCATAGTCTCCATATAGAAGCAATCTTATTGTATAATTGTATTGTATTGTATAGATGTAGTACTTCTTCAGGATTAAGTCATATTCATCCTTGTACGAAAACACATATGCCTTTTCATGTTCAACTATTGTGCCTGACCCCATAAATGTGCCCAATTACCATATGTTAATAAAACAAAACTAACTTTGGCTTTTAGCAATTCATCTTCAGATGGTGCTTTTTAAATCACATTACCAAACAAAAGCCAATGCATATTTTGACATACAGTGTTAACTCTCAGTCATTAGCACAAGACACAGAGATCACTCATTTATCCTGCAAACACTTCACTTATTTTGACTCTAGACACAACCTGTATCCTGCTTTCCCTTCTGTTTTATTAGCATGTTCACTCTTATTGTTCATGTCTCTATGTCTTAATGCCACAAATGCAAATCTCGCTGAAATTAGTGTATTAATTTTTCCAGGGCTTGTCAACATTTTATGCTGATTCCTGCATATTTTTACTTTTGTCTTCCAACACAAGAAAACATGGTCTTCAATTGAAAGTTTCAGCATGATTATAAATATCTCATATCTAACAAGCCAAATATGCAGTTTCTATTCACTTTCTTACTTATCTTCTGTGTTGAGTGGAGTCCTTTTTTTTTTTTTCTCAGTTCAAAGTTTGACCTGGCTCATTCTAAACATGGCATCTTGGGGAGGTCAGGGCAGGAAATCTAGGTGTCTTTTCTTTCAAAGGTACAGATTACTTGCTCATTTAATACCACACTTCACCCAGTTCACTTCAAAAACTGATTATCTATATTTTTTCTCTTTTAATGCTTCCCACATGCTACTTTGCTCACTGTACTTGGTTCATTTTGGATATACTGAAAAATGCAGAATAGCTCAGTGTGCACAGCTTTGGGGAAAGGTACATTGTGTTTCCCCAAAGAATAGCATATTTCATATATCTATATAAATATGACCAGGCTAAATCACATAGGAAGTCATAACTGTCAAAAATGAAAGACAACGCAATCTTGGCTGAATTTATCCATTTTTACTTCATTTTGCCATCTTTAAGTACTTGGATCTGTAGGGTCATGTCGTATCAGTGAATTATTTCAGCAAACTACCCATGATTCCTTTGGAAGATGAATTGTGCTTTATTTTATTTTATTTTATTTACATTTAAAATGTTATCCCCTTTCCTGGATTACCCTCTTCAAACCTCCTCTAATCATCCCACCTTACCTGCTTCTATGAGGGTGCTCCTGCCTCACTGTCCTAGCATTCTTCTACACTGGGGTATCATGCCTTCATAGGACCAAGGGCCTCCCTTCCTATTGATGCCTGATAAGGCTCCTTCAGCTCCCACAGTCCTTCCCCTAACTTCTCCATTGGGGTCCCTATGCTCAGTCTGATGGTTGGCTGTGAGCCTCTACATTTGTATTGGTTAAGATCTGGAAGAACCTCTCAAGTGACAGTTGTATCAGGCTCCTTTCAGCAAGTACTTCTTGGCATTTGCAATATTGTCTAGGTTCAGTGTCTGCATGTGGGATGGATCCCCAGATGGAGCCAAATAACCTTATTAAAAATGTGGAACAGAGTAAAACAGAATTCTCAACAGAGGAAACTGGAATGGCTAAGAAGTGCCTAAAGAAATGTTAAGCCTTCATAGTCATCAGGGAAATGAAAAATTACCCTGAGATTCTACCTTATACCAGTCCAAATGGCTAAGAGAAAAAAATTCAGGGAGCAGC
>LR749857.1:488363-520048 GCA_902729485.2 Mus minutoides
ATTTGTAGCTAGGTTGGTGTTCCAGTCCCACCACTGGAAGTCTTGCTGAGTTACAAAAGATTGCTGGTTTGGGGTCTATATTATTTTTAGAAGTCCTTTTATTGGTCACCCTCATAGATTCCTGGGGGTTTACACTGAATTAGGTTTCCCCATTGCCTCCCAATAACCTCCGATTTCAGTCATATTTCTTGAACTCTTACCCTCTATACCCCCCCTCGTTGAACTCTCCTATTTTCTTCCCCCACCCACCTCTAGTCCACACACAAAATCTATTCTATTTCCACTTCCCAGGGAGATCTATGCATCTCTCTCTCTCTCTCTCTCTCTCTCTCTCTCTCTCTCTCTCTCTCTTTGGTTTTTTGAGACAGGGTTTCTTTTTTTTTTTTTAAAGATTTATTTTATTTATTATATGTAAGTACACTGTAGCTGTCTTCAGATACTCCAGAAGAGGGCGCCAGACCTCGTTACGGATGGTTGTGAGCCACCATGTGGATGCTGGGATTTGAACTTAGCACCTTTGGAAGAGCAGTCGGGTGCTCTTACCCGTTGAGCCATCTCACGAGACAGGGTTTCTCCGTATAGCCCTGGCTGTCCTGGAACTCACTTTGTAGACCAGGCTGCCTGCCTCTGCCTCCCAAGTGCTGGGATCAAAGGCGTGTACCACCACGCCCAGCTCTAGAGCCCTCTTTATTATATTGTCTCTTTGGGTCTGTGAACTGTAGCATGATTATCATTTATGTAACCATTAATATCCACTTATATCCATGTTTCTATGTCTAGCTGTGTGTTACCTCATTTGGGATGACTTTTTTTATAGTTCCATTCATTTGTGTGAAAATTTCATGATGTCATACATTTTAGCCTGCTGAATATTAGTCTGTATTAGCTCTATAAGTGTGTCACATTTTAATCTTTCTATATTTGAAGAGTATCTGGATTGTTTACTAACTCTGATATCATGAATAATGCTGCTATGAGCATAGCTAAGTAGGTGTCTCTGTGATAGGATGGATCATTCTGTTGATATTCCCAGAAGTGTGTCTTGAGGTAGATCCATTCCAAATTTTTGAGGAACCACCTTATTGATCTCTAAAGTGACTGTGCAAATTTGCACTCCCACCATCAATGGAGGATAATTCCCTGTGCTACATACCCTCATTAGCATGAATCATAATTTGTACTCTTGATCTTAGCCATTCTGACAGGTGTCAAATGGAATCTCAAAGTAGTTTTGATGCATTATTTAAATAAATAACATTGTGCTGTTATAAGAATATGGACAGTTCTTATAATATCATAATGTTATACAATTGCCGGGTATGGTGGCATAAGCCTTTAATTCTAGCACTTGGGAGGCAGAGGCAGGAAGATTTCTGAGTTCAAGGCCATCCTGGTCTACAAAGTGAGTTCCAGGACAGCCAGGGCTATACAAAGAAACCCTGTCTTTAAAAACCAAAAACCAAAAACCAAAAAAAAAAAAAAAGCACTTAGGATCCACAGATAAATCTACATTCTTATAGACAACTTATATTTTGTTTATTTTTTGTTGACTTTTACATATTTTATTTTTTAGTTGTTTATCAGGTTTAGGAGTTCTCTGGTGGAATTTTTGGGTTGCTTAAGTATAATATTATATCATCTGCAAATAGTGGAATTTTGAATTCTTCCTTTCCAATTTGTATTCCTTTGATCTCCTTTTGTTGTCTAATTGCTCTTGCTAGAACCTAGATAACTATCTTGAATAGGTAGGAAGAGAGTGGTCAGCCTTGGCTAGTTCCTTATTTTAGTGAAATTACTTCAAGTTTCTCTCCATTTAGATTGACGTTGAATACTGGTTTGCTCTATATTGCTATAACAATGTAAGGTATGAGCCTTGAATTCCTGATCTTTCCATGACTTTTATCATGAAGGAGTGCTAGATTTTGTCAAATGATTTCTCAGCATCTAATGAGGTGATCATGTGTTGTTGTTTTGTTCTTTGGGTTTTTTTATATAGTGGATTACATTGATGGATTTCCATCAATATATTGAACCATCCCTGCATCCCTGCGATGAAGCATACTTGATCATGATGGATGATTGTTTTTATGTGTTCTTGGATTCAGTTTATGAGAATTTTATTGAGTATTTTTGCATAGATGTTCATAAGGAAAATTTGACCTAAGTTCCTTTCTTTGTTGGGACTTTATGTGGTTTAGGTATCAGAGTAATTGTCTTCATAGAATGAGTTGGGTGCAGTTCCTTCTGTTTCTATTTGTGGAATAGTTTGAGGAGTATTGGTATTATTTCTTCTTTGAAGGTCTTATAAAATCCTGCACTAAAGACTACTGGTCCTGGGCTTTTTAAAGTGTGGTACCTTTTATCCATCTAGAAAATATTCCATTTCATCCATATTTTCTAGTTTTGTTAAGGCTTTTGTAGTAGGATCTGATGTCCCCCCCCCTCGGGTCCTGTTTCTATAGCTCACTTTTCATTGTTGATTTCATTAATTTGGATACTGTCTCTGTGCCCTTTGGTTAATCTGGCTAAGGGTTTCTCTATCTTGTTGATTTTCTCAAAGAACCAGCTCCTGTTTATGTTGATTCTTTATATAGTTCTTTTGGTTTCTACTTGGTTGATTTCAGCCTTGTGTTTGATTATTTCCTGCTGTCTATACCTCTTGCCTGTATTTGCTTTTTTTTTTTTTTCCAGAGCTTTCAGATGTGCTGATAAACTGTTAATTTATGCTCTCTCCAGTTTCTTTTTGGAGGCACTTAGAGCTATGAGGTTTCTCTTATCACTGCTTTCATTGTGTCCATAAGTTTGGGTATATTATGCCTTCAGTTTTATTAAATTCTAAAAAGTCTTTAATTTCTTTTGTTATTTCTTTCTTGACCAAGTTATCATTGAGTAGAGTGTTGTTCAGATTCCATGTGTATGTGGGCTTTCTGTTGTTTTTGTTGCTATTGAAGACCAACTTTAAATCTGTAGTGATCTGATATGAGGCATGGGAGTATTTCAATCTTCTTATATCTGTTGAGGTTTGATTTGCAACAGATTATATGGTCAGTTTTGGAGAAGGTACAATGAGGTGCTGAAAAGAAAGAATATTCTTTTGATTTAGGATGAATGTAGTATAGATATATTTTAAATCCATTTGGCCCAAACTTCTGTTATTTGCACTGTGTCTCTGTTTAGTTTTTCTTTCCCAGATCTGTCCATTGATGAGAGTGGGGTATTGGAGTTCCCCACAATTACTGTGTGAGATGCAATGTATGCTTTGAGGTTTAGTAAAGTTTCTTTTATGAATGTAGGTGTCCTTGCATTTGAAGCATAGATGTTCAGAATTGAGTGATCTTCTTGGTAGATTTTTCCTTTGATGAGTATGAAGTGTTGTTCCTTATCTTTTCTTTTCTTTTTTTTTTTTTTTTTTTTTTTTTTTTTTTTTTTTTTTTTTTTTTTTTTTTTTTTTTTTTTTTTTTTTTTTTTTTTTTTTTTTTTTTTTTTTTTTTTTTTTTTTTTTTTTTTTTTTTTTTTTTTTTTTTTTTTTTTTTTTTTTTTTTTTTTTTTTTTTTTTTTTTTTTTTTTTGGTGATTTTTGCTTGAAAGTCGATTTTCTGTGATATTAGATCTACTGCTCCTGCTTGGTTCTTGTGACCATGTGCTTGGAAAATTGATTTCCAGCGTTTGCTGTGGTGAGAGAACTGGGTTCTGATGATGCCAATAGTCTTTGTTTCTGTTGCTTATGTTTTTGCACTTGACTTTTGCCATCTGCTATTCTCTTGTGTTAGCTAGTATGGTCTGATTTTGGCTTGTCCCTCCCACAAACCTGTATGTCAGTACTCCCAGGAGACAGGTTCTCTCTGTGAGGAATTTGGGTATGGAGAGCCATGACACAAGGTCAGATCTGGGGTGCAGACACAGACCAAAAGGATCCTGTCCCCAGCTGATTCTTGTTCCCTGTGTCCTGATGACTCTGTGGGGTCCTTCTTGGGCCAAGAATTTGAAGAGAAGTGGTGGTCTTACTGTACTCGCAGGCGTGTAGACACTCCTGGGAGACCAGCTGTCTTCTGGTTGTATTTGTGTATGTAGCTCTGTGGCACAAGATCAGCTCTAGGCCTAGAAGGATGTGGAGCATTGGGCTATGCACAGACAGGCTGGTCTCTAGTCGAGATGAGATGCTGAAACCCGGGACCCGGTGGTCATAATTTACCTACATGGGATGGAAGGAGTTCTCTCATGTCTCCTGGAACTCTGGCTCTTGTCTAAGTTACCGCTCCCTAAACCCCCACAAGAGAAGCATAGCTAGAAGTCACATAGGCAATGTCCCAAGCTTCTGACTTTCAGGCTAAACACCTCCTCAGTTACCTAGCAACAGAAAAGATAGCAACATACTTTAAAAGGGGGCTGTTTGGTCTCTCCTTGCTCTCTCATTCCTTTGTTCTCTTAATCCTCACTATCACCCTCTCACTTCTCTCTCTTTGACTTCTCCTCTCCTCTCCCCTCTCTCTTGGTCTTCTCCACTCCTCTCTCTTCCTCTTATTCTCTAGCCCCTCCTCTCTCTCCCTTCTCTTTCCCTCTGCATTTCTACAATAAAGTTCTAAAACCATAAATAGTCTCTGCTCATCAAGGCTGTGCTCACTCTTGCATGTCTTCTCCTCTCCTCTCTCCTCTCTCTTCCTCTTATTCTCTAGCCTTCTCTCTCTCGCTGTCTCTCTCTCTCTCTCTCTCTCTCTCTCTCTCTCTCCCTTCTCTCTTTCCCCCTACATTTCTACAATAAAGTTCTAAAACCATAGATAGTCTCTGTTCATCAAGGCTGTGCTCACTCTCGCATGTGTGGGAACCTCTCATCCCTCTTCCTTCTTTCCCATGACCCTGGTGCTACAGGGTGTGACCCCAGGGCCCCCAGGTCGGGGTGGCCCCTTGTCCACCCCATGTCAAGTGGATCAGAGGCTTGGATGCCCACCTGGGACTGAGTGGAAAGCGTCTGGCAGCCTTCATGCATCCACCTGTCCAGAGCAAAGGTGGAACTCTGGCCAGATGTGGGTCCTCCCTCCCCGCCTCTTCCCTTTAGGCCCCTTTATAGTTCCCACATAAGGAGACTAGAAGTGTACTGTCTCAGGTAGCCCCTTGGTTCCTGTATCCTGAATGTTCCGGGTGGGTTCCTCTGAGCAGCAGTGGTGGTTCTATCTGTACTCAAAGACCTGTCTGCTCTTCTAGGAGGCTTGCTCCCTCCCTGTGCTATTTTGTTATAGAGCCCTGTGGCAGAGGATCTGCTACAGGTGGAAATGAAAACAGGAACCCAGTTTTACTGTGCGCTCTCCCCTGTTAAAAGGAAAAAAAAAAAGACAAATTTGCATATTAATTTCATATTATGGAGAAGGATGTTCTTACATTTTTATATAGTGTAACAAATATAATATTAAGTATTAATGACAGAAAAATATTAACAATCTTCTTTTACATAGTTACATTTATGTCTCAGCAGAAAATTTTGTATGTAAAGTAAACACTGTAATTTATGAGTTATGATTGATCTCAAATATAATCTGAATCTCAGGCATTGTGTGATGTGTGGGCATGTGCAAAGCACAAGCTTTACTCTGTGTCTTCATAACCAAGGCTGCCGTTAATTACTCAAGAGATTTTTGCTAGAAATACCTTAGATTCAAAAGTAAACTTGTTTCTGAATTAATTTGTTTTGGTCACTAAGTTTCCTTCAACACTTTCATTTGGTTCCGAAACTGCAAAGGAATAATGTGACCTTTGTATGGTAAAAGCTGTAATAATTTATTATGAATTCATTAAATGTAGTATTGCAGATTATGTCTTATTCATAATTCTAGTTACAAAGGTTTTGCATGTTTTTAAAAATGGGCTCCTTTGTTAAACTGCTAAGAAATATATATTGTAATTGATTTATAGTTAATAAATAATGAATTGAATAAATAAATAAAAATTGTATTGTATTTAATAAATAATGGTGTCATCCTTTTGTATTATAGTTTAAAAGTTGTGAGATGCTCAAAGATTTCCTAGTTTTAAGAGAAATAAAATAAATTTCAAGATCCTCCACGCCCCAACCTGTCATCTCAAAGATTCATTTTCTTTCACCATCCCTCTAACTTGATACCCAGAGCAGCAATGGACTTGGTGGCTTGGGTGAAGAGTTAAACTAGTACATCACTTGATGCAAAAGATAACACCCCAATGAGGATATCTTAACATCCTTACAGGTTAATTCTAAAAAAAAATAGTTAGTACAATAGCAAAATTAGAAACTATTTTGAAAGGACAGGGAAGGAGAAAAAGAGAACGGAACTAGGAGGAAGTAGTCACCTGAGGGTGTATCTGGGAGGAGATAAAAGGAGTAAGGGTAAAAAAAAGAAAAAAGAAAAAGAAAAAGAAAAGGAGTAAGAGTGAAGACTATCAAAATTCATTATATAAATTTTCAAGTAATATATATTAAAGTATGACCAAAACAATATGGAAGATGGATATATATGTATATATATTCTTCAAACATAATTATCTGAAGAATATATAAAGAATAACAATGCTTACAATCATAATTGAATAAAATGACTTAGAAGAAAAAAATGGAATGTTTGGTATATTACTGGGTAAAATTAATTATTTTAGAAAAACAGTTTTGAAATTCTGTAACCATTAAGGTAACAAATCAAAGTGTTTCTCTAAAAAGAAAAAAAAAATTAATTATAGTTCTTCAGTGAAACATTTAATTCAGAGACAATTACCACATAGCAATTGTTTCTGTCTCGTATGGCTGCTGTGATAACAGCTCAGTCTTGTAAGCACCTTCTCACTGCCTCTCAATGATGAAGATGCTGGGATAGTGAAAAGAACTGTTCCTCTAGGATACTACTGAGGCTTTAAGGACAATGGGCTTGACCCTAATGCCAATGAGATAATCCTGAATCAAGTTGATTCTAATTGTGATAGTTATTTTATTACTTGGAAATTTATTTCCATGTCAGAATTGTAAAGAAGAAAATTTTGTCTTTAAAGAATTATTGGATATTTTCTCAGAAAGTAAGAAATTTGTGGACAGAAAATAGGTATGTTGTAAGTAGAAGATACACTTCAAAAATGTAACTGATAGGACAGAGTGAGCTCTGATCAGCTTTTGGGATCAGGGTAAGCATTACACTCTGAACTTTATAAAGTACTTTTTTACTTCTTCTTTAATGGAAAGTAGATATAGGTGTGCTGTCTAGAAAAGTAATGTCATTACCTAGAACACAGTGGAGTAAACTACTTAATGACTAAACATTCAATAAAATTGTTCAACAATATTTTTTGCTTAATTTTGATTATATGCTGATGATAAAGAGGCAAAAGATAAGCTCATTTTCTTACTAAATTGTGCAAAACAATGCTGAGGTAGAGAAATTTATAGATGAGTTTTTAATGTGTTATATTAGTGCTAGATTAGAGAGACACATAGCAGTTGCAGACATGTGCATGGATTGATGCTTGACAAGGATGGGAGTGACATTCAGAGACTGTGGGTCTGTATCCTGAGAAGAAATAGGAACCAAGGAGATACAGAGGAGCTGGGAACTTAAAGTAAGCAGATAGAGCCAATGGGGAAAGACATGGAACTCCAAGCTGTTAAATAGTTCCAAAGTAAGTGGCTTTCATCCCAAATCTGTAAAAGATTTCAATAACCATTGAAAGCATTTTATGTTAATAAAATGAGATGTTTTCTCTGTGTGTGCACTGTGCTACTCACTATACCAAAGATCACATTCTACTCACATTCAATTCAATTACAAATAAAAAGTAAAGTAGTAGGTTTGCTATATTCCTAATTTTTTATGAAATGTTCTTCTGACACAATGATGAGTGATGAATATGGCAGTGGAGGTGTTGGTTGTACTGGTGGTGGTGTTCATGGTGGTTATAGTGATTGATGGAGGTGATGGTAATAATGATAATAATGACTGTGGTGATGGTAATGATGCTGGTGGCAGTCAGTGTAGTAATCGCATGACAAAAGTAACATTGATATCCTTTAATAGTGTGATATTTATGAAATGTTTTTCCTGTTGATAGTCTACACATAAAACTTACTGTTCATAACATCTCATTTAACCATGTAAGTAAAAACATACATAGAATCATTTATATTTTGAAAAGGGGGCTTTTAACATATTGCTTGCTTGCTTGCTTTCCTTTTTGTTTGTTTGTTTGTTTGTTTTGTTTTTTGTTTTTTTGTTTTTGGTTTTTGAGACAGGGTTTCTCTGTATAGCCCTGGCTGTCCTGGAACTCACTTTGTAGACCAGGCTGGCCTCGAACTCAGAAATCCACCTGCCTCTGCCTCCCGAGTGCTGGGATTAAAGGAGTGCACCACCACACCCACGCCTGGCTACATATTGCTTTCTTAACTTTAAATGAAATATATTCTAATTAACATAATATGATCAGTTCCCTTTGTTATATCCCATGTCAACTTCATATATCTACTCCCATGTTCTTCCACTCTCTCAAATGTATAGCCTCATTTACTTTTGCTTTAATTATGCAATCTTCTAAGTTCATTTTTGCTTTAGAGATCCCACCTTTATATTTTGTGACCAGGTAGGTGGTTCGTCTCTGGGAGAGGTTAGTTCTAAGCCTCACCCAGTTATTAGTTGTTTGTATTTTGGGGTTATTAGGAAATGTTAGGGTTAGGATCCTGTGAATTTTTCTGCTCTACATGAGCATATTTATAAATATTATCATTTTCATGTTCTATATATGCAGACATTTTAGGAGAAAGACACACAGCACACTACCTGTTATTCTTTATCATTATTATTATTATTAGATAATTTTCTTTATTTACATTTCAAATGTTATCCCCTTTCCTACTTTCTCCTCCAAAACCCCCCTATCCCTTCACCCCCTCCCCCTGCTCACCAAACTACTCGTGCTTTCTGGCCCTGGCATTCCCCGATACTGGGGCATATAACATTCACAGGACTGAGGACCTCTCCTCCCACTGATGACTGACTAGGCTATCCTCTGCTACATATGCAGCTAGAGACATGAGTCCCACTCTGTATTTTCTTTGATTGGTGGTTTAGTCCCAGGCTTCATACTGTTGTTCCTCCTATGGGGCTGCAAATACCTCAGTACCCTGGGTACTTTCTCTAGCTCCTTTCATTGGGAACCCTGGGCTCCACCCAATGGATGGCTGTGAGCATCTAATTCTGTATTTCTCAGGCACTGGCAGAGCCTCACAGGAGATAGCTATATCAAGCTCCTGTCTTGTTGGTATCCAAGATAGTGTCTGGTTTGGGTGGTTGTCTATGGAATGGATCCCAAGGAGGGCCAGTCTCTGTGTGGTCATTCCTTCAGTCTCTGCTTCACACTTAGTCTGTGTAACTCCTTCCATGGGTAGTTTGTTCCCCATTCTAAGAAGGACCAAGGTATCCACACTTTGGTCTTCCTTCTTGAGTTTGATATGTTTTGTGAATTGTATCTTCGGTATTCTGAGATATTAGGCTAATATCCACTTATCATTGAGTGCATATCATTTGTGTTCTTTTATAATTGGGTAGGATATCCTACAGATCCATCCATTTGTCTAGGACTTTCATGAATTCATTGATTTTAATACCTGTGTAGTACTCCATCTTGTAAATGTACCACCTTTTCTGTATCCATTCCTCAGTTTAGGGACATCTGGGTTCTTTCCACCTTCTCACTATTATAAATAAGGCTGCTATATATGGAAATCCATCAACATAATACATTATGTAAACAAACTCAAAGAAAAAAGCACATGATCATCATATTAGATACTGAGAAAGCTTTGACAAAATCCGACAACCCTTCATGATAAAATTCTTGGAAAGATCAGGAATTCAAGGCTCATAATTAAACATAATAAAAGCAATATACAGCAAACCAGTAGCCAACATCAAACTAAATGGAGAGAAACTTGAAGCAATCCCACTGAAATCAGGGACTAGACAAGGTTTCCCACTCTTGCCTTACATATCCAATATAGTACTTGAAGTCCTAGCCAGAGCAATTAAACAACAAAAGGAGATTAAAGGGATACAAACTGGAAAGGAAGAAGTCAAAATATCACTATTTGCAGATTATATGATAGTATACTTAAGTGGCCCCCAAAATTCCACCAGAGAACTCCTAAACCTGATAAACAGCTTCAGCAAAGTAGCTGGATATAGAATTAACTCAAACAAATCAGTGGCCTTTCTCTACACAAAGGATAAATGGGCTGTCAGCAAAATCTTTCCGGGATATGCAATGGTGTCTGAATTTGGTGGTTGTATATGGGATGGATCCCTGGGTGGGGCAGTCTATGGATGGTCCTCCCTTCTGTCTCAGCTCCGAACTTTGTCTCTGTAACTCCTTCCATGGGTATTTCCTTTCCCATTCTAAGAAGGATTGAAATATTCACACTTTGGTCTTCTTTCTTCTTCAGTTTCATGTGTTTTGCAAATTGTATCTTAGATATTTTGGACAGCATTTCCAACAAATGGTGTTGGCTCAACTGTCGGTTAGCATGTAGAAGAATGTGAATTGATGTGAATTGATCCATTCTTTTTTTGTATGTATGTATGTATGTATGTATGTATGTATGTATGTATGTATGTATCTATGTATGTATGTACCAGAATAGAGGCATAACAGAAAAAGTAAATTTTTTCTTTTTCTTTTTCTTTTCCTTGGATATTTTCTTCATGTACATTTCAAATGTATCCTGAAAGTCCCCTATACCCTCCCCCTGCCCTGCTCCCCAACCCACCCACTCCATTCTTATCTCTTTGTACAAAGGTCAAGTATAAGTGGATCAAGGACTTCCACACAAAACCAGTGACACTGAAACTTAGAGGAGGATGTGAGGAAGAGCCTCCAACATATGAGCATGGGGGAAATTTCCCTAAACACAGTACCCATAATTTGTACTGTCAGATCAAGAATTGAAAAATGGGACCTCAAAAACTGGACAAGCTTCTGTAAGGCAAAGGACCGTATCAACAAGACAAAAATAAAACCAACAGATTGAGAAAGGATTTTTACCAATCCTAAATCCAATAGAGGGCAAATATCCAATATATACAAATTCTCAAGAAGTTAGGCTCCAGAAAACCAAATATCCCTATTTCAAAATGGGGTACAGAGGTAAAGAAAGAATTCTCAACTGAAGAATACTGAATGGCTGAGAAGCACCTAAAAAATGTTCAACATCCTTAGTCATCAGGAAAATGCAAATCAAAACAACCCTGAGATTCAACATCACACCAGTGAGAATGACTAAGATTAAAAACTCAGGTGACAGCAGATGCTGGTGTGGATGTGGTAGAAGAGGAACACTCCTTTATTGTTGGTGGGAATACTAGCTGGTACAACCACTCTGGAAATCAGTTTGGCAGTTCCTCAGAAAACTGGACATAGTACTACCTAAAGATCCAGCAATACCACTCCTGGGCATAAACACAGAATATGCTCCAACATGTAAAAATGACACATGGTACCTGTTATTCTTGCTCTTACAATCTTTCTGCCCCTCTTCTTCTATGATTTTCCCCGAGCCATAGATTAAGGATGGATTCTACAGCTGGGCATAGTGGCATACACCTTTAATCCCGGCACTCTAGGGGCAGAGGCAGGTGGATTTCGGAGTTCAAGGCCAGCCTGGTCTACAAAGTGAGTTCCAGGACAGCCAGGGCTATACAGAGAAACCCTGTCTCAAATAGCAAAAAAACAAAATACAAACAAACAGAAAGAGGATCGATGCTACAAATATATTCATTGTGCTTGGGGTCTTCATTATCTGTTGAACTGCACACTGTGTTTAATTGTGCTTTTATGATAGCCTCAACTTTCTATAAAGAGAAGCTTGTTTAATGAGTGGTAGTAGACACACTTTTCTCTGTATAAAAGAAAGGTTTTGCATAAAGTAATGATTTATGCAGGCCTAGCAAAGTGATCGTTGTAGAGAATTTTTCTACATTCATGGGCTCACCTTACCTTTCTAAATCACTAGCTAAATGTTTAGTACCAGACATAATTTCTACTTGTTAAATGGACATTGAATCTAATTAGTATGCCTTTGGTTACAACTTTTTGGTGACTCTTATTGCATCTTTAAAGACACCTTGTCATGTCGGTCATTCTTGTAGATATTAGGTATCGAATCAGCTTAGCACTATCCATTGCTTTCTTTACTTGACAATCTACATAGTGTTCTTTGGTACCATAATGAAAAAGCCAGATGGCAGGAAGGAGGATTTTAGGTCAGTTCCAACGCAAATAAGCTTAGTCCCATGTCCTAATGCATCCAGTGTCTTCAGCAACTTGAATATCTTGGCAACAACATTTGCTGTCAGCTTTTTGTTGACCTTAGTCATTTTAACTGGGGTAAGACATAGAAGAGATATGCATTCCTGGAACAGATACTATACTCAGTCTAATAGTTTCAACTGAAGTGTCTCATTGTCTAAAGTAGTAAAATCAGTAAATTTTACAGCATGTATAAAATAATGCAGCCAAAAGACATTCTTTAGATCTAGAAGCATAGATGAGTTATCTTTTTGTCCATGTGAACTGCCACAGACTATCCCCTTTTTTGAGTCTCCTATCTGTGCGGAATGGGTCTCTAGTTGCAGGTGGGAGGAGTAGGCGAATGACAAACAAAATCAACAGGAGAGAGTGTGTAGAATCTGAGTGTAATGTCACAAAGTAAACACCAGTCTTATATGATACAGAAAACAAAGGGGTAGGATGTCACAGCAGGCAAAGTACATTGAAGTTATCTGACACAAAACAGAGGAATGACTTCAAAAGGACTTACAGGAACCAGGTAATGTTTATAGTAAAGATAAAACAGCTCTGCCTAGGGTCAGCAAATGACAGGTAAGGATTTCACACACTAGTCACAATTTGTGCTACTCCTTTGAGCCTTGTGAAAGCTAGCACCAGGGGGTTCTGCTCTAGCAGACCTTCTCATGAATAGTGCAATACCACAACCCCCCTATTTTCTAGGCCTTGATAAATTCTTGCATATGAAGGTAACTTGGCGGTACTTTTAAGTATCTGTAGGGAATCTCCATTTGTCAGAAGAATTCACCAACTTGCTTCTAATATGCAATGTAGCCTGCTATACCTGGCTGTAGTGAAGACTCTAAGTATACTTTGCTAAGCTTGCCCTGAGATTTCTAACTCTTATGTAGTAAAATACTGTAAGAAAACATTCAAGACCCTCTACAGTATTGCAGGAACAAATGTGGGGCATTCTAGCTCTGTTCTTGATAATGCCTAATTAGTTTCACCATCTCTACCAGAAGTAAATGCATGTTGAATGAATAGGTAACATTCTTACTGAATTCCTACTAAATTCCAAGCTCGTAGGCTTCAAGGATTTTCTAGGACGTTGGAACACTGGTGGAGGCTTACCTATGTCAGAATTCAATCTTTAAAGGCACTTATAATAAAACAAAACTGAAAGAGAGCAAGTGGATCCATACACCAGATTAACGCGGGGATAGAGTATGAGTATACAGGTTATGAGAATATCAAGGTTCCAGTAGGTTGAGTTTCCTTGAAACTCAGCCTCGTGAGTACTTCCAGGCCTCTTGGCCTGTTAAGCAGACTTCACTGGAGTAGAAGTAGCAAAGTACATTTAAAGTTACTATTCCCTGATTTATTTTGGTTCACTTTCACCACGAACCCTTTGAATTACTTTTTGCATCTCCATCTCTTCCCCTGTTCAGCCTCCTGTGTCTTATGAACATTGCAAATGGGCAGTTCAGAAGATTTGAATGCCAAAATATATTAGGCATTTGCCTTGGGCCATGTTTTATTTCTTATATTAAATCAACCTAATATGTTGAAGAAAGAATATTATTAAATTAAAACCTATGGTACCTGCAGATGTGGCTTCATTTATCTTCTGAAGAAACTGCCTTAAGGTCAGTAAATGATTAACTTAGATTTCTAATAGACATAGTCCAACCCAGTACAAAGAAGTTTTATAAACATTTTGCTATATCAAACATCTGAGTGCATTCTCTTAAAACAGAAAGAAAACGCTGGATTAAAAAAGAAAAACTTGTAATTTTCTTACAGCTACAGCATTTTGAATTTTATTTCTTTAATAAAATGTGATATTTTTGACATAATAGTGCAACACATATTTATAGCATTGAAGTCTTTACATGTATATATAAGTATCTCTATTGTATGTCAGGGAAGGAAGGTTGGGTGAGTTGTGCAAATAAAGCATATACCTCTGTGTTGGGGAGGAGTTATTGTTTCAAACTAATGATGATAGTCCTCATAAATAATACTTTCCTTATCAGTTTTTGAAATTTGGAATTCTTTTATTTATTATTTATTATTTTTTATTTTTTTATTTTATATTTTTGTTTTTTTTGAGGCAGGGTTTCTCTGTATAGCCCTGGCTGTCCTGGAACTCACTTTGTAGACCAGACTGGCCTCAAACTCAGAAATCGGCCTGTCTCTGCCTCCCAAGTGCTGGGATTAAAGGCGTGTGCCACCACGCCTAGCTGGAATTGTTTTTGAAACATACCCTAAACTATTCTATTATATATTCTACCTGTTTAATGCTATGACTAATTAAGCTATATGATTGTAGGCTAAGATAAGTGTCATATTTACTCTTATTACTATTTTCCAGTTCACACCATAATTCATAATATTTTTCTAATAAATGTGGTATACCAATTGATAAACAAAGGAATTAATGGCAATAAGCTCATAACTACAGGTTCAATAAAGTTGGGGCTCAATAAAGAGCACTCTATTGATTGGAGAGGACTTCTCTAAAAAAATAGTTTAAACAACTCATAAATACAATCCTCTGTATCAAAGAACAAACGTAGAACTGAGGAAGAACTGGGAGGCAAAACATGCTGGCCCAAATCTCACTGGAATGCTTTTATTCAGTATGTTTGTTGAACCATGAACAAGCCTTGGGACAAAGTTACAATTCTATGCACTATGACCTCGTGGAATTTGATTCATTCCCCAAGGCTCAGAGTATGCTATATTCTCATATAAAGAAGAGAAACTTGAATGGCTTTGCCTAAGATCTGATGCAATTTCCAAAGCCTTCTATACCTCAAATATTCCAAGACCCTAAAAATATATTAGCTGAAGATTTTATTCTGCAGAACAAATCTTCAGTTTTTCTCTACTTCATTGTGTTGGACAAAGAGCTGAATTCCAATGAGGAGAGGGTATATGTGACTAAGAAAATAACTTTATTTTTTTTTTTGCATGGTCACAGCTCAAGTTCTGTCAGCTAATAATTTTTTTTTCAATTCATATTTTTAATTTCAGCCTATCACTTTACAGAGTGGAATCAAGATTTTTCTTTTTTCAAAATACACACTGCATTATTATAAAGTGTTTGCTGGATTCTTCAAAGCTCTGTGTAGATGCTTTTGTACTATAGCTACACTTAAGACTGTTTTTATTCATTGATATCATTGACATTTTGAATTCATTTAATATTTGATTATTTACTCGTTATATATTTTTATTTCTTTCTTTGATAATGGGTTAGTTTTGATTTTAGAGATTGTAATTTTCTACACTCTAGTAGTTATTTAAATATTTTATTGTGAGATTGTTGTTAATCCACATTTGCTATCTTTCCCCACAATATGAAATTATTACATTTCATTTTATGAAAAGGTCACAGTTTTATGTCAGTAATTTTTACTGTTTAAAATAGTTTAAAATAATTTTTCCATTTATTTCTTAAAAGCCAACTCCCTTGTATAGTTCTTCACTCTATTTCATTTTCTCTGCCAGTAAATTCTCAAGAAATCAACATCTCGCCTCCATAAGAAATGGGCCATTAGGAGGACTAAGAAGCACATTGCTATAATCCAGTTTTTTTTAATTAGATATTTTCTTTATTTACATTTCAAATGTTATCTCCTTTCTTAATTTCCCCTCCGATATTCTCGTATCCCCTCCTGCCTCTCCCTGCTTTTCAACCCACCCACTCCCATTTCTGGTCCTGACATTCCACTACACTGGGGCATAGAGCCTTCATAGGACCAAGGGCTTCTCCTCCCATTGATGACCGACTAGGCTATCCTCTGCAACATATATAGCTAGAGCCAATAGTTCCACCATATGTTTTCCTTGATTGGTGGTATAGTTCCAAGGAGCTCAGGGGTACTGGTTAGTTCATATTGATGTTCCTCCTCTGGGGCTTCAGACCCCTTAAGCTCCCTGGGTATTTCTCTGGCTCCTTCATTGGGGACCTTGTGCTCCTTCCAATGGATGACTGTGAGCATCCACTTTTGTATTTGCCAGGCACTGGCAGAGCCTCGCAGGAGATAGCTATAACAGGGTCCTGTCAGAAGCCTCTTGTTGGCATCTGCCAAGTGACTGGGTTTGGTGATTGCTTAAGGCTTGAATCCCCATTAGGGCAGTCTTTAGATGGTGATTACTTCAGGCTCTGCTCTGACCTTTGTCTCTGTAACTCCTTCCATGAGTATATTGTTCCCCATTCTAGGATGGAACAAAGTATCACTTTGGTCTTCCTTCTTGAGTTTTATGTGTTTTGCAAATTGTATGTTGGGTTTTCTAAGTTTCTGTGCTAATATCCACTTATCAGTGAGTGCATACCATGTGTGTTCTTTTGTGATTGGGTTACCTCACTCAGGATGATATCTATCAGATCTGTCCATTTGCCTAAGAATTTCATAAATTTATTGCTTTTAATAGATGAGTAGTACTCCAATGTGTAAATGTACCACATTTTCTGTACCCATTCTTCTGTTGAGGGACATCTGGGTTCTCTCCAGCTTCAGGCTATTATAAATAAGGCTGCTATGAACACAGTGGTGCATATGTATCCTTATTACAAGTTAGAATATCTTCTGGGTATATGCCCAGTGGAGATATTGCTGGATCTTCCAGTAGTACTATGTCCAATTTTCTGAGGAACTGCCAAATTGATTTCCAGAGTGGCTGTACCAGCTTACAATACCACCAAAAATGGAGGAGTGTTACTCTTTCTCCACATCCTCACCAGCATCTGCTGTCACCTGAATTTTGGATCTTAGTCATTCTGACTGGTGTGAGGTAGACTATCAGGGTCATTTTGATTTACATTTCCCTGATGATTAAGGATGTTGAACAGTTTTTAGGTGTTTCTCAGCCATTCGGTATTCCTCAGTTGACAATTCTTTGTTAGTTCTGTACCCCATTTTTAATAGGTTTATTCGATTTTCTGGAGTCCAGTTTCTTAGGTTCTTTGTATATATATATGTATGTATATTAGATATTAGTCCCCAATCAGATTTAGGATTAAAGATCCTCTCCCAATCTTTTGGTGGCCCTTTTGTTTTATTGACAGTGTCTTTTGCCTTACAGAAGCTTTGCAGTTTTTTGAGGTTACATTTGTTGATTCTAGATCTTACAGCACAAGCCATTGGTGTTCTGTTCTGGAATTTTTCCCCTGTGCCCATATCTTTGAGGCTATTCCCCACTTCCTATATAAGTTTAGGTGTCTTTGGTTTTATGTGGAGTTCCTTGATTCACTTAGACTTGAGCTTGTACAAGGAGATAAGAATGGATCAATTCTTATTCTTCTACATGAAAACCAACAGTTGTACAATCACCATTTGTTGAAAATGCTGTCTTTTTTCCACTGGATGGTTTTAACTCTCTTGTCAAATATCAAGTGACCAGAGGTGTGTGGATTCATTTCTGGGTCTTCAGTTCTGTTCCACTGATCTACCTGTCTTTCACTGTACCAGTACCATGCAGTTTTTAATCACAATTGCTCTGTAGTACAGCTTGAGGTAAGGCATGGTGGTTCCACCAGAGATTCTTTTATCATTGAGAATACTTTTTGCTCTGCTAGGTTTTTTTGTTATTCTAGATGAATTTGCAAATTGCCCTTTCTAACTCCTTGAAGAATTGAGTTGGAATTTTGATGGGGATAGCATTGAATCTGTATGTTGCTTTATGCAAAATAGCTATTTTTACTATATTAATCCTTCCAATCCATGAGCATGGGAGATCTTTCCATCTTCTGAGATCTTCTTAGATTTCTTTCTTAAAGTCTTGAAGTTCCTATCATACAGGTGTTTCACTTCCTTAGTTAGAGTCACACCACTTTATTTTATATTATTTGTGACCATTTTAAGGGTGTTGTTTCACTAATTTCTTTCTCAGCCTGTTTATCCTTTGTGTAGAGAAAGGTCACTGATTCATTTGAGTTAATTTTATATCCAGCTACTGCACTGAAGCTCTTTATATGGTTTAAGAGTTCCCTGATGGAATTTTTTAGGGTTTTATATATATATATATATATATATATATATATATATATATATATATATCATCTTCAAATAGTGATATTTTGAATTCTTCCTTTCCAATTTGTATATTTGTATCCCTTTGATCTTCTTTTGTTGTCTAAATGCTCTGGCCAGGACTTCAAGTACTATATTGAGTAGGGAGAGAGTGGGCAGCCTTGTCTAGTCCCTGATTTTAGGGGGATTGCTTCAAGTTTCTCTCCATTTAGTTTGATTTTGGCAACTGGTTTGATATATATTGTTTTTATTATGTTTAGGTATGAGCCTTGAATTACTGATCTTTCTATGATTTTTATGATGAATCGGTGTTGGATTTTTTTCAAATACTTTCTCAGCATCTAAAGAGATGATCATGTGTTTTGTCTTTGAGTTTGTTTATATAATGGATTATGTTGATGGATTCCAATATATTAAATCATGCCTACATCCCTGGATGAAGCCTACTTGATCATGATGGATGATTGTTTTGCTGTGTTCTTGAATTTGGTTTCAGAGAATTTTATTGAGTACTTTTGCATCAATATTCATAAGGGAAATTGGTCTAAAGTTCTCTTTCTTTGCTGTGTCTTTCTGTGGTTTAGGTATCAGAGTAATTGTGGCTTCATAAAATAAATTGGGTAGAGTACCTTCTGTTTCTATTCTGTGGAATAGTTTGAGGAGAATTGAAATTAATTGGAATTAGGTCTTCTTTAAAGGTCTGATAGAACTCTATACTAAACCTATCTGGTCCTGGGCTTTTTTATTTTTATTTTATTTTTTTATTTTTTATTTTTGTGGGAAGACTATTAATGACTGATTCTATTACTTTAGTGGACATGGGACTGTTTAGATGGTTAATCTCCTCCTGATTTCGCTTTGGTACCTGGTATCTGTCTTGAAAATTGTCCATTTCATTGAGGTTTTCCAGTTTTGTCGAGTATAGCCTTTTGTACTAGGATCTGTTGATGCTTTGGATTTCCTCAGATTCTGTTGTTATGTCTCCTTTTTCATTTATGATTTTGTAATCAGGATATTGTCCCTGTGCTCTCTAGTTAGTCTGGCTAAGGGTTTATCTATCTTATTGATTTTCTCAAAATCAGCTCCTGGTTTAGTTGATTCTTTGTATAGTTTTTCTTTCCAGTTGGTTGATAATAGCCCTGAGTAGAACACACTTTTAGGGATTTCTATGTGGCTTCTGCAAAGATGATTATATCATGAGGGCTCTGACTGAATGCAATGATTAATGCTTATTCTGTTCAGAATATGATGGCATTAGTGGGAGATTGTAAAAAATGTGAGAGGGCTTCTGGGACTAGGTGAAGGACTCAGTTCATCAGGTATCTGTTTTAGGGCACTAGGAATAGTCCCAGACTCTTTTAGGTTTTCTCTGTTTGTATCAGCTATAAATACTGTGTCTTGCTTTCACCTCTGAGTGTTGCAGTCAGCATGATGTAAGGACTCAAAGAAAGCCTAGAAATCTACATGTAATCAAGGGACAATGGAATGAGAACTCTGCACCTGTCAATCAACAAAGTTATTTTCCACTTTTGGGTCCTTTGTCTCAGCCCCCCAACCCACACACATACACAAATATACCTAACATGTAAAGAGCACAACATCTAAGAATAAGTTCTCTCCTTTAACCATTGCCCTCAGGGCCCCTTGTACTTTTGAACCATGTCATGGGCCCTCAATTAACTGCTGAGCTATTTCATATCTCCTCCTTTAATTTCTTTAACTCAAAATTGTTTGAGATTCTTGTTATCAGTAAATATAGCTCATTTTGTTTAGCATTCTAATATTCTAGTAATGAAAACATCTTGACACAGATATCTTTTGTTAGTATAAATTTCATTGTTTTGAAACTTTAGGGAATATAAATAAAAATATAATAATTTTAAGCAGTGAGACAACTAAAAACAGTGAAGATTTTCTTTGCTTGAATTTCATAAACTAACATTGAATAATATTGCTAGGGGCCAACCCACAGCCTTTATGGCAGACCAGTACAGTGTGGGTCACATAGTTGTTTGAAGGCAAAAGACAGATGATGCCTGACCTTATTATAATCTTACTATTTCATGATATCTAGATATTCAGTTCATTATATATTTAGGACACTAGCTCTGCAATAGATATGTAGTTGTTAAAAAAACATTTTCCCATTCCAGAGGCTATTGTGTCAAAATACTGCTATCCTTTGCTATGCAGGAGTTGTTTTTTTTTCAGTTCCTGGGGTCATATTTATTAATAGTTGATAGTATTGCCTGTGTTAAGTGTTCTGCTCAGAAAGTCTTCTCATGTGCCAATGAGATACATTCCACCTTCTCTTCTATTAATTTCAGTGTTTCTAGTTTTAATTTGAGGTCTTTGATCCATGCGGGTTGAATTTTATGAAGAGTGATATGTATGAATCTATTTAGATTGTTCTATATTCAGCAATCCAATTTGACCCATGTTATTTCTTGAAGATGTGGTCTTTATTTTTAGTGTGTTCTTCAGAGGTGTATAGATTTTTGTCTTGGTGTTCAATTAAATACCTATAAACTACTTGTCTGTTTTTATGCCACTAACATGCTGTTTTTATTACTATAGCTCTGTAGTACAATTTGAGGATGGGGAGTTCAGGAGTATTTTAGATATCCTAGATGTTTTTTGTTTCTATATAAAGCTGCAAATTGTTCTTTCAGCATCCATGAAGAATTATGTGGAAATTTTGATGGGGAGTGCATTGAGTATATAGATGGCTTTTGGTGGAATTGCCATTTTTACTATATTAATCCTAACAATCCATGACCATGGGAGGCCTTTCTACCTTCTGATATCTCCTTTCTTCGGTGATTTGAAGTTTTAAATCATAAAGTCTTTAACTTTATTGATTAGAGTTATCCCAAAATAGTTTATATAATTTGAGACCATTGTGAAAGATAATGTTTACCTGAATTCTATCTCAATTTGGCAGTTGTATATAGGAAGGCTACTGATGTGAGTGAATTTTACATCCAGTTACTTTGATGAAAGTGCTTCCCAGCTGTAGGAGTTTACCAGCTTTTTAAGGTCACATATGTATACTCTTGTATCATTTGCAAATAAAGAATAAAGATACTATGACTTCTTCCTTTCCAACTCATATTCACTTGCTCTTCTTCAGTTTTTTTACTGCTGTAACTAAGACTTTATATCTCTATTCAATAGGTATGAAAAGAATGAAAAGAAAAACCTCAATTTGTTTATGAGTTTAGTGGAATCACTTTGAGTTTCTTTCCATTTAAGTTTCTATTGGCTATAGACTTGTAAACTACCTATATTAGATTGAGGTATATCTTTCATAATCCTAATCTCTCCAGGACTTTTATCATGTAGGCTTTTTTAATTTTGTCATATGCCTTTCCAGAATCTAATGAGAACATTATGCTGTTTTGCCTTTCAGTTTGCTTATATGGTGGATCAATTCATATATATATATATATATATATATATATATATATATATATATATATATAAACCATCTCTGAGTCTCTGGGATAGAGCCTATCTCATCAGGGTGGATGATCTGTTTGATGTGTTATTAGATTTGGTTTACATGTACATTATTGAAAATTTTTTGTGTCAATGTTCTTAATGAAAATGGTCTCTCTAATTCTTTATTTCCGGGGACAGGCTTTTGATATTTATGTACTTTGGATATCAGGATAGCTACTGTTTTATAAAATGAATTGGGCAATATTTCTTCTGTTTCTATTATGAGGAATAATTTGAGGAGTATTAGCATTACCTGTTCTTTGAAGGTCTTGTAGAGTTGTGTATTAAAACCACCCAAAACTTTTTGTTTGAGAAATTTGTAATGACTGTTTCCATTTCTCTGGGGATTTGTAGGTTTGTTTAAATTGTTTCTCCAATCTTAGTTTAACTCCTGTAGGTGTTATATATCAAGAAAATTATCCATTTCCTTTAGATTTGCCAAATTGGTGGTGTTAAAGTTTTTAATGAATTTCTTATGAGTCGCTGATTTTTATTGGTATTTTTGTTATACCCATTTGTTCATTATAATTTTGTTAATTTGGATTTTCTTTCATTTTGACTTTTAGTTAATTTGGATAAGGGTTTGTAGATATTATTTTCTCAAAGAACCAACTCTTTGTTTCATTGATTCTTTGTATTGTTGTTTGTTTGTTTGTTTGTTCTGTATTTGTATTTTATTGATTTCAGCCCGTTTGTTTATTTCTTGTTGTCTTTTTTTGGCTGTTATTTCTTCATTTTGTTATAGTGTTTTGTGCTGTGCTGTTAAGTTACTACCATGATCAGTCTCTCTCTCTCTCTCTCTCTCTCTCTCTCTCTCTCTCTCTCTCTCCCCCTCTCTCTCCCCTTCAATGTTGGCACATAGTGCTATAACTTGCCTCTTATTACCACTTTTATGGTACCTCATAAGTTTGAGTATGTTGTATATTCATTTTCATTCAACTCTGTAAACTCTATAGACTCTAAATTCTTGATTTCTGTCTTGACCTATTTTTTCATTCAATAATCAGCTATTCAGTTTCCATGAGTTTGTAAGGTTTATTTTTCTGTTATTAACAATATCCAGCTTTAATTCATTGTTGGTAGATAGGATGGATTTTTTTCAACTTTATATGGGTGTTGTTAACCTTTGTAGGTTGGAGTTTTTCTTTTGGTGACTTCTGTTTTTTTTTTTTTTTTTTTTTTTTTTTTTTTTTTTTTTTTTTTTTTTTTTTTTTTTTTTTTTTTTTTTTTTTTTTTTTTTTTTTTGGTTTTTCAAGACAGGGTTTCTCTGTGTAGCCCTGGCTGTCCTGGAACTCACTATGTAGACCAGGCTGGCCTCTAACTCAGAAATCCGCCTGCCTCTGCCTCCCGAAGGCGTGCGCCACCACGCCTGGCCTTTTTGGTGACTTCTGTAGGGCTGGATTTAGAGATAAATATTGCTTATATATGATTTTATCATGGAGTGTCTTATTTTCTCTATCCATTGTTTCTGAAAGATTCCTCTTGAGTATAGCAGGCTGGCTCAACATCTGTAATCTTTTAGAGTCTGTAGAACATCTATTCTGGTTTTTAGAGTTCCCATTAAGAAGCCAAATATTATTCTAAAGTTCTGCTTTCATGTTATTTTTTTTCCTTTGAAGCTTTTAATATTCTTTCTTTCTTTCTTTCTTTCTTTCTTTCTTTCTTTCTTTCATTCATTCTTTCTTTTTTTTTTTGTACATTTAGTGTGTTGATTACTGTGAGCCAATGGAGTCTTTGTGGCAGGATTTTCTCTGTCCAATTACATTAAAATATTAGTGCAGCAGGAGGTCTGTGATTGGACAGGGAAAAGGGAGGCAGAGCAAAGAGTTGCAGGGACAGAGAATGACTAAGAGGATAGGAGAATCCAAGAAGGAGACAAATGGACAGGAAGAATATACTGATCCTGTGTGGTTTTAATAGCCACAGGTAGTTATGACTCTCATATTTGGATAGCATAATTGGGATAACTTGTCTGATCTAGTTGGGCAGCTTGTATCATTATCAACTGGCTATGAAATTATTATGTGAGCATCTTGTGTATTGAGAATTTGTTTTTTTTTTAATTTTATTAGATATTTTCTTATTTTACATTTCAAATGCTATCCCAAAAGTTCCATATACCCTCCCCCACCACCCTTCTTCCCTAATCAACCACTCCTACTTCTTGTCCATGCATCCCCCTGTATTGGAGCATATAAAGTTTGCAATACCAAGGCGCCTCTTTTCCCGATGATGGCCGACTAGGCTGTCTTCTGCTACATATGCAGCTAGAGGCAAGAGCTCTGGGGGTTCTGGTTAGTTCATATTGTTGTTCCTCTTATAGGGTTGCAGACCCCTTTAGCTCCTAGGGTACTTTCTCTAGCTTCTCCTTTGGGGGCCCTGTGTTCCATCATATAAAGGACTGTGAGCATCCACTTCTGTATTTGCCAGGCACTGGAATAGCCTCATATGAGACAGTTATATCAGGGTCCCTTCAGCAAACTCTTGCTGTCACATGCAATAGTGTCTGGGTTTGGTAACTGATTCTGGTATGGATCCCTTGGTGGGGTAGTCTCTGGATAGTCTATCCTAACATCTTAGCTCCAAACTTTGTCTCTGTAACTCCTTTCATGTTTTTTTTCCCCCTATTCTAAGGAGGAATGAAGTATCCACATGTTGGTCTTCCTTATTCATGATTTTCTTGTGTTTTGCAAATTGTATCTTGGGTATTCCAATATTCTGTGCTAATATCCACTTATCAGTCAGTGCATATTTAGTGACTTCTTTTGTGATTGGGTTACCTCACTCAGGATAATATCCTCCAGATACATCCATTTGCACAAAAATTTCATAAATTCAATGTTTTTAATAGCAGAGTAGTACTCCATTGTGTAAATGTACCACATTTTCTGTATCCATTCCTCTGTTGAGGAACATCTGGGTTCTTTCCAGCTTTTGACTATTATAAATAAGGCTGCTATGAACATAGTGGAACATGTGTCCTTATTACCAGTTGGAACATCTTCTGGGTATATGCTTAGGAGAGGTATTGCTGCGTCTTCTAATAGTACTATGTCCAATTTTCTGAGGAACCATCAGACTTACTTCCAGAGTGGTTGTACCAGGTTGCAATCCCACCAGCAATGGAGGAGTGTTCCTCTTTCTCCACATCTTTGTCAGCATCTGCTGTCACTGAATTTTTTATCTTAGCCATTCTGACTGGAGTGAGGTGGAATCTCAACGTTGTTTTGATTTGCATTTCCCTGATGATTAAAGATGTTGATCATTTTCTCAGGTGCTTCTCAGCCCTTCGGTATTCCGCACTTGAGAATTCTTTGTTTAGCTCAGTACCCCATAAATCTGACTTGTTAATTATAAGCTTCTAGAGTTTTCTTTCTATGGGGTTGCTGGGCGCATTGTGGCAGCTGACCTCGGGGTGAACAGTCACTACCTGGGGCTAGCACAGCAGCAAAGGGAACTCAGGACCTCCAAACCCACAGGAGAGTTGGAGGGCAGAGAGTAGCTCAATGGAGCATGGGAAATTGGCGGTTCTTTTGTAATATTTCCTGCAACAAGATTTCTTTTTTGGTACAGTATATTTAATGATTTTGTAGTCTTCTTATATCTTTGTAAACATTTCTTTCCTTATGCTAATTTTTTCTATGATTTTGCTGAAAATAATTTCTGTGCTATTAACCTGGGTTTCTTCTGTTAGGGCTGACTTTTTTTTTCATAGTATCCTAGATTTTCTGGTTGATGTTTAGACATTTTATTTGACCAAAGTAACCATTTCTTCAGAATCTCCAATAACAAAGATTCTCTTTTCCATTTCTTGTATTTTTTTGATGAATCTTGTGTTTTTATACTGTCATCCATTTGGGTTTGGGAAGGTAGCAACTCTAGGTGCTGATATATGGTTTTGCTTTTGTTGGGTGAGTGCTTTGTTCCTTGGATTCTGTTGCACTCTTTCATTCTTAGAGTATTAGTGTTCTTTTGGGAGCTATTTTATTGGCTTATATTATCCACCACCTCTCCAACACTTAAACAACCCTAATTACTTCTAACTCCCAACAGTAGGTATAAAATAAAGAAAGTTATAGGGGAAGGGTGGCATAGACCTCAATAAACTACTCCCTGCTGATAGGAACCCAATGTTCTTTGGGTAATATTTCAACTTTATTTTCAAGTTATCACCAATTTCATATCTTTGCTCACAACCACTTGACAAAACAACAGGAACCATCATCATGAGTAGAAGCAACAACAATCATAGGCCCTTTTGGGACTCTCCCATTTATATCCTCCTAGTGTCCCCAGAATTCCATATGTAAACTATCTGCAGCTGGCAAAAATCACACCCCTTTTAGGATATAAGACCATCATACTTAGTGGCTATGAACAGACTGAAGCAGCCTCATATGCACATGTCAGATTAAGACAAAATATATATCATATCTGGTTTTGTTTTTGTTTTTTGCCAAAAATCTCTCTAGACTGATATTTTTCTAGAATCTTTCTAGGTAGTTACTGACAGTTTCAGGTAGAATGTGTTTCTAGATATGGGGAGCTAACCTCCAATGGATAGCATATATCTTCCCCTTCAATTTTTCTTTCCTTGTTTTGTTTTGTTTTGTTTTGCTTTTCAAAACAGGGTTTCTCTGTGTAGCCCTGGCTGTCCTGGAACTCACTCTGTAGACCAGGCTGGTCTTGAACTTAGAAATCTGCCTGTCTCTGCCTCCCAATTGCTGGGGCTAAAGGCGTGTGCCACCAAGCCCGGCTTCTTTCTTGTCACCTACTTATTCCATTATCTCAGGCCCCAACTTGAGCAAGCATTTCCTGGGAACCTTCCCACCTACCAGGCCGCATGAGCCAGGGAACTAAGAAGATTAACTGCAGCTCTTCATCTTTGACTCCTCTCCTCTAAATCTCATACCCCAGTCTGAACAAGCTATGAGAAGTAATCCAGCAAGTAGCATTCACCATGGAATTGCATCATTTCCTGCTTCCAGGGTCCTAGTAGAGTTCCTTTCCTGACTTCCATCTGTAATGCAGTATAACAAAGCCAAATAACTTCTGTCTTTTCTTCTATGTTGCTTTTGTTTATGATGTTTATCATATCAATGGAAAGCCAACAGGAAGACAATTTACAGTAAGAAAATTGAGTGACCATCACTGGGATTTTGTCTACATTCCTTAGGGATCCATAGAGGTTATCTACTAGGTAGAACATTGACATTACTAAACTTTATATTGCTCAATCCCCCTAAGCAAAGAGAGATGGTGAGTACATGAGTTAAATCAGTTAGAACAACCAAGATATTTGTCAAATCATAAAATGCATTCTGCTAAAACAATTATTAAATTGTCTTCTAAGTAAATAATATTGTTATAACAGGAGAAAAAATTAGGAAATCGGTCAACTTACATGTTTTACCTAATTGTTGATATCAAGCTTAACTATGTATTCTGTGTATTTTTATATTATTATATTAGGTGATAGCTTGCTGGGATTAAGCTATTATCCTTTTTTACTGGCACTCTAAAATCAGGATTGGACATCTGTGGAGAAGACTTAGTTTGGTTGTTGTTGTTGTCATTTGTTTGTTTGCAACATCCTCTCCCTAACGTAATATAATGACAAGGATATTAGAAATGTCCATGGTTGCTTATTGCATAAATTAATGAATGATGGTTGTCTTGTCAAAGAAGCTAGGGTTTGGAGTTATTCTTTAATGTTACATAGGAGTGAGCACAATTATTTCTTCAATTTCAATGTATACACATGCCCTAGTAAAAATATTACAACTCTCTTTTTGTGTGATGCCAGGTATGCTTGGTGGGAAATAGAGCCTGATTCCCCATGTATGTTGAAAAGAGTAGATGGGACAAATCATTTGATACCATCTCACATCTGATTGGGAACCAAAGTAGGGCAAGAATGTGCTTATAAGAAATTAAAAAGTCAGAATGGGCATGGCATGCCAAGAGCTGGAGCTTCCCTGAGACTGTTTCACACAGGATGACCACCTTGGAGACCAATTGCATTGAAATCCTTTCATATTTACTTAGTTCTTCCTGCTATAATAGACTTCAGTTCTAAGAGTCCAACTGGTATTGATGAACATTTGATAAACAAGGTAGAGGTACTAAGTCGTAACCAGATTTGAGAAAAATAGAGGTAGGACTCCTGAGATAGCTGCCATCTGTTAAGTCAATTTTCTGCCACCGAAAAAAACTTCCTCTTCTTTCAACATCATGACTGTGTTGAGTTAATTATTCTGTTGCTTAACTCTGCATGACTCAATAGAAACTGCAATTTGATGTATAACACATTCAGCTAATGGCTCCACTTCTCTCTTCTTTTTTCCCCCACTCTGAGTTCATTTAAGATAAGTATTTACTAAAATCTACATGAGGGAGCAATGTGGGAGAAAACAATCTTGGAATAAGTGAAACGGAAATCATGAAAGAAATGCATTATAATTTTAAATAGTGTGCTACCCAAAGCAGGCAAATATATGCCTGTGCATTGGATGTATAATAGACATGATTAAAAACCTCCCACCGAAGACTTCCTCATCTGACTTCCAGATGCCTAGTTTCCCAGCATCCTCTCCTGTTTGGATATAACCATTCACACCCCAAATTGCATTTACCTCGATGATTCTGATGATTGTCCCACAGACTAGCCTAGCAGGTTCTCTCATCCTTACATAGGTAAAGCTCTTTAATCCTGCTAAGTCCTGTGTGGCCTATGCTTTGGTCTACTGCTGGCCCGAGGCCTCTGAATCTCAGAACACATTACTGTGAGGACATGGCATCAAGCGGGATGATCTCTAAATGTATTCAGTCACCTAAGTATGGCAGTGAGTGAGGACTGAGTTCTTCAGTAAGCCATATCCTCCTATTTCCCTCTCTGGAGGCTGGGCCCAGACCCATGGCTTATGCCGTTTCCATGCACAAAGTTAACGATGCTCTTTGCAGAGTATGAACTTCTCTGGCATCCAGGATTGATAACCTGAGTGCTGGCATTCCATGTTCTAGGCTCCTCAGGAAATTTGCTTTAACTCAGCCTTCCTCCATGCTCTACTTCATGTACTCATAGCTCTCTAGGCTTCCCTTTTATTCTTCTTTTATTAGGAAACTGATGATTGTCTATACTCCTAAGTACCAAAAGTAAAGTAGTAAAACCAAGCAAAGAAATTATTTGTTCCCAGTAATTCTGGCTATATATACTGGCCTAACCAATAGGTAATGGTCATCTTATCACCCAGACCCTGCAGTGGGAACTATGCTGCTAAGATCATAGGAATAGTCCTTGCCCTTGCTGGTGGTCAGTAAAAGACACTTAGTAGACACAATTTGTTAGGATGTAATAGATAGATATTGTTACTTAATATTAGTGCTTCTGTTATAGAACTATCTTGCATACCCAATAAGAAGAAAATATTATATTTTAATATACTCAAATTGAGATAAATATTTAAAAACACAGAGAAAATTTGAGTGTTCTCCTTTGGAACTGCTTCACGAATGTCTTTCAGAAGATTAAGCACCAACAAAATACGACCCTCCCTTTGTGAACTTCATGTGTAACATGAACTGACTCATAAACTTATGTGGAGCAATAATAATGCATATATTAGCTCAAGGTCAGTGGGTCTGGTACAGCAAGCAGGCTTCTACTGCATAGGCGCCTATGATAGTGACACTGGTTGCTCCCTGGCCTTCAGTATGGTTCATATCTAGAGAGCAAAATGACACAGCTTCAGCTTCCTCGGTAGGTAGCAACCACTAAATGCAGGGAGTAGAGTTTATGTCCATAACTAGTTCTCTCAAGAAGTGCACAAATTATTCAAACATGAAGGTCAAAACAATTACAACACCTAAAAATGTGCTATATCTGCTTTGTGACTTCATGTAGTATATCAGCTGTAACTGATCTTAATTATGAAAGCAGCATGGAAGCTGGGAAACTGGCATGTTACAGGCACATTACAATGACTGGAGCATTTTCATGGTGAGATAACAGACCATTTCAGTGTGCATGTATAACTTTCTATGAATAACCTTTCAGAATTATGTTATCTATAACGTCCTCACAAGCTGCTGCAATTTGGTATATTCTTCTTTCCTTAAGAATAAAGATTATGTCTGTTGGAAAGGCAAAAATTTCTCAAAAATCCAGCAGATGCAAATTCTATGTCTTTAGTAGAAGCAGAAAGTCAGAAAACTCATTACAGTTATGTGTGACACTGGGGAAGATGTTGTGACCATCTCACCCCCAGTCCCACTGATAAGTTTAGTGATGCTATTACTCTTATCCTGGAGGTGACTTATAATGTCTAAAGTCCATATCCACTTTTAATTTGGTGAATATATGTCACTTCTTTAAGGACCACATAGATAAAGTTTTTCTAACATCTATCTATATTCATTCACATGGTGAGGTCAGATAGAAGCTCTGAGGTAAAAGCGGACTTTACTAAGTAATCAATAGAACCAAATAGTATACATTCCCATATATTTTTAGATATTTTATATGTATAGAGGAAGATAAAGGGAAAACATAGGGAAATGAGTAAGGGATTATTGCTACACTCAGAGGAAGTAGTGATCTGATAATATGTTAGCACACAAAGCTTAACCTACTTGGTTTCAACAAAAAAATATAAAGTACCTCAAAAGGCTTTAAATCTAATAATAGATTCTCTTAGATAAATATCCAACTGTAATAATATTTATGGTACTTCCAAATTGTCATAATATTATATTTTTTGATTACTTTATTTTGAAGATTCTACATGTGGTATGCTGGCATATCAGATCTAATGGAGGTAAATAAAATTAATCATGATACACTTGTCATGAGTGAAGATTAAAGGCCTCTTATACAAGTCTTTCAAAGCTGAATAGCTAGAATAGATTTCAAATCAGACATCTTGTCTGTCAATAGAAAAGTGATTGCTGATGAAGTATCAAGTAACCCAGGAATCCATGTCACCACAGAGAAGGAAGAGCAGGGGAGGGTGTGAGCATCAGCAAACTTTCAAACAACATTGATGACTAATTCAGCATCCTGCTAGCATGCTCTATACAATGGCAAGAGATCATCAGTCTTCTCAAGACTCTCCTACAAGGTATTCTGTATTTGACTTTGCTCTTTGTTTTATTTTCACAGGCAAACCTGTTCTTAAAAGATTCGTGTGGCTATAGGATGCTCACTAAAAGCATGTCAATTATTGTGTAATAATTAAATTTGGGGGATAAATATACACAACGATTGCTTTTGTGGCTCTGCGGAAATTATATGATGGCTATAGGGGGATGCGTAGCAATCTGTGGTGTTAATTTTGAATAACACAACTTTAATTACTTGTGTACCTCCTTACCTACATGAGAAGATGTGCATTTCTCACCCAAGAATTCATGTGTTGGCAGCTTGGACTTTAGCTGATGTTTGGAGGTATAAAAATCTTTATAGATTGATTGTAGAAAGAAGAAAGTAGGTCATTAAGCCAAACAAAGAGACTGAGAGCACCAAATACATATGTAGCAGGGGGCTGCTATTTCTAACCTCAGTGAGAGAGGATGTGTCTAATCATGCAGAAACTTGATGCATCAGGCTAGGGGGATAGGGAAAGAGCTGCCCTCTTGGAGTTGAAGAGGAGGGGGTGGGGTTGGGGGAGGACTTCTGTACTCTTTGAGCAGTACTGGGAGGGGGGCAACATTTGGGACATACATAAATTAGTAAATTAGTAAGTAAGTAGATAGATAGATAGATAGATAGATAGATAGATAGATAGATAGATAGATAAATAGATAATGTTGACTTACTCCAAGAGGGCATAATCACTAGCAAAGCAATGCTGAGCAG
>LR749857.1:520148-562958 GCA_902729485.2 Mus minutoides
CCACTCCACTCCACAGATGCTGCTGTTCTTAGGCCCTTCTCATGCTACTGCCATCCCCAAATGCCAGAATTGCTTGCTACAACTGGGATACACCTTCACTAGTAGTTCCTCTGGGGATCTCTTCGGGGACTCCACCCCTACCACAAAGTGCCAGGCTACCAATGCTCTGCATAATCCCTTCATGCTACAAAATCAGCAAAAACTGGTTGACCCTTACACTGCTAAGTCCAGCTGCCAGCATGGGGTGAAACCTTGGCCATATCTCGAACAGCTTTTATGTGCAAACTCTGAGGAACCATCATTTCCCTTAGTGATTCTGATCTTTTCTGAATTTAACCCCAATTGATCAATTATCCTAGTAAATCACTTTAATTGTTCTTTTAAAATTCTAGATTTAATTTCAACATTTGTTGGTTTTCTCACTTTAAACCTGTCTATATGTCTTTTTTTGTTCTCTTTCAAATTCGTTACTTTTTATCAATTGTTATTACACACATGTGTGTGTTTTCCCAAATATCACCTGCTCAGTCTATATAATGTTACATGTATGTGTGTTTTCAAGGCTATTTGGTATTAGATAACCAGTTGATGTGCACTCTTCTGGGGAAGATGTTTTCATGCATTCAGCATTTCCTAGTTGACAGTAATGATGTATAGGGTTTTTGTTTTTTGTTGTTTTTTTTTTCCATCCACTTTGATGTACCTATTGGCAAAATCCTTGTTTAGCTCATGTTAAGGCAGTCATGTTCGTGTGACTTTATGGGTATAGCTTTTGACATTACTACATGTCTTAGTATGTTTCTGTGAGAAGGCATCATGACTAAGCAACTTATAAAACAAAGCTCTAGACTTGGGACTTGCTTATATTTACAGAGGGTGGAGACTATGATGGCACCTGGGCAGGGATGGTTCTAGAGAGGTAGCTGAGAGTTTAATATTCTAATCCAGCAGGCAAAGAGAGATAGACACTAGGCCTTTCATGAGCTTTTGAATCCTCTAAATCTAAAACCAGGGATATTTCCTCCTACAAGACCATACATACTCTAAAAAATCTAACAACACACCATCCACTAATCCTTCCAAACAGTTAACCAGCCAGGAGCTAAGATGCAAATATGTGAGCCTATTGGCAGACTTCTCATTCAAACCACCACATTCTACTCCCTGGTCACTTGTAGGCTTGTAACCATACTGATAAGTTATTTCTTCAACAGTGAATCAATTCAAGTTGTAAGGGTTGATGATTTACTGAAGAATGCCCTGGATTCAAATAGTAAGTAAATGCAAAGAGTGCTTGATTTTGCATAAGTCTTGTATGCTGGGTCTTCCATTACCATGATAAGAGACAGTGAGCTCACAGGCCTGATTTAAAGCACATTAGGGGATTCCAGGGTAGGTGGCATCTATCTCACTCCATATCTAGGAATATTCCATTATTGTGGCATGAGGGATAGAAACTGTTGCACTCACTTCAGGCTAGGTAGCTGGGCAGCTTCTGATGTCAGGATAGTTTCTGACTAGCTGCCTGAAGACTTGGATTTTTCCTAGTAACTGTTTTGCCTGGGCTTGTCTGGATTTGCGCAGATCTTAGGCCTATTCTCTTGGACTGTCAGTATGAAGCCTGTCATGGACAGCCTTGCCTTGTCAAAGTTAGATTAGATTAGATTAAATGCAAGTTTATTTGGAAGCTGCTTTCTGGTGAGATCACTGGATCCAAGGACCCAGGCCAGGGAAGTCACCATGGAAAGGGAAAAGAGGGTGTGAGGAAGAGAAAGAAAGGGATCACACACAAATCAAGAAGAGGAGGAGAAGAAGCCAGAGAGGGAAGAGATCAATATATCTGGACTACATAGGAAAGAGCCTCTGGAGGAAGAGCAGCCCAGCCTCTGGGCTGGAAATTTCAGAATTGGAGTCAGAGTATGCCAGGTAGGAACTGAGTGATGCTATAAGAACCTGGAGGACAGGTCTGCTTTGATATGTAAAATATGCACCTCAGTCCCTTGTCCTAGGGTCTGAAACCAAGCACATACCATAATAAAAAAGTCATTCAGTGCAACTTCAAAAGTCCCCATACTCTTTCATAATCTCAACACTGTTTATAAGACCAAATTTAAAGTCTGTTCTGATAGTCTAGGTAATCTCTTAGCTATAATCTCCTTAAATTCAACGTCAAAAAGCAGATTCCATATTGTACCACAGAATCTATATTTATTATCATACCAAAATGAAGGAAAGGGAGCATAGTGAAGAAATAAGGGACAAAAGAAAACTAAAACCCAGCAGGGAAAATTCCAAATTCTGCGTCTCTATGTCTGATGTCAACATGCTCTTCACATTTCTAACTCCTTTCAGCTTTGTTGACTGAAAAATCCTGTCAGCACCTAGTGTTTTGTTTTGTTTTGTTTGTTTTGTAAAGAAGGCTCTAATGTCTCCAATATTTTAGTCTCTAATACAAATGGAAGCATCATCTTCATAGCTTCATGCAATGGCCACTCTGGGTCTTCTTGAAAGAATTGCTTGGCCAAATGCCTGACCTCAGAGTTTCCTTAACCATGGAAGAAGATTCTGTAACTCCTTTCCTGTATCCTTGACTCTAAGAACAATATGGCTGAATGTCTAATTTCTTCTCCATTCTAGGGCTATAACCTAATCCCTCCTTGACTTGCAATTTCATAAGTTTTGTTTTGTTTTGTTTTGTTTTCTTCTCTCTCTCTCTCTCTCTCTCTCTCTCTCTCTCTCTCTCTCTCTCTCTATCTCTTGGTTTCTCGAGACAGGGTTTCTATTTATAGCCCTGGCTGTCCTGGAACTCACTTTGTAGATCAGGCTGGCCTCATACTCAGAAATCTGCCTGCCTCTGCCTCCTGAGTGCTGGGATTAAAGGCGTGCGCCACCATGCCCAACTATAAATTCTCTATTGTTAAGGGTTTCCTTTGAGGCTCAATCTTTCCTTTAATTCATTTCCACAAGTTGGAAGCTTAACTGGGTAGTGTCTTGCTGTGAGAGTACTACTCTCCTTATTCCATTTTGAATGAGGCCTTTCTTTAAACTTTATCTCCCTGAACACAGTACTTGGCTCCAAAATTACATTTCCTAGTGCTCTTTTTTGTCCTCACACTGTACATTTTTGTGTTTATTTTTGCCCAGCTTGCTCCTTTTCATTATAGTTCTGTACAAGAGGATCACTAATAAACACATGACACAGTAAATGCTAGGTTGTCTTGAAATATCCTTTGCCAGTAATCTTAATTTAAAACTTTTGAACTTTCCTTATGCAAAAATTTAAGATAAGGGCAAACAGCAGACACATTCTTCACCAAAATATAAGATTAACTTAAGGACTTCTTAACAACAATTTTAACATTTTTATGCCATATTTTTGATCTTGACAGCCCCTTCTCCCATCTCCTACTCAATCCTTCCATTTTCTTGTTCACTCAGCTCCATGTGCTCTCTCTCTATCTTCTCTTTCTTTTACTCTTTCTTCAAAAATGTCAACACAAAATACAAAAGAAAACATAAAAATAAAAAATATTGATAAGCCAAAAAGTATTCCAGTGAAACAATAAGGCAAACAAACACAAAACACACACACACATACACACACACACACACACACACACACATATACACACACACACACACATAACCAAGTATAGTTAACTTGAGCAAGTCATGGGGAGCAAGCCAGGAAGCAGCATGCCTCCATGGCCTCTGCATCAGCTGCTGCCTCCAGGTTCCTGCTCTGACTCCCTTCATTGGTGGACTACAATGGAACCGTTGTCCTAAGCCATCATCAACATCTTTGCAACAGAGACTCTTATAACCAATCAAAATACAGAGTTGTGGAGCCCAACCCCAATCGAGAAGCCTATAAAACACTTCTATATCTAAGGCTCAGGAAACATTGAAGAAGAAATGGCAGAAAGGGTGTAAGAGCCAGAGGATCAGGGAGTTTGTTGAGAGACTGTCTCAAAGGAACTTGTCACTGGTGAGCAGGGCAGGTCCTTGGGGCATTAGCCCTCCTTGCCCTGCCATCATCTGCTATGCCTGTGCTGCAGCTTGGCCCGGAGGCCAGCATAGCAGCCAGACTGAGGACAAGGTGGTGTGTAGCAACTTCTGGGCTCTCACAGGTCCTGTGCCTGGACATGGAGCCTAATTGCAAGATCACCCTGTCTCTGAACAACAGCGTATCTGAGATGAAGACTGGTCGATTTTCTAGGTTAACTCTCTCAAAAGGCTTTTGTGGTCAGTACTGCTGGAAACCATGTAGATGTCCACGATCCACACTCCGCCAGCTGCTGGGGCTTCTTTGCAGTATAATCACTAACTGTAGACTCAGAACTGAGATTGAGAGACAATGGAGGCTTCTTGCAAACCTGTTCTCCCTACCCTCCAAAAAAGAAAGAGGGGAAAGGAGAGGAGGGAGAGAGGAGTGGGGAGAGAGGGAGGAGGGAGAGAGGGAGTACAGACAGGAAACCATTGAAAAGAGTCTTTAAAAACTATGAGACAGATGTTGAAGTGTAGCTCTTCAGAGTTGATGGCTTCTGGTCATGGAAAGGACTAAATTTTCTTTACAGGACTGGCCACTGGGAGTTTAACCATGCTCCAATGACTATATGGGAAACACAAATTAGGCTTGGTGTTTTTGTTTTTGTTTTTGTTTTTGTTTTTGTTTTTGTTTTTGTTTTGTTGGGAGGGTGATTTGAGGGGTGGCACCCAGTGTGCAGGAGGCAGAGGCAGGTGGAAATCTGAGTTTGAGACCAGCCTAGTCTGAAGAGTGGGTTTCAGGACAGCAGGGGTTACACAGAGAAACTCTGTCTCTACAAGCAAACAAACAGCCAAACAGTGTGAACCTGGAAGGAATGGGAAACAACAGGGATATGGGTATCTTTTGTGCAGTTTTAAATAATTAATAAAAGTATGATGCTGGGGAAAAGAAAAGAAAAAAACATTTACTTTTCTTTTTTTTTCAATTTTTATTAGATATTTTCTTAATTTACATTTCAAATGCTATACTGAAAGTTCCCTCCCACCTTCCCCCGCCCTGCTCCCCTGCCCACCCACTCCTACTTCTTGGCCCTGGCGTTCCCCTGTATTGGGGCATATAAAGATTGCAGTACCAAGGGGCCTTTCCTCCCAATGATGGCCGACTAGGCCATCTTCTGCTACATATGCAGCTAGAGACACGAGTTCTGGGGGCTCTGGTTAGTTCATATTGTTGTTCCTCTTCTAGGGTTGCAGACCCCTTCAGTTCCTGGGGTTCTATCTCTAGCTTCTCCATTGTGGGCCCTGTGTTCCATCATATAGATGACTGTGAGCATCCACTTCTGTACGAGACAGCTGTATCAGGGTCCCTTCAGTAAACACTTGCTGTCCTATGCAATAGTATCTGAGTTTAGTGACTGATTATGGGATGGATCCCCCAGTGGGGTAGTCTCTGTATGGTCCATACTTTCATCTTAGCTCTAAACTTTCTCTCTGTAACTTCACTCTCATTAATAAATATTAAACATCCACATGCAATATACCAAATGTCTGAAGAAAACTACTAATGTGACACATTGGAGAAAATAATAAGTTTAAATACCATTTTCTCTTCTTCAAGCTAATCACCAAATATTTTTGAAGTGTTTTTTTGGTTTGTTTGTTTGTTTATGGTTCTGGGATTGAACTCAGAATCTTATGCCTATTAGGTGACTGAGCTGTATCCCCTTCTGTACAGGACAAGCCTTAGCTTGGAGAAGGGTTCTGAGAGAAGGAGTGTCTGGCAACAGTGAAAAGAAGAACTTAAGGTTAAATCATGGTTCCAAGCTGACAGCCTGCATTCTGCTTGGCATAGCTGCCTAGACAGCTCTCCATAGATAGCTCTTGGCTCTTTTGTCTGTTCAGGATAACTTTGGCTCAAGGCTGCTCTGGAAAGCTCATGGATTTTCCAATCAAAGCCAGAAAAGCTGCTATTAAAAAAACTCTTGGATTTTCCAACCAAGGCAGAAATCCCATTTAAAAAATTCTTAAGTAATTTTTGAGTTTTCTGATCAAAATCACAAAGCCAGAAAACATTCTGAAAGTTCTGTTTGCTCTTGAGACAACCTTCTCTGGATATCTGCTAGAAGACATTGTAAAAGGTCTGTGTTAGGTCTCTAAGTAATCCTTTGGGCTTTCTAACCAGGGTCAGAAATTCTGTTAGAAAAAATGAAATTCTAGAAGAACTATGAAAAATTTTAAAAGAGCTGTGATCATTCTCTGTTAGCTATTCTCATATAGACCAAAAGCCTGTTGTTTTATTTATATATCACTTCAGTTATTTATTTCAGATTCCCTCTTGACCATCGACCATCTCACAAATCAGTATTCCATAATATTAGTCTCTTGACTCTTAGGAAGAAATGACAAGCACATTTACTTTAACATTGCAAAAGAATTTTAGATACTTACTAGCCTTGTAAACTTTGGACCTTGCTCTGCAATCCTCACTTCCTAAGTCTCTTCATCTCCTTCCTTTGTATCTTTCTAACGAGATGGCTCATAGTGCAGTTGTCTACTTTTTTTCTAGGTTTATGAAACCCCTCATATAATTCATATTGCATCTTTATATTCTGCACAGTGGAGAAAAATTTTTTTTTGAATTTATGTTTTTGGAGTTCTTTCCCACTGCCTTAAGAGCTGTCCTGAAGGTCATGACATTCCACCACTTTGATGAGACATAGACTCCCCTTCGCCTCCTGGATTCATGCTGTTCTGATTATCACAGAGTCATTAACATTGCCAGAGAGAACATTTTTTTTGAAGGAGAAACATGAAAATATGTATACTCTTATACAAACAATCCCTATGCCCAGAGCAACCATCAACACCCATTGGAGGCCAACACCCTGCTGCATCTGTTCCAGGAATGGGAAACTATGTAATACTGTCTCTTATATGACTAAGCCAGACTGAACACCGTTCTCCTGTTCTGTAACTCCCTACCTTGATGGTTCCATTGTTACTATTTAGAAGCTAAAGAATATGTTACAGAATGGCAAAAATATGATCCATTCATGTCCATAGAAGCTATATTTTGATAAAAAAATTAAAAGGTAGGGATCAGATGGGACCATTTCAGTTCACAATAGCAAACTCCTATGCTGTTTCTATAGAATCTGTGCTTTATTTTTGTCTCCAACTCAGAACTTCCAGAGTAAATTTTATTCTTGATCAAATTGGAATACTTAATTCAATAGTCAGCAACTAAGGTGATCCATTCACAAAGAAAGACATGCCCAATCTGAGGCCCAAAGAATACAAATTCTTCCCCATCCATTGACTATAAAGTATTCATGAGGGACTGCAGACTTACCTGCATTCAGATGTCCTAGGGATATTTTCTTATAGGTTTTTGACCTTGGCTCTCTCAGTGATGGCTGTCCAGGAACCTAGATAATGTACAGCTTGTGCCAAGACACAGGGCCATTGTAGCAGCTGGAGAAAGTCACCATCACTGGTCCATAAAACAGATAAGAGGGTGGAACTATGGGGGACCTTAGCCTTTGATCTTTGCTTAAATGCAGAGATGTAATTAAGTTATCAGTAATATCAAATGCTAAAAGATGACAGGAACTGCCATCCTATTTTCTCAAGCTCTCTGTTCTAACAGGTATGTGTTTCTCCTTTTATTTTAGTTATTTTAAATTTAGTTTAACTGCCTGTTTTTAACTCCATAAAATATGCTGAAATGAAAATTGTTGATAATTTATGAAATTCAATTTGAATGAATTATCAGAACAAAAGAAGAAATTTTAAGAAAGCCTAAAATCATTCTATTCCACATTCTACTATTAAATGACTTACTCTTAAAAAAGTTATTTGCATTTTGTTACATATTGAACATACTGAAATTTTTATTAAGTTGAAAATTATTCCTTAAGAATATGCTTGCAAGTGACGAATATAGGGGGTTCTATTTATTTAATTGTAGAATTTTATGGTTAATGCTTGTTTAATAATCAATTGTATTGGCACTATATATTACCTTAAAGTAATGCACATATATACTCTTCTTTAAAATCTTGGCAGTAAAATATTTGTTAAGGTATTTCATAAATATGTTGACAGCAATGGAAATGTAACTAAAATTAAAGGTGATGTATGCAAAATTACATAAAATCAAACCACCTCTAAGAAGAGTCTAATACTTGGAATTTTTCAGAGTTTCTTATGCTCAACAAAACAAGGCTCACAAATAACCGCCAGCGCCAGCGCCAGCGCCCAGCAGCGCCAGCAGCAGCGCCAGCACTACCACCATAACAACTACCCTTATTTCTTTCATTTCAGGATCATGTTAAGTTAACACATGTCCCAAACTCCCATATATGCTGCATCTGCTTTGGGGGCTGCAGTTACTATGAAAAACCACCACCTTTCTCAAACAAGTATTTCTAATTGAGCCTGTCACCCAGGCTCCACAACTGTGGGTGCTTAGCAACTGTATTATGCTTAGGATTATGTGTTTAGTGTTGAACATCTGCTTGCTTAACTCTTTACTGTAAACCTTTTTCAAACCAGTCTTTGACCTAAAACACCTTCACTTATGGTGTATTTGTAAATCCCACCTGTATTTTGGTGAAGCATTGGCTTATCAGTTATTATATCTCTTAAGATAATAACTCTGGTTTTAGCTTTTGAGCCAAAATTATAGTCTCAAAACAATTCAAATCATGAGAGTTTGTATTGACAAAAATAATATCTAAATAGTAGCAGCTAAATTACAAATGAACTATTTAGCTAAAATAGAATGGGTAAAGAGCAATTATAGGTATCTTTGCAAAGCATGTTTTTAGTTTGGATAGGCTAAATTAATGGGTTATAAGAACTATGTAGATATACTAGAATCTATCTGGCCTATACTTGTTTTCTTAGAAAGGGAAAGATTACTAATTAAGAAATTATTTCATGTGATTTAGGGCTGAAGTCATACAAGAGTCAGAAGTAGATGGAATTAAAGAATACATTTGTTGGGTTTAGGTTATAGTCACATGCATAACAGGAGTAGGAATCTTGAGTGTTTACTAGAAACCTGTCTGTGATGGAGGATAACAAATTAGAAATAAAGTAATTATTTTTTATATTAATTTATAAGTTAACATCTATTCAATTTAGAATATTTTGCTCTTACTTTTATACCTGTTCCCTATCACTTTTCTGAGCCTTGCTGCCCTCCCCCTTGACACCGTAGTCCCTGTTCTGTTTATGTGTCATAGTATTCCTTTATTCTAATTTCAGCTCTGTCAAAATCACTTCTTCTGTTGACATGATGTTCTTTTTATGTCCAATAAACATACAGACATATTCTTTTTTATTTACAATAAACACACAATAAACTTATATGAACACACACACACACACACACACACACACACACACACGACCTGCATATGAGGCAATATAAAGGGTATACATTTCTCAGTCTTATTTTACTTAAAATAATGATTTCCAGTTCTATTCATTTTCTTGCAATGGCATAATTTTGATTTTCATTATAGCTGAAAAAGAACCCATAATATGCATATACATGCCATATTTTCTTGATCTCTTCATCAGATTGTGGAACAACTAGACTTGTTCCAGTGTTTTGATATATTGTGATTAGGGCAGCAATCAGTATGAATGTATAGTTATTTCCTTGATGGGTCCTAGATTTTTATACACACACACACACACACACACACACACACACCAAGGAATAATAATATAAAATGATGATTTTAAGTCTTTTTGTTTGTTTTCAGAAACTCCCATTACTGATATCCACAGTGGCTGCATCAGTTTACAGTCTGACAAGAAGTATGTGTTCATTTGCACACATTTTTTCCAGTGTTTCTTATTGTCTGTTTTCTTAAAGATAGACATTCCGACTAGAGTCTAATGCAATTCCATTAGTAAATTCTTGATATTTCTTCTTATTCTATTGGAATCCCTTTCAGGAAATTTTGACAATGTGTTTTTCTTGGGAGTGTTTTTTTTTTTTTTTTTTTTTTTTTTTCCCCACTGCTGACTATAATTTACATTTTTCATTGGGTTGTGGTCTATTTTGACTTTAGGTTTTGCACAGATGAGAACTAGTTGATCTAGTGTCATTCTACTATGTGAGAATATTGTTTCCAAGCGCCCGTGCTAATGAGGTTTTTTTGTTTTCAATGTATGCTTTTGATGGTTTGGTCAAACACTAAGTAGCTTAGCTTTGAAATTGTGTAAGTGTCTCGGGGGGTGTTTTCTCTTGGTCTCTATTAATCTACATGATTGAGCTTGTGTCAGTTCTGTGCTGTCTTTGCCACGATTGCTCTCTAGTATACTTGAAGATTTGGTAATTCAGTACTTCCAGCATTGCTTTTCTGCTTCAGATTGTTAAACAAGTATGCATGTTTTGTTTCTATGCTGATTTTAGGATTATTTTTCTAGTATTTTGAAGACTGTCTTTGTATGCTTGATGAAGATCATGTTGGATGTGTAGGTTGCTTTCAATAATTACAGATTTTCATAATGCCAATTCTGCCAATCTATGAAGGCGGCATGTCTTTCAACCATGTCATGCCTTTCTTGATTTCTCCAGTGTTTAAAATTTTCACTGCAGAGTTTTCCTTTCGTATGTTTGTTCATAAGCACATTATTATTGCTGAAGCCATGGAATATGACATTTTTCATTTCTTTCTCAGCAAGTTACTCTTGTATAGATAGGTTACTGATTTTTATGCTTATGTTCCACCCCACTGCTTTGCTGAATGTAATTATTTTAGAGCTCTTTGGTAAAATTTTTGGTGTCTTAGGTGTATAGGCTCACATTATCTGCAGGCAGCGTTGAAATCTTCCTTTCCTAATTTTTGTCTTTCTTTTCTCTTACTACTCCAAAAGAAGTGAATGTGATCTTGAATAATAGCTGAAAAATACCTGTGTTTTATTGTGGATATTAGAATAAGTGTTCAGGCCTTTCAACCATTTAGTAATGACAGCTAGTTTTTGTTGAATATAAAATTTATTGCACCAAAAGTGTTTTTTTTTTTTTTTAATGCTAAGGTTCTCTAAGACTTTAATCAAAGGGAAGTCTAAATTTTGTACAGCCTTTTTCCCCCCTATGGCCATTAAGACTATAAGACATTAATCTGTCCTTAAGTTACTGACTTAGTTACCATTCTGTTGCTTGGACAAAGTATGCTGACAAAAGACAATTAAGGGAGAATGAGTTTATTTCAGTTTAAAATTCCAGAGGGATGTAGTTAATCATAGCCGAAAACATGGTAGCAGACAAGCAGGCAAGCAGGGCAAAGATGAAAAAGAGGCTATCTAGTTACATTGCACTCATACTCAGAAATCAGATATTAAGAAATTGGTGCCTGGTTATTAAGCCTCAAGTCCTATCTACAATGATACTTCCTACACTGAGATACTTCCTACACTGAGACTTCACCTTATAAAATTCCTACCAATTTCCTAAACATTAGGACAAGTTCTGGATCATATACCAACACATGAACCAATGTGAGACATTTTTCATTCAAACTATAACACTTATACATATTTATTTACAAATGTTGGAAAATGTTTTGAACCCTAGGAAGAAACAAAATTAGTCATGATCTTCTTGAATTTGATTACATGTGTTTTATTTGAATTTTCTGTTTTTGTACTTCATAAACAAAATTGTTGGGAAATTGCTCTAGAGTGATCTTTTTCGGTTAGGATTCTGTCCAGTTTGGGTGTCAGAATATGACTAGGTTTCTAGAATAACTTTAGTTGGTTTCTAGTTACTGTTTGAAGTGTTAGCAGTAAGTCATGTCTAAAAGTTTACTAGAATCAAGTAATGAATGAATGAAGCTTGAGATTTTTCTTTGTGAAGGAATTTCAGTTTGTCAGCGTCATGCTTGTTATAAGAAAGTTTGATTAGTATACACCAATCTGTTTTAATTTCTCACATTATTTTGTTGGATTACTTGGTTTTCTGGAGTCTCTTATCTTGAGTTCTTTGTATATATTGGATATTAGCCCTCTGTAAGATTTAGGATTGGTACAGAACTAAACAATGAATTCTCAACTGAGGAATATTGAATGGCTGAGAAGCACCTAAAAAAAAAAAAAAAAAGCTCAACATCCTTAGTCATCAGGGAAATGCAAATCAAAACAACCCTGAGATTCCACCTCACACCAGTCAGAATGGCTAAGATCAAAACTCAGGTGACAGCAGATGCTGGTGAGGATGTGAAGAAAGACGAACACTCCTTCATTGCTGGTGGGATTGCAAACTGGTACAACCACTGTAAATCAGTTTGGTGATTCCTCAGAAAATTGGACATAGTACTATTGGAAGATCCACTCCTGGGAATATATCCAGAAGATGTTCCAACTGGTAATAAGGACACATGCTCTACTATGTTCATATTTATAACAGAAGCTGGAAAGAACCCAGATGTCCCTCTACAGAGGAATGGAGACAGAAAATGCGGTACATTTACACAATGGAGTACTACTCAGCTATAAAAATGAATTTATGAAATTCTTAGGCAAATGGATGTATCTGGAGGATATCATCCTCAGTGAGGTAACCCAATCACAAATATACTTGATATGCACTTAGTGATAAGTGGATATTAGCCCATAAGCTCAGAATACCCAAGATACAATTCACAAAACACATGAAACTCAAGAAGGAAGACCAAAGTGTGGGTACATCAATCCTTCTTAGAAGGGGGAACAAAATACACATGGAAGGAGTTACAGAGAGAAAGTGTGAAGCAGAGACTGAAGGAATGACCATCCAGAGACTACCTCACCTAGGGATCCATCCCATAAACAATGACCAAACCCAGACGCTACTGTGGATGCCAACAAGTACAACAGCTGATATAGCTGTCTCCTGATAAGCTCTGCCAGTGCTTGACAAATACAGAAGTGGATGCTCATAGCCATCCACTGGACAGAGTACAGTGTTCCCAATGAAGGAGCTAGAGAAAGGACCCAAGGAGCTGAAGGGGTTTGTAGCTCCATAGGAGGAACAACAATATGAACTAACCAGTATCTCCAGAGCTCCCGGAGACTAAACCACCAACCAAAGAAAACACATGGTGGGACTCATGTCTCTAGATGCATATGTAGCAGAGGATGGTCTAGTCAGTCATCAATGGGAGGAGAGGCCCTTGGTCCTGTGAAGGTTCTATGCCCAGTATAGGGGAATGCCAGGGCCAGGAAGCAGGAATAGGTGGGTTGGTGAGAAGCAGGAGGGGGGAAGGGATAGGGGATTTTCAGAGTGGAAACTAGGAAAGGAGATAACATTTTAAATGTAAATAAAGAAAATGTCTAATAAAAAAGAAAAACAGATTTATATTTGAAAAAAAGAAAAATGTTTTTGTTGGAATTTATTAAATTTTTCTAAATTGAAGTTTGTGGGGCAGTGGGCATGGGGAAGTAAAGGGAGTGGGGCAAAACCCACATTCTGCCAGAGTTCCAGTGCTCCGGACAGGCAGATGAGGAAGAAATGCCCCATGCTTTCCAAGCAGCACCTGGTGGGTGTCTGGCTGTGGGAAGCCATGGAATCCCAGCTCACCCAGGGTGGGGAGCATGGACAAGGTGCAATCCAAGCTCTCTGGGCCCCACGGAGGCCAGAGATGACAGGTTCTCAGTAACGTGTTCTCAGTCTCCGGCATGAGTGAGAGTCGGTAGGGGAGCAGGGCAAGGAAGGGTATAGGGGACTTAATGGGATAGCATTTGAAATGTAAATGAAGGAAATATCTAATAAAAAATAAGAAAGGTGAGAGTTTAAGAGAGAGAGGATGTCCCAAGCAGCCCCTTTTATAGTAGGCTGGGCTACCTTTCTGTTGCCAGGTAACTGTGTGGAGGACCATACCTAGCTATAGTCAGCTAACTGTGGGGGTGGAATCTAGCCAGAATGCCAGAAGCTTGGGACATTGTCTGCTTGACTTAGAGTCACAGAATTATGGAGTTGGGAGCTCCGTTGTGTCAGGCACTTATGTCTGGGAATATGGCTCACTGTACTGTCCCTTGTACAGTTTTCTACTGGGTCTTCATAGCAAGCCTCATTCAACCAAAACAGGCTGCCTTTCAAGGCCCCGCAGAAGTTTGCAATGTAATCTCTAGCAATCATCCAGATTTTGTTGGAATCTATTGTTATATTTTCTTTTTCACTTTTAGTCTTTATTCTTAGGCTTAGCTTGATTTGGGCTTGACAATCTTATTTACATTTGGAACAAATAGTTCTTTGATCATCTGTGATAATCTTTTAGCTGTCATTTCATTAATTTCTGCTTTTATTATAATTTCTTGCTACCTACTGGGATTTCAGAGAAGTCTAGTTCACAGTATCAGGAAAGACATAACTAGTTTTGTTTTCCTATCTCTTTGAGGTGCGTCATTGGATTCTTTATTTATCCCCCTACTTTATCTCTCAGTAAGCATGTACAGATCCAATTTTTTCTCTTGGATTTGTCTTACCTGAGAATGTCATGGAAGTTGTGCTAATATTTTCATTTAAAATCTAAGACATTTTAAATTTTAAATTCCTTCCTATCTTTTCAGTAATGTGCAATATATTTTTTGGGTAATGTCTATGGTATCCCTTGCTAGTGATTTCTTGTATTCTACTACAATCTGACAGGATACAAAGAAATATTTTGATGCCATTGTCTTTGTCAAAACTGCTGTGTGATGATTTTAAAGAATAATTATGGCTTGCTTAGAAAAATGTATATTTCCTATATGTCGAATGGTATATTTTCTATATCTTTGTTAAATCCATTAACCCATAATGAAGTTTAACTCTGAAGTTTCTTTTTTGCTTTTCAGTTTTGATGACGTATCTCAAAGTGAGAATGAGATATTGAAGTACCTCATTATCACTGTATCAGAACCTTTATGGAAATTCATTAATTTTGATGTTTAATTTATAAAATGTGAGATCAAATGACTTGACAGAAAAGTAATTAAAATTGTTATTTTCTTTTTATAACTTTTGCTTTTATCATTATGCAGTGACTTCCATTTTTTTCTGCCTAACTTTTGTTTGAGTTTTACTTTACTAGATATAAGAAATATAATAACTTGTTTTGGGTTTTTATTTCCTTGTTGTACTGATTTCCCTCTTTTTACAGTTAGTCTATGAGCATCTCTGGCAATGTGTATTTTGTGAACAGTTGAATTTTATTTTGTAATCACTCTAGCTAGTCTATACCCCTTCAATAACAAAGTAAGGTAGTTTATATTTAAAACTATTGTTAAGAGTCATATACTTTAAAAAAAAAAAAGAGTCACACACCTTGCTTGTGCTTTTGCTTGCTGTTTTGGTTGCTGTTTTGGTTGCTGTTTTGGTTGCTGTTTTGGTTGCTGTTTTGGTTGCTCTTTTGGTTGCTCTTTTGGTTGGTTGGGCTCTTGTTAGTACTTTCCTTCCTCGCCAGGTACTATTGGGGGTTTGCTGATTCCTTTTGCTGGCCGTGATGGGTTCCTTCAAGTACTCCTTTATCTATCATTTCCTCATATAATGTTAGCTCCTTTTTATGCTCTTAGGGTAAAATTGTCTTTCATTAAGTAACTTGTCCATGCCCTTAGACTTTCTGTCAGCTGTTTCTTCTATGCCACAGATTTTATGTTCTCCCATTGAAATCCAGAGTGCTTAGAAATTTATACCTGCTCACTATTTTTATTTTCTTTACATTTGTTTCATTGTCTTATTGCCTTGTTGTTATCTCTCACACTTGAATATCATTCTCCCTTTTGATCTTTTTTATAATTAATGCTTTTTGCTGTGCTGTTATGGATTGATTTATCCTTTGATTTATAACATCTATTTGCTTCTTTCTTTTAGTGAAATTTTCCTCAATTTTTTTTCTTTCAAATTGCTGATCATATCAACAACTCTACCAATTTTCTTATTTCCATCATGAATTGATTTACTTATTTTATTCACAGGGTTGAATTGAGCACTTCCGGTGGCCACCATTTCATCGTCCTTGTTGTTGTTTTGTTTTCTTTTCTTTTCTTGTTTTAAATAATCTGAAAAAAATATTATTTTGTAAACTCAGATATTTTATTAGTGTTTTGATTTCTATAATTGAGGGGAAATGAGTGTAAGGAGAGGCTCATTTCCCTATTTCTTATGTGTTTTCTTATATTTTTTGTGTCTTCCAGGATGGATGTATGCTTTAGCTTTTATGTTGCCTCTTTTCTTACTTTTGAAAATATTGTGTGTCTTCCTCATGAGATTTTTTTCACTTGGGTATGTTTACTCCTCTTATGTATGAGGGAAGCCACCTGCAATAACAAATATAGTAACATGGCAGTAATCCTGGAGTTACCCTGCAGTAAAATATACTTGTTATATCTGTAAAAATGTTCAGAGAAAGGAGCCCTGGTATATTGATTGAAATCAGATAAGAGAGTTTTACAGTTAAAAATATTCACAGGAAAACAGGGAGGATATGGAAAAAGGATAAAATGCAAACGTGCATAAGTTAGCAATATGAAGAATAATATAAAACACTACAGAGATGAATGCAGAGAAAGTACAACCAGAAATCCCCTTTCAAGTTAAACACAATTTAAAGCTAATAAACTGGACAAAAACCAAAGCACAGAAAGGAAAACAGAAAAAAAAAAAAAAAAGATTTAATCTCAGTGGCTGTTTCTTTGTGATATCAATGTTTAGCCCCACCCACTGTCTTTGTTTTCTAAATAATTTTATCCCATGGTCTTCATTGGATTTCTTAATGACGAAACTTGATAAGAGTAAGCCTCCGAGTCTCCTGAAGGTTTCAGGAAAGTGTTGGGTTTCATTTCCTTTTTTCCAGAAATCCTTTGTGTTCTAGATAACTTCTGAGGTTATAAATTAAATCAGAGCATGTATTGTTTTATACTGACCTAAAAATTACTTACCTCCCTACAGTGAAATAACCTAAAGAATTTCTCAAGTGATTCATTGCTTAATAAAGGGCTTTTTATTTTACATGAAGTATGCATTCAAATTGCACACACAAATAAAATGTACATCAAACATTATGCAAATTTATGTTTTTATATTTATAGAACTATTACTACATAGTTTTGTTGATATTTAGCTTTCTGTTTTTACATAATATTTTTATTAATCACTGAAGAATTTAATACAGTGTATTTGGGTCATATTCATACCTTCCCACAACTTTCTCCAGGTCCATTCGTGTATCTTTACATGCCCAACATTATGTTCTTTCTCTGTTTCTGCATCTCTGTCTCTCTGTCTCTGTGTCTCTGTGTCTCTGTGTCTCTCCTCTCCTCTCCTCTCCTTTCATTATTGCCTTCTTTATTTAAACACATTGAATACCAACAATTTCTGTGTGGGGAGCAAGCCCTGGAGAGTTTTTAATATACCAGGTATATTTTGGAGAAAACTGATTTTGTGTCTTTCAGCAGCAATCAAATACCAAGGCATCCTCAGCTAGGCATGAGGCAACATTATACTTGCCTCCCAACCTCCATGCTTGGATGTTGTCTAGCTCAAGCTTATTTACATCATGAAGATGCTGTCATATTTACTGTGTTCATATGTGCAGTTGCCCTGTTGTAGTTGGAAAACACTGCTTTCTTATAGTCACCACCTCTAGGATTTAAAAGTTTTCTACTACCTCTTTTTACATAGATTCCCTACAGACTTGAAAGCAGAGGTTTGATGTTGACATATCCTTTGAGGCTGATCACTCCAAAGTCTCTTGTTCTTTGTGTCTTGACTAGCTGAGTGTATGGAATAAAAGCCATCTGCTGCCAGAAGAAGCTTCTCTGAAGAGGTCTGAGTTATGATGAAATAGGTAATTCATGAGTACAGCAATAAGTCACTAGAAATATTGCATTTCTATGTCCATATGGGCAAATAGTAGTAGTTATGTTTTCCCTCAGGACCCATGACATATTTAGCAAAAAGTCTCTGGCTTCATTAAGAGAGTCATGGTAGGGTCCATCTTGGAAAGAAGGCCTTTAGTACAATAAAAAGATGGGCTGGTTACTCCTTTTAATATATAATATAAAATGACAAAATTATACTACCATTCTGTTTAGTTTCTATGAGCCAGAGACTCTGAGATTCACCTATTCATCACTCCCTCCCTTTGCACCTGGAAACTGCTGATACTTCATGTCTCCATAGTGTCAGTTGTTCACAGTGTTAAATGACTGTAAACACAACAATTGCAGCCTTTAGACTGGCTTGTTTCCCTTAGTAGTATGCATGTGACTTTCTCCTTTCTCGTGTGTCTTTCTTGTTTCAGAGACTCTGAATTCACCTCATGCAATGTGCTATCATTACATACAAACACACACACACACACACACACACACACACACACACACACACACACATATATGCAGCTAGAGACACGAGCTCTGGGGGTACTGGTTAGTTCATTTTTTTGTTCCACCTATATGGTTTAACACTTTGAGTACTTTCTCTAGCTTATCCATTGGGGACCCTGTGTTCCATCCAATAGATGATTTTGAGCATCCACTTTGGTATTTGCCAGGCACTGGCATAGCCTCACATGAGACAGCTATATCAGGGTCCTTTCAGCAAAATCTTGCTGGCATATGCAATAATATCTGCATTTGGTGACTGGGTATGGGATAGATCACTGTATGGCACACTCTCTGGATGGTCCATTCTTTCCTCTTAGCTCCAAACTTTGTCTCTGTAACTCCTTCCATGGGTATTTTGTTCCCCATTCTAAGAAGGGATGAAGTACCCACACTTTGGTCTTCCAAATTCTTGAGTTTCATGTGTTTTGGAAATTGTATCATGGGTATTCTAAGTTTCTGGGCTAATATCCACTCATCAGTGAGTGCATACCATGTGAGTTCTTTTGTGATTGTATTACCTCACTCAGGATGATATGCTCCAGATCTATCCATTTGCCTAGGAATTTCATAAATTCATTGATTTTAATAGCTGAGTAGTACTCCATTGTGTAAACATACCACATTTTCTGTATCGATTCCTCTGTTGAGGGACAACTGGGTTCTTTCCAGCTTCTGGCTATTATAAATAAGGCTGCTATGAACATAGTATAGCATGTGTTCTTATTAACAGTTGGAACATCTTCTGGATATATGCCCAGAAGTGGTATGGCTGGATCCAATTTTCTATGTCAAATTTTTCTGAGGAACTACCAAACTGATTTCCAAAGTGGTTGTACATGCTTACATCCCACCAGCAATAAAGGAGTGTTCATCTTTCTCCACATCCTTGCCAGCATCTACTGTCACCTGAATTTTTTATCTTAGCCATTCTGACTGGTGTGAGATGGAATCTCAAGGCTGTTTTGACTTGCATTTCCCTGATGATTAAGGATGTTGAACATTGTTTTCAGGTGCTTCTCAGCCATTCGTTATTCCTCAGTTAATAATTTTGTGTCTAGCTATGTGCCCCATTTTTTAATGGGGTTATTTGATTTTCTGGAGTCCAGCTTCGTAAGTACTTTGTATATAATGGAAATTAGTCCCCTATCAGATTTAGGATTGGTAAAAATTCTTTCCCAATCTGTTGGTGGTCTTTTTGTCTTATTAACAGTGATTTTTGCCTTACAAAAGCTTTGCAATTTTATGAGGTCCTATTTGTCGATTCTTGAACTTACAGCACAAGCCACTGGTGTTCTGTTCAGGAATATTTCCTATGTGGCCATATCTTTGAGGCTTTTCCTCACTTTCTCCTCTATAAGTTTTAGAGTCTCTGGTTTTATGAGGAGTTCCTTGATCCACTTAGACTTGAGCTTTGTACAAGGAGATAAGAATGGATCAATTCACATTCTTCTACATGATAACCACCAGTTAAGCCAGCACCATTTGTTGAAAATGGTGTCTTTTTTCTACTAGATGGTTTTAGCTCCTTTGTCAAAGAACAGTGATCAAAGTTGTGTAGGTTCATTTCTGGGTCTTCGATCCTATTCCATTGATCTACCTGTCTGTTGCTGTACCAATACCATGCAGGTTTTATGACAATTGCTCTGTAGTACAGCTTGAGGTAAGGCATGGTGTTTCCCCCAGAGGTTCCTTCATTGTTGAGAATAGTTTTTGCTATCCTATGTTTTTTTGTTATTCCAGATGAATTTGAAATTTCTCCCTCTAACTCTATTAAGAATTGAGTTGGGCATGGTTGATATTGAGCTAACCAGGCCTTTATAACCATTTCCTAATGGGTCGAGATTATTTTCTCTTCTCTTTTCCTCTCCTCTCCTCTTCCTGTCCTCTAGGTTTGTTTTCCTTGAGGACGTTCTCAGTACTCATTAGATATTCAATATGGTGTTCAGAGTAGAATTTGTCTAGCCATACCCGTCCTTGGAGCTGCCAGTGGTCCCATTATCAATACCTGCCTTCTGAGACCTGTATAACCATATAGTAAAGTATGTGAGGGACTGGTGTTTTGGTTCTTTGGACATACCTAGTTGTTGGAAAGATGATGAGGCAGTTGATGTCATGGCAGAAATACAGCTATGGCAAATGTTCTGGCAAGGTGAACAGTGAAAGAGACAGAGCCATTGACTGTGACAGCGTGGGGTGCTTCTTATCACTGAGCAACAAAGGACTTGAGGAATTTTACAAAATAATATATTTCAATTTTTATTAATGTAGTTATTGTGTTTTCTTTTTTATTAGATCACAGTAATTTCTGTAAATATATTCCTTTACTTTTAGTTTTTCCAAAAAAATAAGAAAGAAATTACAGTATTTGCCAATATCATTTCAATCCCAAACAAACTTTAAATAACAGCTGAATGGAATGTCTAAATCCTAAGTGAAAACATGGTTACTTTTTTAGTTATTTCTGCGTGTCAAAATAAAAATATAAAGACACACACACACACACAAACACACACACACACACACACAAAGAATTGAGTTGGAATTTTGATGAGGATTGCATTGAATCTGTACATTGCTTTTGGCAAGATAGCCATTTTTAATATAATGATCATGCCAATCCATGAGCATGGGAGATGGAAATCTTTGAGATCTTCTTTGATTTCTTTCTTCAGAGACTTGAAGTTCTTATCATATAGATCTTTGACTTCCTTAGTTAGAATCACACCAAGATAGTTTATATTATTTGTGACTATTGTGAAAGGTCTTGTTTCCCTAATTTCTTTCTCAGCCCGTTTATCCTTTGTGTAGAGAAAGGCAACTGATTTGTTTGAGTTAATTTTATATCCAGCTACTTTGCTGAAGTTGTTTATCAGGTTTAGGAGTTCTCTGGTGCAATTTTTAGGGTCACTTATATATATACTACCATATCATGTCCAAACAATGAAATTTTGACTTCTTCCTTTCCAATTTGTATCCCCTTGATCTCCTTTTGTTGTCTAATTGTTCTGGCTAGGACTTCGAGTTCTATATTGATTAGATAAGGAAAAAGTGGGCAGCCTTGTCTAGTCCCTGATTTTAGTGGGATTGCTTCAAGTTTCTCTCTATTTATTTTGATGTTGGCTACTGGTTTGCTGTATATTGCTTTTATTATGTTTAGGTATGGGCCTTGAATTCCTGATCTTTCCAAGACTTTTATCATGAATGGGTGTTGGATTTTGTCAAATGCCTTCTCTGCTTCTGAAAAGAAGATCGTGTGCTTTTTGTCTTTGAATTTGTTTATATAGTGGATTATGTTGAAGGATTTCTGTATATTAAACCATCTCTGCATCCATAGGATGAAGCCTACTTGATCATGATGGATGATCATTTTGATGTATTCTTGGATTTGGTTTGCTAGGATTTTATTGAGTATTTTGCATTGATGTTCATAAGGGAAATTGTTCTGAAGTTCTCTTTCTTTGTTGGATCTTTGTGTGGTTTAGGTATCAGAGTAATTGTGGCTTCATAGAATGAATTGGGTAGATTACTTTCTGCTTCTATTTTTTGGAATACTTTAGGAGAATTGGGATTAGGTCTTGTTTAAATGTCTGATAGAACCCCATCTGGTCCTGGCCTTTTTTCTTTCTTTTCTTTTCTTTTTTTTTTTTTTTTTTTTTTTTTTTTTTTTTTTTTTTTTTTTTTTTTTTTTTTTTTTTTTTTTTTTTTTTTTTTTTTTTTTCTTTTCTTTTATTTTTTTTTTCTTTTTTTGGTTGGGAGACTATTAATGACTGCTTCTATTTCTTTAGGGGATATGGGAACGTTTAGATCATTAATCTGATCCTGATTTAACTTTGGTACCTAGTATCTGTCTAAAAAATTTTTCTAATTCATTCAGGTTTTCAAGTTTTGTTGAATATAACCTTTTGTAGTAGGATCTGGTAATGTTTTGAATTTTCTCAGTTTCTGTTGTTATGTCTCCTTTTTCATTTATGATTTTGTTAATTATGATACTGTCCCTGTTCCCTCTAGTTAGTCTGGCTAAGGGTTTACCTTTCTTGTTGATTTTCTTGAAGAACCAGCTCCTGGTTTGGTTGATTCTTTGTATAGTTCTTTTTGTTTCCACTTGGTTCAGCCATGAGTTTGATTATTTCCTGCCTTCTACTCCTCTTGGATGAATTTGCTTCCTTTTTTTCTAGAGCTTTTAGGTGTGCTAACAAGCTGTTTTTATATGCTTTGTCTAGTTTCTTTTTGGCAGCCCTCAGAGCTATGAGTTTTCCTCTTAGGACTGCTTTCATTGTGTCCCATAAGTTTTGGTATGCTGTGACTTCATTTTCATTAAACTCTTAAAAAGTCTTTAATCTCTTTTTTTATTTCTTCCTTAACCAAGGTATTATTGAGTAGATTGTTGTTCAGTTTCCAAGTGAATGCTGGCTTTCTATATTTATGTTGTTATTGAAGATCAGGCTTAGTCCATGGTGATCTGATAGGATGCATGGGGTAATTTCAATAATTTTATATCTGTTGAGGCCTGTTTCTTGACATATTTTTATTAGATATTTTCTTAATTTACATTTCAAATGATATCCTGAAAGTTCCCTATAACCTCCACCCACCCTGCTCCCCTACCCACCCACTCCCAATTCTTGGTCCTCACGTTCCCCTGTATTGTGGCATATAAAGTTTGCAATACCAAGGAGCCTCTCTTCCTGATGATGGCTGACTAGGCCATCATCTGCTACATATACAGCTAGAGACACGAGCTCTGGGGGTTCTGCTTAGCTCCTATTGTTGTTCAACTTATAGGGTTGCAGACCACTTCAGCTCCTGGGGTACTTTCTCTAGCTTCTCCATTGGGGGCCCTGTGTTCCATCATATAGATGACTGTATTGTCAATTTTGGAGAAGGTACCCTGAGGTACTGAGAAGAAGGTATATCCTTTTGTTTTAGGATAAAATGTTCTGTAAATATCTGTTAAATCTATTTTTTTCATAACTTCTGTTAGTTTCAATGTGTCTCTCTTTAGTTTCTATTTCCAGGGTTTGTCCAGTGATGAGAGTTGGGAGTGGAAGTCTCCCACTATTATTGTGTGAGGTGCAATGTGTGCTTTTAGCTTTACTAAAATTTCCTTAATGAATGTTGCTGCTCTTGCATTTGGAGCATAGATATTCAGAATTGAGAGTTCATCTTGGCAGATTTTACCTTTGATGAGTATGAAGTGCCTCTCCTTGTCTTTTTTGATAACTTTGTGTTGGAAGTCGATTTTATTCAACATTAGAATGGCTACTCCAGCTTGTTTCTTCAGACCTTTAGCTTGGAAAATTGTTTTCTAGCCTTTTCCTCTGAGGTAGTGTCTATCTTTGTTCCTGAGGTTGGTTTCCTGTATGCAGCAAAATGTTAGGTCCTGTTTATGTAGCCAGTCTGTTAGTGTATTTTTTTTTTAATTGGGAAATTGAGTCCATTGAAATTAAGAGATAAAGGGATAAGTAATTATTTCTTCCTGTTATTTTGGTTGTTAGAGTTGGGGTTCTGTTCTTGGGGCTGTCTTCTTTTAGGTTCATTGAAGGATTATTTTCTTGTTTTTCTGGATGTAATTTCCATTCTTGTGTTGGAGTTTTCCCTTTATTATTCTTTGAAAGGTTGGATTTGTGGAAAGATATTGTATGTATTTGGTTTTTTCCTGGAATACCTTGGTTTCTCCATCTATGGTAATTGAGAGTTTTGCTGGGTATAATAGGCTGTGCTGACATTTGTGTTCTCTTAGGGTCTGTATAACATCTGTCCTGGATCTTGGCTTTCATAGTCTCTTCATAGTCTCTAGTGTGAAGTATGTGTAATTCTAATAGGTTTGCCTTTTTATGTTACTTCACCTTTTTTCCTTACTGCTTTTAATATTTTGTCTTTATTTAGTGCATTTGTTTTCTGATTATTATGTGTTGGGAGGAATTTCTTTTCTCGTCCAGTCTATTTGGAATCTAGTAGGCTTATTGTATGTTCATGGGCATCTCTTTTATTAGGTTAGGAAAGTTTTACTTTATAATTTTGTTGATATTTACTTGCCTTTAAGTTGATAGTCTTCATTCTCACCTACTCCGATTATCAGTAGGTTTGGTCTTCTCATTGTGTCCTGGATTTGCTGGATGTTTTGAGTTAGGATCTTTTTGGATTTTGCATTTTCTTTGATTGTTGTGTCCATGCTCTCTCGAAATCTGCTGCACCTGATATTCTCTCTCTGTCTCTTGTATTCTGTTGCTGATACTCACATCTATGTTTCCTGATTTCTTTCCTATAATTTCTATCTCCAGAGTTATCTTCCTTTGGGTTTTATTTATTGTTTCTACTTCCATTTTTACATCTTGGATGTTTTTGTTCAATTCCATTACCTGTTTGGTTGTGTTTTCCTGTAATTCTTCAAGGGTTTTTTGAGTTTCCTCTTTAAGGACTTTTACCTCTTTAGCCGTGTTCTCCTGTGATTCTTTAAGGGCTTCCACCTGATTCGCAGTGTTCTCCTGTATTTCTTTAAGTGAGTTATTATTGCTCTTCTTTAAATCCCCTACTACCATCATGAGATATGATTTTAAATCTGAGTCTTGCTTTTGGGTGTGTTGGTGTATCCAGGACTCGCTGTGGTGGGTGTCTTGGGTTCTGATGATGCCCAGTGGTCTTGGTTTCTGTTAATAATATTCTTATGCTTGCCTTTTGCCATCTGGTAATCTTCGGTGTTAGATGATCTAGCTGTCTCTGGCTAGAGCTTATTCCTCCTGTGATTCTGTTAGCCTCTGACAACACTCCTGGGATTCCAACTCTCTCCTGAGTCCCAGTGGTCAGAGCACTCTCTGAAGGCAAGTTCTTCTCTTGCAGGGAAGGTGTCCTGAAGTCTGGAGCTCTAATCCACTTCCTGAGTGCTGGGGTCAGGGCCCTCCCTGGGGGACTACTCTCCTCTGGCAAGGAAGGTACCCTGGGGTCTGGGTCTCATCTCAGCCTCCTGCCTGAGGATGAAGGCCTGAAGGACCCTGTCCAAGAAGCTCTGTTGCTTCTGTGGCCCATGTGCTCTCAAGGGATTCCAAGGTCCTGGGTGTGATAGGGGGCCTGAGTTGTGGAGACTCCTCGGGGGACCTTGGACCCTCTGAAGGGTTTGGGCTGAAGATTGCTTGAGGCTGGCTCTGACCAGAATGAATCCCAGCTTCTGGTTGGGCGGGGTTTCTTTGTCCCTGTTTCTGCTGGCACAAGACAGTCTGGGATTTTTTTTTTTTTTTTTTTGAACTGATGTTGCTTTCTACTCTCCAGTGATCCTGAGGCCCTGGGTGTGCTAGGGGTCCTGTGGTGTGGAGAATCCTCTGGGGACCTTTGGACCCTCCCCTTGGTTCAAGCAGAAGATTGTGCACAGCTCTACATTTGCTTTTTAATTATGAAATTAGAGACTGTAATTTCTAATGAATAGTATGTTTCAAAGAAGAATTAACAGAAAAATGGAAATTATCATTAGCAGGAAAAATGATGGAGAATGATTGTTGGAAAGGGAAGGCTGTGAGGTCCTACTCTCATCTAGAATAGATAGTTTTGAAGTTTTCTACACTTAATAAAAGTTGTTTTAAAAAAATCAAATGCATTTGCTCCTGAAAATTGTATTACAGAAATGTATGTCGAGCATAACCTAGGCATCTGAATCTCTAAACAGCATGAAAAACCAAAATCAAGTTCAATGATATTTTGAAACAACCATTAACCAACACAGCACTGAGACTGTATTCAGCTTAGTCACACAGTACCCAAGAAAGCAGACACCATAACTGGCCTGTGTTTTTTTCATTATCTAGAGACTGGGGGTTTCCAGATTGAGTGCTATGAGATCTGGATATCTCTCACAAACCATGCCATTTTGCTATTTTCTTAAATGGATGAAAAGGATGGACAATATTTATAATCTCTTTTAAGAGGAGTGGGTGGGTAGGGGAGCAGGGCTGTGGGAGGGTAGAGGGAACTTTTGGGATAGCATTTGAAATGTAAATGTAAATTAAGAAAATATCCAAAAAAAAAAAAAAAAAAAGCTTATTCGTACATTGTGCATTCCTTGGTTTGGACCTGATCCAATCTAGAAAATCATTTATCTTATTTCCATTTTTTTTTGGCAGCATGTGTGGAAATAAAATTTCATGCTGAAAACCAAACCAAACCAAACCAAACCAAACCAAAACAAAACAAAACAAAACAAAACAAAACAAAACAAAAAAGTGGCTCATCTCATCCACAAATACCCCAGCTTCATTCTCTAAGCATCTTCAAAAGTCTTCCCCTCCTAAAATCATCAGAGCTGGTGGAGAGCTTCCACACCTGATAGAATGTCATCCTCTATGGAATTGTAACAATTATACTCCTTATTTCAGTCTAGTTGCAGGCCTCTTGTAATCAAATATTGGAATGGGCCCAAATCTGAGATATACATTATTTAACAGCATATGAATTGGGAAGGTTTGAGAAGTTATATCTGTACTACAACCTAATGATCAGAAAACAACTATGGGACAAAATCTTTTATAAATCTGATGAAATTTTCATAAAAAGAGAAGTTCAAGGGTCTAAGAATACAGAAGATGTAGATGGTGAGACTGGAGCTATGGCTTCCTTAATCTTGAAATCAATATGCTATTCTTGACACTAGCACCCTACCCCCACCCCTGAAAGGGAATATACATCCTAGCTGGTCCTGTGTAAGGCAGCCAAGGAAATGTATCTACTTTATCTGCCTGTTTATTTTCTACTGTGTCTGTTTTTCATTTACTGTTCTGAGAATATACTTGGTACCACTTCATATTCCCTGAACTTTCAAAAAACACTTTTTAAAATCCAAAATCTTTCATGAAAATGTTCCCTGAACATTTGACAAAATGAGTTTTCTGCTCCTCTTTGGAGAAATGCTCTCTCTGTCTCAGGTACATTTGCTCTGTGACTTTTGGGAATGCTGTTTCATTCCTGAACATCTATGTTTCCTGATGTTCTGTTCATTACTGAAGTTCCTTACTGCTACTGTTGTCAATTATTCCTGCCTGCTGTCCAGTGAGTGTTCTAGACTGTCAGGTGGCCTGCATGTCATTTACAACTGAGCTCTCCTGAAGACCTCACCCTTCTGTTTCCTTTGAAATATTACTATATGTTCCCTTAGTTAGAATTTTTATATAGTAATTTTCCATCTATTTTTAGACCGAATTTATGTTAATTTATAAACATGTTCCGCTCATGTTGTTTTCTTTATCATTCAACCTCAGCATCATTGGGTTATGCCGTGTCATATATTTTCTGTCAATATGATTATTGAGAGGTAAAACTTTGCAGTTGTTAACTTGTTAATTATTTTTTCTAGTTGTTTCGACAAAACTGCTTCTTTTGTCCTCTTTTGATGTCTTTGTGATAGTATTGTTTTTGTTGAGTTGTGGGTTGTTTTATTTATTTTGGAAATCTATTGTAGAATTTTATTTCGTGATTTTCATTAAGCTCATATTTAACAACTTAGCTTTACAGTAAAATAAATATTAAGTCAGTAACAAGTAAACTGTGATTATAGATTAAAAACTATGCAATTTACTTGCTTTTGAATTTTGTATTTTTAACTCCTTAATTTACATTTTATATATTGCATATCCCTAAAGAAATTATTTTCTCTATAGTTGTTTTTAATTGCTGGGTTTTTAATCTTTACAAGAGAAGTCATTAGCATTATAGTATTGTAGCACCCTACAATTAAATATATATATATATGTCATATGGGTATAATTTTCTGTATATACATATTAGCTTCCTTTCTTTGATAATGTCTTCATCTTCCCTTCATTACTGAAAGACTGTTCCAGGAACAATATCCTACTTGGAAGTTTTTTCTTTCAATACTTTGAAAATTTTATCATACTTCTCTGTGTGTAATGGTTCTATTAAGAAATTTGTCAGCAGGTACACTGCTGTGCACGAACAAATGTGGTTATTACAGCCTTTTATTCTGGATGATAAAGGTCCTCCCTAAATTTGAAAAGGCTTCACCTAATTTTCCTTACAAACATTTTTTTTCTCTTTTCTCCCCTTTACTTCTACATATGTTCCACATATTGTGGTTCAGTATGTGACATCTCCTACATCCTTTAGGCAACTTTCACTTTGTTTTTGTTTTGCTTTGATTTGTTAATTTCCTCTAGTTAGATAATGTCAAATGATTTGCACTTGAATTTTCTGGTTTTCTTCCATGTGACTTACTTTTCTATTGATGTCCTGGGTCTTTTTTTTTTTTTTTTTCCCCCACAGTCCATGGAGATTTCAGCCCAACATTTCTGATTTTTTTCTTCCTTGAGCTTTTTATCTGGGTCAGACTTCTCATTTCAGGTTGTATTGTTTTTCTCATTTCATTATCTATGGTCTGCTCTTGGGCACAGACAGTCTGTTCATTAGAACAATTATTTTGCTGGAGATCATTCTCCATTCCCTTGAGTTCAGTTCCTACATATTTATTGTTACCAAAAGAAATAGTCATTTAAATAATTTAAGTTTACTCTGTTAAGCAAGGACCTTTAATTTGGAATGATTGAATATGCACAGAATTGTCACCTAGAGTAGAATATCAAATGATATCGTGGCACTAACCATTATTGCATAAGATACCAACTACTGAGGCTCTTGGGGGTTTGAGACCAGGAAGCATGGTAGCCTTACAGCTCAGGTATTTTGAGTGTTCATTACTGAAAGTATGATACTATTGGTAGGAAAAGACAATGTTCTCTGGTGCTGCTCTGGCCATTAAACTTCTCAGTGTTATCACTAGGTCCAATAGTGCATATGTCTAGGTATGTGTTCACCAAGGCCAGCAGCAGGGTCTGCAAAGGTTAGTATCAGGTGTGATATCCATTGCATTCTGGAATGAACAACCTGCAAATTCTGGTTGGGGTAGTTTGAGAGCTCCCAAGTCAGAACACTGGAGTCTATGAAGGTAGAGACTTCATGGTCTGAGATTTTTGATAACCCATAGTGGGCATAAACATTCAAGCTAGAAACTGTTTTGAAGTGTTTTCTATATAGTCATTCCTGATTGTTGTGTTGTTATGTTGCTTTAGTTGCATCAGTTTTAAATAATTTATTGCTATAAATTAATTGTAAATAATAATGGAGTTTCTTTTTAGAAGATATTTTATACCTATACCAATTAGTTTATCCTTGTCAAAATTACATGGCCTATATTTATAGGTATGTACATACATACATACATACATACACACATACAAAACTTAATCTTTATTAGATATTTTCTTTATTTACATTTCAAATGTTATCCCCTTCCTGGCTTTCCCTCCAAAAACCCCCTATCCCATCACCCCTCTCCCTGCTTGCCAACCCACCCACTCCTGCTTCCCTGTCCTACACTGGGGCATCAAGCCTTCCCAGGACCAAGGGCTGACTAAGCCATCCTCTGCTACTTATGCAGCTGGAGCTATGGCCCCTCCATGTTTACTTTTTGATTTGTGGTTTAGTTTCTGGGAGCTCTGGGGATACTGGTTGGTTCAAATTGTTCTCCTATGAGGCTGAGAGATCCTTCAGCTCCTTTAGTCCTAGTAATGGTTGTAACATTTTGTATATGTATATAGTGTGTTTTGGTTGTATTCATTCTCATCATCCTCTCTTGTTTGACCTTCTCTGGCAAAAGCTGAGAACAGTACTAATCTATTGGTGTAGCTATGCATATTTAGAAGACAACTTTACAGATATATTAGTAACATTTAGTAAAACAATAAAAAATCATGTCCTTACTAGAGTGGGCCTTAAATCCAACCACAAAACCATTGGTTACTCCCCAAATACATGTAGCATGTAATTTTAAAAATCCTGTGCTTGGTCCTGCTAGACTCTGGGACCAGCAGCTGCCCATTTGTTCCTCCTATCCAACACCTTTCCCATAGATGCTAGCTTTGGCTCTTCAGAGCTCTGAGACCGGCTTTCTTACCAGTCAAGCACCCCATGGCCAGCTCTGCCAGTGTCTGCCCCATGCATGCTTCACCTTCTCAGGACCATGCTCTTGACAGATCACGCTCTATTGATTTATGTCTTTATCCCAACTAGATTTGCTAAGCCAGAGCTCTGAGATCATCACCTGTTCCTCTATACCTGTTCCTCTGGCTGCCAATTTCTCTTCTAGCCCAACATAATGAAGCTAATGGGAAAAAAAGACATCTTTATATTTTAAAACTGACCAATTATTATTCTTCCTATGGGGTTGCAAACCCTTTCAGCTCTTTCAGTCCTTTCTCTAACTCCTCCACTGAGGATGCCATGCTCAATCCAATGGTTGACTGTGAGCATCTGCCTCTGTATTTGTCAGGCTCTAGCAGAGCCTCTCATGAGACAGCTATATCACGATCCTGTCATCAAGCACTTCTTGGCATCCTCAATAGTGTCTGGGTTTGGTGACAGTATATGCAATGGATCCTCAGGTGGGGCAGTCTCTGGGTGGTCTTTCCTTCAGTCTCTGCTCCCCACTTGGTCTTCGTATTTCCTTCTGTAATTATTTTGTCCCCCCCCACCTTCTAAGAAGGACTAAAGCAGATCCCCACATCCCCAGAGCTCCCAGGACCTAAACCACCAATCAAAGAGTACATGTGGAGCAACCCATGGCTCCAGCTGAGAATGTCCTTGTCCAGCATCAATGGGGGAGAGGCCCTGGGTCCTGTGAAGGCTCAATGCCCCAGTGTAGGAGAATGTGAAGGCAGGAGGAAGAAGGTAGTAGGGTGGAAGAACACTCTCAGAGAAGCAGGGGGAGGGGAATGGGATAGCAGTTTTCAGGAGGGGAAACTGGAAAAGGGAATAACATTTGAAATGTAAATAAAGAAAATATCTAATAAAAGAAAAAATGAAAAAGAAAGAAATATATAAAACTGACTAGATAACTCAAATACTGGATGAAAAATATCCTGCCCCATCCTTCTTGGCCTCTGCAAGCTATGGAAGCTGCAAGCTATCCATGCCCAGAGAAACCTACATGTTTGCAACTTCTAGTCTCATGACTAATCCTCTCTCCCTCTCTTCCTGTCCTGCCTGGAAAATCCCTCCTCCATCTTTGCCTAGGGATTAGATTCTGCTATCTTTATTAGCTAATCAACAATTAGAGAAATAATTGGGAAAAGAATCAGTAAAAATTCCCCCTACAAATAGTCATGTTACTATTGAATCGCTGGGTGCATCTTGCCTAGCAACTCAGTAAGGTATCACAGAGTCCACACAGAGCACACACAGCTGAGCAAGATGGTATTTAGCACTTCTCCCCAAGCAACCTGCTTAGCAGGATACATCACTGTAAGCTAGCCAACAGGATACAAGCCTCTATCTCAGTTATAGCTTAGATTCTCTGTATTCTTCAGTTAATTAGTGTTCAGCAATAGTGATTTTAACATTTAGTTCTGGCATTGAACCAAAAGCAGCAACAACATCCTGTATTCCTTTGCAAGCTTCAGGGCTCTCCCTGGTAAACAACTTGGAGGAAAGTAGCCTATCCATGGTTCTGATATTTTCCTTAATACTCCTCTGGCTCATGTCACCTTTGCATCCACATAGAGTATTTCCATTTTAACATTTTTTTATTGCTGTGTTTTCTTTCTCTTACAAATTAGTAGGTTTTCATATGCATTTATGAAAAATATTCACATTTTTTGCCCATACCCCAATATCTATCCCATATCTCCAATTAATTTTTCCACCCCCTAATATTCTTCCTTATATTTCATATCAACACGTTTTCCTTTGGGTACATGAATAAAGGTGGTTAACTAAGTCATTCCACAGTTCTATTCTTCCCCACAGTAGCAACATTGTTTTATACTCATATCACCATTAAATAAAAGTTCCTTTGCCCCACAGCCTCAGCAGCATTGGTGATATAATTTCAGAATAGCTACATTTACAGAGAATGTCTGGAATACACAAAGAAATAAATAGGTAAATGGAAATAAAGAAACAAAATTTTTAAAAAGATAAATTAGCATACTTACCTGGCAGGGGAGATACCATGATCACGAAGGTGGTTTTCCCAGGGCGAGGCTTATCCATTGCACTCCGGATGTGCTGACCCCTGCGATTTCCCCAAATGCGGGAAACTCGACTGCATAATTTGTGGTAGTGGGGGACTGCGTTCGCGCTCTCCCCTGATTAAAAAAAAAAAAAAAAAAAAAAAAAAAAAAGATAAATTAGCTAAGGGACTAAATATGGAATTTTCGAAAGAAGAAAAATAAATAACCAATAAATATAATTAAAGTATTGGTTAGTATCCTTATTTATCAGGAAAATGTAAATTCAATTTCTCTTTTTGATCTACTGTTATGCTACACATTTAACTAGATGTCTGATCTCCCCTAGAGCTATTTTCTCTAGAGATAAGTTATGGATATTTGGTGAGTGTCTTCAGAGCTGCCCTTGTGGTATGAAGGCCAGTAACTGCTACTCCATCACTTTATGCTACACAGTAAATTTTTTTATTCTTTAATCAAAATTTGATATTTTCTGTAATATGTAAGTATTAGATTAAGTTCTGAGACTAAGTTACTGTATCACTCCTGCCTGCTGTCTGCCCTCCAAACACAGTAGCCACAAGGTCTTCCCTGTATCATTTACATTTGATGTTCCAGTCCATAACTAGAATCATAATCCCAGACACCTGTAGCCATTAGTGACCACCAGGTGAGTCTCCTACTCCAATTCCCTGACTTCTGGCCCCTTTGGCCAAACTATCTCAGCAACATTGAGCTCCACCCTGCTCCCTCTGCACTCCATTTCCATGGCCACAGTTCTACCTGAATTCCTAGAGGTTGGATGCTATCACTGAAAACCAGGTGAGTTCCAAACTCTATCTAACCACATCTAACCACAATCCCAGATACCTGAAGTGATCAATGAATACCAGGTGAAACTCCTACCCTTATTCCCTGTCTGCTGGCCCTTCTGGATGAACCCAGGCACAGTGAGCTTGACTGTACTCCCTCTGCACTCCATTTCCAGGCTATAACTCTGCCTACATCGCTGGAGTCCTTCTGATGCCCAAGACAAAGAGAGGTCTGCAACCACCAGGGACCACCAGCTCTACTTGCATCCCAGGAGGTGTGCCACCACCTAGGACAACAAGCATGCTCAAGTCATCAGGATCCACCAGCTCTGCTTGCAGCCCTAGAAACCTCCTGCCACCAAGGACAACCTACCTCTACCTACAATCTGAGAGGCCAGATAAACTTAGGAGTTACCAGCTCTATCAGCAGCCCCAGAAGCCTACTTCCATTAGGGACTACTAGACCTGCCAACACAGGGGATAACTAGATGGCTAATGGCCGCTGTAAGAATATAATCAACAAAAGCCAGGGTATTATGCATAGCATAAACTTATAAAGATGATGGAGGCCTTTAAGGAAGAAATGAATAATTACCTTAAAGACAAATACTATCGAACTGTAAAGACCTTTAAAGAAGAAACCAAGAAATATAAAGATATATATGAAAATATAATGAAACAGGTGAAAGAAATGAATAAAACTGTCTGAGACTTTGAAATGGATATAGAACCAATAAAGAAAACACATTTTGAGGTGATCCTGGATATGGAAAACCTGGGAAAGAGAACAGTAGTTCCTACTACAAACACAAACATCACCAATAGAATAAAAGAGACAGAAGAGAGAATCTCAGGCATAGAAGATACTATAGAAGAAATTGATGTATCAGTCAAAGAAAATGCTAAAGCTAAAAAGTTTCTAACATAAAGCATCCAAAAACTAGGAAACTATAAAAAGACCAAAACTAAGATTAATAGGAATAGAAGAGGATAAAAGTTCCCAGCTCAAAGGCTCAGAAAATAACTTCAACAAAATCACAGAAGAAATTTTTTCTAACCTAATGAAAAAGATGCTTATATATGTACAAGAAGCATATAAAACACCAAATAGAGTGGACCATGGACCAAAAAAGAAAAATCTTCCCTTTACATAATAATCAAAACACTAAATGTACAGAACAAAGAAAGAATATTAAAAGTCAGAAGGGATAACAACCAAGTAACATATGAAGGCAGACATATAAAAATTACACTGAATTTCTCAACAGAGACTTTAAAAGCCTGAAGGGCATGGGTAGATTTCTTTCAGTCTCTAAAAGATCAGAGAAGCCAGCTTCGACTTTGATACCCAGCAAAACTTTCAATCGCCATAGAGAAAACAACATTTTCCAAGACAAAACCAAATTTAAATACAATCTCTCCACTAATCTATCCCTACAGAGGATAATAGAAAGAAGGCTTCAACACATGGAGGATAACTACACCCAAGGTGGGGAAAAAAACAAAACAAGAAATAGATATTTCAACACCAGCAAAGAATCTCTCTCTCTCTCTCTCTCTCTCTCTCTCTCTCTCTCTCTCTCTCTTGCACATGCACACACACACAGTTCCACCACCAACATCAAAATAACAGGAAATAATAATCATCCACCATTAATATCTTTCAACCTCAGTGGTCTCAATTCCCCAATAAAAAGACACAAAGTGGATGCATAAACAGGATCAATCATTCTGATGTATATAAGAAACACACCTGAGCAAAATAGATAGACATTATCTCAGAATAAAGGACTGTAAAAAGTTTGCCAAGTAAAGAGACCCAGGAAAAAAGGCTGAGTAGCCATTCTGATATCTCATAAAATGGACTTTAATTAAAATAATCACAAAAAAGATAAAGTTGGACACGTCACACTTATCAAAGGAAAAATTTACTAAGATACATCAGTTTGAAAATCTGTGCCCCAAATGCAAAGGTACCCACATACATAAAATAATTACTAAAGCTTAAATCATAGAGTGAATCTTCCACATTAACAGAGGGAGAGTTCAACACCCTACTCTCACCAATTGACAGGTCATCAAGACAGAAACTAAACAGGAAATTAATGAAACAAACAGGATATGAATCAAATGAACTAGGAGATAACTACAGAATATTTCACCAAAACATAAAAGATTATATTTTCTTCTCTGCACCTCATGGAACTTTCTCCAAAATTGACTATACATGCAGTCACAAAAAAAGTCTCAAGATATAAGATACAAGAAGATTAAAATAACCCCTTGTATTTTTATTAGAACACCATGTATTATTGCTGGACTTCAACAACAAGAGAAACTGAAAGCTTACAAATTCATGGAAATTTAACAACTCTCTATTCAGTGATCACTGGGTAAGGGAATAAAGAAAGAAGTTAAAGGCTTTCTTTCTTTTCTTTTTTTTATTGGTTATTTTATTTATTCACATTTCCTTTTTATTAGATTTTTTAAATTTACATTTCAAATGCTATCCTGAAAGTTCCCTATACCCCCCCCCCCATCGCCCTGATCCCTCACCCTCCCACTCCCACTTCCTAGCCCTGGCATTCCCCTGTACTGGAGCATATAAAGTTTGTAAGACCAAGGGGCGTCTCTTCCCAGTGATGGCTGACTAGGCCATCTTCTGCTACATATGCATCTAGAGACATGAGCTCTGGGGGTACTGTTTAGTTCATATTGTTGTTCCACATAAAGGGTTGTAGACCCCCTTCACCTCCTTGGGTAATTTTTCTAGCTCCTCCATTGGGGGCTCTGTGTTAAATCCTATAGATGAATGTATCTCCCTCTGTTTGCCAGGCACTAGCACAGCCTCACTCGAGATAGTTATATCAGGGTCCTTTCATCAAAATCTTGCTGGCATATGCAATAGTGTCTGGATTTGGTGGCTGATTATGGGATGGATCTCTAGGTGGGGTAATCTCTGGATGGTCCATTCTTTCGTCTTAGCTCCAATCTTTATCTCTGTAACACCTTTCATGGGTGTTTTGTTCTCTACTCAAAGAAGGAATGAAGTATGCATACGTTGATTTCGTTCTTCTTGATTTTCTTGTGTTTTACAAGTTGTATCTAGAGTAATCTAAGTTTTGGGGCTAATATCCACTTATCAGTGAGTACATATCAAGTGACTTCTTTTGTGATTGGGTTACCTCACTAAGGATGATTTCCTTCAGATACATCCATTTGCCTAAGAATCTCATAAATTCATTGTTTTTAATAGCTAAGTAGTACTCCGTTGTATAAATGTACCATATTTTCTGTACCCATTCCTCTGTTGAGGGACATCTGTGTTCTTTCCAGCTTCTGGCTATTATAAATAAGGCTTCTATGAACATAGTGGAGCATGTGTTCTTTTTACCAGTTCGAACATCTTCTGGGTATATGCCCAGTAGAGGTATTGCTGGATCTTTCCATAGTACTATGTCCAATTGTCTGAGGAATCTCCAGACTGATTTCCAGAGTGGTTGTACCAGCTTGCAATCCCACCAGCAATGGAGGAGTGTTCCTCTTTCTCCACATCCTTGCCAGCATCTGCTGAAATCTGAGTTTTTGATCTTAGCCAATCTGACTGGTGAGAGGTGCAATCTCAAGGTTCTTTAGACTTGCATTTCCCTGTTGATTAAGGACTTTGAACATATTTTTCGAGTGATTCTCCACCTTTTAGTATTCCTCAGTTGAGGATTCCTTGTTTATCTCTGTCTGCATGACCAAGGGATGAATTGGGTAGAAAATTGGACATAGTACTACCGGAAGACACTGCAATACCTCTACTGGGCATATATCCAGAAGATATTCCATCTGGTAATAAGGACACATGTTCCACTATGTTCATAGCAGCCTTATTCATAATATCCAGAAGCTGGAAGAACCCAGATGTCCCTCAACAGAGGAATGGATACAGAAAATGTGGTACATTTACACAATGGAGTACTACTCAGCTATTAATGTCTTTATTTCTTCCTTGACCAGGGTATCATTGAGTAGAGTGTTGTTCAGTTTCCATGTGAATGCTGGCTTTCTATTATTAATGCTGTTAATGAAGATCAGCCTTAGTGCATGGTGATCTGATAGGATGCATGGGACAATTTCAATATTTTTGTATCTGTTCAGGCCTATTTTTTCACCGATTATATGGTCAGTTTTGGAGGAGGTACCATGTGGTGCTGAGAAGAAGGTATATCCTTTTGTTTTAGGATAAAATGTTCTGTAAATATCTATTAAATCCATTTGTTTCATTATTTGTGTTAGTGTCCATGTGTCTCTGTTTAGTTTCTGTTTTCATGGTCTGTCCAATGGTGAGAGTGGAGTGTTGAAGTCTCCCAATATAATTGTGTGAGGTGTAATGTGCGCTTTGATCTTTACTAAAGTTTCTTTAACGAATGTGGCTGCTCTTGTGTCTGGAGCATAGATATTAAGAACTGAGAGTTCATCTTGGTACATTTTTTTTTTTTTGATGAGTATGAAGTGCCCCTCCTTGTCCTTTTTGATAACTTTGGGTAGAAAGTCAATTTTATTCGATATTATAATGACTACTCCAGCTTGTTTCTTCTAACCATTTGCTTGGAAAATTGTTCTCCCGCCTTTCACTCTGAGGTAGTGTCTGTCTTTTTTCCTGAGGTGGGTTTCCTGTAAGCAGCAAAAAGTTGGGTCCTGTTTGTGTAGCCCGTCTATTAGTCTATGTCTTTTTATTGGGGAATTGAGTCCATTGATGTTAAGAGAAATTAAAGAAAAGTAATTGTTTCTTTCTATTGTTTTTGTTGTTAAAGCTGGGATTCTGTTCTTGCTACTGTCTTTTTTTAGGTTTGTTGTAGGATTACTTTCTTGCCTTTTCAAGGATGTAATTTCTGTCCTTCTATTAGTGTTTTTCCATTATTTTCCTTTGAAGGGCTGGATTCCTGGAAAGGTATTGTGTAAACTTGGTTTTGTCATGGAATACTTTGTTTTCTCCATCTAGGGTAATTGAGAGTTTTCCTGGGTATAGCAGCCTGGGCTGACATTTATTTTCTCTTAGGGTCTGTATGACATCTTTCCAGGATCTTCTGGCTTTCATAGTTTCTGGTGAGAAGTCTGGTGTAATTCTAATAGGCCCACCTTTATATGTTACTTGACCTTTTTTCCTTACTGCTTTTAATATTCTGTCTTTATTTAGTGCATTTGTTGTTCTGATTATTATGTGTTGGGAGGAGTTTCTTTTCTGGTCCAGTCCATTTGGAGTTCTGTAGGCTTCTTGTATGGTCATGGGCATCTCTCTCTTTAGGTTTGGGAAATTTTCTTCTATAATTTTGTTGAAGATATTTGCTGGCCCTTTAAGTTGAGAATCTTCATTCTCATCTACTCCTATTATCCATTTGGTCTTCTCATTTTGTCCTGGATTTCCTGGATGTTTTGAGTTAGAATCTTTTTGCATTTTGCATTTTCTTTGATTTTTGTGCCCATGTTCTCTATGGAATCTTCTGCACCTGAGATTCTTTCTTTGATCTCTTGTATTCTGTTGCTGATGCTCGCATCTATGGTTCCTGATATATTTCCTAGGGTTTCTACCTCCAGAATTGTCTCACTTTGGGTTTTCTTTATTGTTTCTAAGTCCCTTTTTAGGTCTTGGATAGTTTTCTTCAAATCCATCACTTGTTTGGTTGTGTTTTTCTGTAATTCCTTAAGTGGTTTTTATGTTTCCTCTTTAAGGACTTCTACCAGTTTAGTGCTGTTTTCCTGTGATTCTTTAAGGACTTCTAAGTCTTTAGTGCTGTTATCCTGCATTTCTTTAATTGAGTTATTAAAGTCCTTCTTAAGGTCCTCTACCAGCATCATGAAATATGATTTTTGAAGCAAAATATTGCTTTTCGTGTGTATTGGGGTATCCAGGACTGGCTGAGGTGGGAGTGCTGAGTTCTGATGATGGTGAGCAAACTTGGTTTCTGTTGGTAATATTATTATGTTTGCCTTTCACCATTTGGTAATCCCTGGAGTTAGTTGTTAGAGTTGTCTCTGGCTGGAGCCTGTTTCTTCTGTGATTCTGTTAGCCTCTGTCAGCTGTCCTGGGAGACCTGCTCTCTCCTGAGTCTCAGTGGTCAGAGTATTCACTTCAGGCAAGCTCTCCTCTTGCAGGGAAAGTGCACAGAGGTCTAGTGTTCAGACCTGACTCCTGGTTGAAGATGAAGGTCAGAATTGGGACCTGTACCAGAAGATGGGTTGCCTCCGCAGTCTGTGCGCTCCCCTGCACAGCCTACTCTGGGGGTCACAGCCCTCTTGGGTGGCCACCTCTTCTCTGGGGGGGAAGGTGCCTGGATGTCTGCAGCCTGAAAAGGGGGTCTGTCCCAGAGGCTTTGTTGCTTCTGCACTCTGCTTGCTCACCCTCCATAGTCCGCAAGCTGATCTGAGCAGACTGGTCTCAGAGGGACCCGGGAAACAACATGGCTCCCTTACCTGCTCTAGGGTTCACAGCCCACCTGGGCGGCCACCTCTCCTCCAGCGGGGAAGATGCCCAGATTTCTGCAGCCAGAAATGGGGGTCTCTCCCAGACACTGAGTGGCTCCTGCCTGTCCCAGAAGCTGCAGTCTGCTGCTCAGCCTCTGCAGTCTGCTAGCTGTTTTGTGCAGACTGGTCTCAGAGGAATCCAGGAGACAACATGGCTCCCTTACCTGCTCTGGGGGTCACAGCCCATCCAGGTGGCCACCTCTCCTCTGGAGGGGAAGGTGCCGGGATTTCAGCTGCCAGAAACGGGGGTCTGTCCCAGAAGCAGTGTGCTTCTACCTGTCCCAGAAGCTGCAGTCCTCTGCTCAGCCTCTGAAGTATGCAAGCTGTTTTGCGCAGACTGGTCCCAGAGGGACCTGGGAGACAAGATCTAAAGGCTTTCTAGAATTCAATAGGAATAAAGTCACAACATACTCAAATTTATGAGACCCAGTGAAAACAGTGCTAAGAGGAAAGCTCATAGCATTAAGTGCCCTCATAAAGAAATTAGAGAGTTCTCATACTAATAAATTAAAAGTATATCTGAAGTCTCTAGAGGAAAGAAAAGAGTCAAACACACCCAAGAGGAGTGGACAGTAGGGAATAATAAATCTCAGGGCTGAAATCAATCAATTAAAAACAAAGAGAACAATACAGAAGTAAATAAAAACAAAAGCTTTTTCTTTGAAAAAATCATCAAAGTAGATAAATCCTTAGCCACCAGCTGATAGTTCATAAAATTCAAAATCTAAATGAAATGGGTGACTTATCTAAACACTTACCAAAGTTAAATTAAGATTAGGTGATGTATCTAAATAGTCTATTATAACTCTTAAGGAAATAGAATCTTCCACCCCCATTACCCCCACCCCCGCCCCCAAAAAAGCCCAGGGTCAGATAGTTTTAGCATCGAATTCTACTAAACTTTCAAAGAAGAGCTAATACCAATATTCCTCAAATTATTCCACAAAATAAAAACAGAACATTCCAAACTCATTGTATGAGGCCACAGTCACCATGCTAAAGTCACACATTGTATGAGGCCAAACACATTGTATGAGGCCACAGTCACCTAAGCTAAACCAAAACTCAACAAAGAATTTGAAACCAATTTCCCTTATGAACATTGATGAAATTACTCCTGATCTGAATCCAAGAACACATTAAATACATCATCCCACTATGACCAGTACACTTCATCCCAGGGATGCAAGGTTGGTTTAGTATTTGAAAATCTACCTATGTAATCCACCATATTAAAAAAAAAAAAAAAAAAAAAAAAAAAAAAAAAAAAAAAAAAAAAAAAAAAAAAAAAAAAAAAAAAAAAAAAAAAAAAAAAAAAAAAAAAAAAAAAAAAAAAAAAAAAAACAACTGAAAGAAACACACACACATGCACACACACACACACACACACACAAACACACACACACACAAACACACACACACAGAGCAATTTCATTAGATGCAGACAAAGCCTTTGACAAAACCCAACACTCCTTCATGTTTAAAGTCTTGAAGTGATCAGGGATACAAGGCACATACTTAAACACAATAAAGGCAATATACAGCAAGCTAATGGCTCACATCAAATGAAATAGAGCTAAACTTAAAGCATTTCCACTAAAATTAGGGACAAGAAAAGGCTGTCCAATCTAACTATCTCTTCAACATAGTATGAAGTTCTAGCTAGAGCAATAAGAAAACTAAAGGAGATCAAGGAGATACAAATTGCACAGGAGGAAGTCAATGTATCACTATGAGTAGATGATGAACCCCTAAAATTCTACCAGGAAACTCCTACTGCTGAAAAATACCTCTAGCAAGGTAGCTAGATATAAAATTAACTCAAAGAACTCAGTAACCATTTTTTATGCAAACAATAAACTGGCTGAGAAAGAAATGAGTCACAACAACCAAAATAATATAAAATATCTTAGTATATCTCTAGGCAAGCAAGTGAGAGACCCATATGACAAAACGTTTAAGTCTCTGAAGAGAGAGTTTGAGTAGGATATCAGAAGTTGAAAAGTGCTCCCAGCTCATGGATTGGTGGGGTTAGTTACCATAGTGAAAATGGCCAATTTATCAAGAAACAATCTGCAGATTCAGTGCAAGTCTCATCAAAATTCCAATACAGACCTTGAAAGAACAATTCTCAACTTCATATGAAAAAGCAACAACCAAAAAAAAAAAAAAAATACTGGATAGCTAAAACAATCCTTTTCAATAAAAGAATGTCTAGAGGCATCACAACCTCTGATTTCAAGCTGTAGTACAGAGCAATATTAATAAAAACTGGATGGTGTTGATGTAGAAATAGACAGCTTGATCGATACAATTAAATTGAAGACCCATAAGTAAACCCATATTCCTACAAACATTTGAATTTGACAAGGAAGCAAAAAACCATACAATAGAAAAAAAAAGAAGTTTCTTCAATATTTGGTCTAACTAAATGTCCACATGTAGAAGAATTCAAATTGATAAATATTTATCACCTTGCACATAGCTCAAGTACAGGTGGATGAAAGCCCTCAGTGTAAAACCAGATACACTAAATTTTATAGAACAGAAAATAGAAAATAGTTTAAACTTATTGCTACAGAAGACAGTTTCCTGAACAGAACACAAATTACTCAGACACTAAGATAAACAACTAAAAAAAAATTGGAGCTCATAAAATTAAAAATCTGTAACTCAAAGGATATCATCAATAGGACAAAACTACAGTCTATGGATTGGGAAACTATCTTTCCCAACCATACATCTGACAGAGAGCTAATATGCAAAATATATAAAGAACTCAAGAAGTTAGACATGAATCAACCAAAATACTCATTTAAAAATATAGACACAGAGCTAAACAGAAAATTCCCAACAGAGGAATCTCAAATGACTGAGAAACACTTTTAAAATGTCCAGCATCCTTAGTCATTATGAAAATGAAAATCATGCCGCGCCATCTTTCCTCTGAGCCCAGCAGACACAGCTAGGGACACCCCAGGACTTTAAGATCGCATTGGGGTTACGCGTGAGTGCAGAGGTGGTTTTGGGAGCAGCGGGTCAGCAGTTCACTCCAGGGGCAGGAACTGAGAACTCCGCCCCACCGGAGGCTGGGCCTCCCCCAGCCAGAACCGCGCCGCCGCGCCATC
>LR749857.1:567136-579309 GCA_902729485.2 Mus minutoides
GATCACTTGAGGTGAGGATGTGGAGCAAGGGAATAATCTTCCATCGCTAGTGGGAGTGCAAATTTTTACATCTCCTTTGGACATTTATTTGGCAGTTTCTCAGAAAATGAGGAATATTCTACCTCAAGAATTAGCTATACCACTCCTGGGTATATTCCTAAAAGATGTTCCCCAATCCCACAGACACTTGCACAACTATGTTCATGGCAGCTTTATTCATAATAGCCAGAAACTGGAAAAAACCTAGATGTACCTCAACTAAAAAAACTGGTTTAGAAAAAATGTTGTTCATTTACACAATAAAATACTACTTCACTATTAAAAAACAAGGAAATCATGAATTTTGTAGGTAAGTGGATGGAACTAAAATATATTATCCTGAATCAGTAACACAGACCCAAAAAGACATCCATGGTATGTACTCACTTTTTGTGGATATTAGACATAAAGTAGAAGATAACCACACTGAAATCCATAGACCCAAAGAAGCCAAATAACAATGCTGGCACAAGGGAGGGTGGCTGAATTATTCTCAGAAGGGGAAATAAAATAGACATTGGAGTTAGATAATGGTACAGAACTTCTTGGTAGAGGGGATGGGAAGGGGAGACATGCAGGAAGGATCAGGTGTAGGAAGATCAGGGGACAAAGAGTGGAAATTGAAGTTGGGAGGATGTCAGTTCTAGGATGTGTCAGAGACTTGAAATATTAGGAGGCCCCAGGGCGTCAATGGGGATGACTCTATCTGAACAAAGCAATGAGGGATATGCATCCTGAAGTGGCTACTCTGTAGCCAGGAAGGACTCTAGGTGGAGGGATAAGGATAGCAACCCACATACAACATTTTTTATTCCAAATGTGTCCTGCCTACAAGATCTGCAGGGAGAAATATGGGCAGAAACAGGGAGAATGGCCAAACAGTGACTGGCCCAAATTGAAACCCATCCCATGGACAAGAACAAATCACTGACATTATTAATGATTCTCTGGTATTCTTGCAGACACGAACCTAGCATAACTGTTCTGAGTGGCTCCACCCAGCAGCCAATGGAAAGAGATGCAGAGACCCACAGCCAAATATTAGATGGAAGAGTTGGGAGAAAGACTGAAGGACCCAAAGAAGACAGGGACTCCATAGAAGGACCAACAGAGTCAAGTAATTTGGAATCAATGGCTCCCAGAAACTTAATCACTGACCAGGGTCTGAGCATAGGCTAGACCTAGGCCCCACACCTGTGTGGCAGATGTGCAGCTTGGTCTTCATTTGGGTCTTACAACTACTTGAGTGGGGGCTGTCCTAAATCTGTTGCCAGTTTGTGGAACCATTTCCCCCACTGGTCTACCTTGTCTGGCTTCAGTGGGATAGGATGTGCCTAGTCTTGCATGATGTAGAATGAAGTGCCAGGAAGGGGTGATTCTTGGAGAAGAGGAGCTCTCTTTTCTCAAAGAAGAAGGGCAGGAGAGAATGTGTAGGGAGCCTAGTGGCCGTGCCTTGAAGATGGCGCTGCCTGCCTCGGCCTTATCAGTTTTGCTGGCATAAATAACTCCTTATATGGCATTAGGCTGTGTTGGCAGTGACATGATTCTAAGCCTGAGAATGTGAAGTTGAAGCCCGAGAATTCCTGGTGTATGAGCAGGAGCTACGTGGCATTCTGTGTGTGGCCAGGATAGGGTTTAATTGGTTGCTCCCGGTGGGGATAGACGAGAGAAGAGAGGGAGAAATGAATTTACTATTTACGCTTAAGCTGTAACTGCATGCATAATACTGAGTAAACTAACTTAAGTCGAGGAACCCGGTTTGGTCTGTGTCTTTTCCTGCGGGACGGGACGGGGCGCGGATCAAGAATGGGGGAAGATTTGTGTGAGGGGGGCTTAGCAGAAAGATGGGGCTAATATTGGGATGTAAATGGAATAAATAAATAAATAAATAAATGAAAAATTAAAATGCTATTGTATTACTATCACTATCCTCAAAATGGACAGAAAACAGAGTTGATATACTTTTTCTCTAAAGTCATTATTTCTTGTAGTAATTTTGTATCAAAAAATAACTATTATTAAAAGCAAAACTTTAATGACATGGAGAGGAACTTAAATGACTATTCATAATTTACTTGTAAGTTGATTACAAATAAAAGTTTATAGGTATAAAGTTCAAAGTTTTAGGCAATTGTTCATCTACACAGAAAAAAAATAGATTATGAATTGCTGTATTGTTGCTATTTGGCCTGTTTTTACTTTTTCAAGCCAAAGCTTAAACCAAGATTTGGAATCTAGTTGTTCTCAAACTGGATAGCAAGTTTAAATTTAGGTACACTAAGTGGGAGCCCTGGGGAAGATAAGGATTTCAGGAGGAATTATAAGAGAATTCTTTAAAAGTTAATAGTAATTAACATAGTAGTAGCATCCCTCAAAGGTTTTCCCATGCCAATTCAGCTATCATGCTGGGTGATGTTCCTAAATGTCTTGAAAGATGTTGGATATAGGAATCTTCCTCTAATTCTGCATCCTTTCATTGCTTAAGCCTATTGTACTTTGCAGTTATCTTCTGTACTCAGTCAGCTCTTGCTGATATCCATTATCTATGATGATTCTGACTCAGCAATGTTGCAGTTAGATTGTCTGCATACCATTGGTTACTCCATTTTCAGAGGCAAGCATGTGAACTACTACATTCAGCTAAAGTGAATATACAGGAAAGGAACAAAAAACAATTTTTTTTTGCAAAAAACAATTAATAGACTACAAAAAAATAAGAACTAAATTTTGTGAAGATACCTTTATTCTTATACCACTAGTACCTATACTACTATAGTGAAAATGAATGACACTAAATAAATGGAATCCCTATTTCAATTGAACAAACAGCATTAAAATGGCTTTTAAAAATTTGTTTATTTTGAAAATATATGTTTTTAACATTTACTGAGAACGGAATTTTATGCTTGAAATTTTACCTCCTTAATATTTCTATGTCATAGTTAAAATTTCTAACTTCTTTTTTTTTTTTTTTTTTTTTTTTTTTTTTTTTTTTTTTTTTTTTTTTTTTTTTTTTTTTTTTTTTTTTTTTTTTGGTTTTTTTAGACAGGGTTTCTCTGTGTAGCCCTGGCTTTCCTGGAACTCACTCTGTAGACCAGGCTGGCCTCGAACTCAGAAATCCGCCTGCCTCTACCTCCCAAGGGCTGGGATTAAAGGCGTGCACCACCACGCCCGGCAAATTTCTAACTTCTTTAGATAATTTTCCACATCTTAACTAGGAATAATAATTACAGTGAAACACTTTACTAAATAATAAATGAGAAAAGACATAAGATTAAGTAACTAAGGAAAAAAGTGAACAAAATGTTTTTTATAAATTATAGATTGTTTGCAATTCACAAACCTCATTTAACAATCAGAGTTTAAGCAAATATCCACTAACAGGAGCAGGATCAAATGGGTCTATACTATATAACCATACATATTTTAATCTTCATAGAAAATGTGTAATAGGGGCGGGCAGTGATGGCACATGCCTTTAAATCCCAGCACTTGGGAGGCAGAGGCAGGCAGATTTCTGAGTTTGAGTCTAGCCTGGTCTACAAAGTGAGTTTCAAGATAGCTAGGGCTAAACAGAGAAACTCTGTCTTGAAAAAAATGTGTAATAAAAGTATTTATAGTATTATGAATGATAAAAATGATGAAACAAGCCAAGTGAATTTTTGTTATATTGACTGAATTACTAAACAATCTTACACAATAAGAGCTATATGCTCCTGCCTCCAGTTCTCTGATTTATTAACATATTATAGTACATGTCACTTCAGAAACTAAATGTAATCATAGAATTGGGGTGCAAATTATTGAGTTCTTTTTTCCATAATAGCTAACTTATTTTCAAAGATGACTCATCTTTAACCAATGCATGCTTTCTCCAGCAGCAAAAGCAATCAGAGCCATTACATGCTTGACACTTGAGCCTCCTACTTAATGTTACTCAGTGTGTGCCTTATCTACTCTTCTTAACTGAGCTTCATTAAATTAACTATAAAGGATAAAGTAATCATATAACATTAAAAAAAACAGAGAATAAGATAGATCTATAGAGTTTTCCTTTATATTCCTCAGCAGCTAAGTAGCTAATGCTGAGGGAATATGAGAGGTATTTATAATATATTCCATTTGAATTCAGGGTAGATCATATCCTCATTGTTGATGACTATGGGTTTCTGTGTAATTTCTTCCACTGAAACCTCAGATAACTGGTCTTATGTTTCCATTCCAAATTCTCAATGTCTATATCCTTGCTATGTAACCAATGACAAGAAGTAAGAGCATGCAACTTTTCTCTGCTGCCCTTCGTAGCCACATGTCTACATTGGAGAACATAGTCTTTCTAGTTTTCATTGTTTTTACAGCCAACTTCTTGATGGTGAGAAGGCTGGTTTTAAGGTGTTTGGGGGCAAAATGCATGGATAAGTTAGTATAAAACATCACTTTATAGTTTTTGTACGGGCTGTAAAAATGTCTTTCTATGGACTGTATCATCTATGTAGATTCTAGTGTGATTACAACACGACTCAGAGGGGTTTGGTGATCACAAAATAATCTCCAGTGCCTTCATGCTCCGTGGGACATTTTCTATGAAAACTACAGTAGTTTCATTGGGTGATATTTCTTAGTGACATGTTAACTACCAAAATATACATAGTCTATGGTATTTGGACTATATCATAACCCATCTTTTTCAGAATGTATCTTCAAGAATAATTGATGGTCTTCCTAAAATTAACTCTTGCAGCCATTGATTTGCTCCCCATTGCTGTAAGTCTTTCATATTAAAAAGGCTGCATAGGTGTGATTGCATTTTTAATTCAATGACGTGCCCTTAAGCTCTCCTTGTGTTCTGTATTCTGTATTGGCACTTCATTATTTTGATGTGCATTTTTTAAGTCTGTTTGTTCATTGAAGAACATTTGACTTGATGGGCAGTTTTGTGGACCTCATATGAATCTTCTTGAACATTAATGTGCAGTTTATGTAAATAAAATGGTTTATTTCTCTACAACAAATTATCAGGAATGTGATAGCTAAGGCTATAAACACATATTTAAATTTACTTATTTTCTAAATGAAATTATTTTACGTAGGGTTTATTAACTTTCACATTCGGGAGTAATGTATGAAACCACCAGTTTATTCCTATTATCAATACTTGATAGGCAGAGCATGCCTTTGTCAGTCATTATTATAGGTATCTTACCAAGGTTAAAATGTAGAATTCATATCATATCTTCTGGATGTGGAAAGATAAACAGTTATTTATAATTCAACAATCCACCTAACATGGATGCTTAAAATCAAATTCATATCCATAACATAACTTCTTAGTGTTCCTAGTCCCTGAACTGTGTCTTCAGCCCCCATCACTCTGTGTATGGAGGAATGATGGTATGTACAGAGCTGATAACTGAACCTACAACTTCAAACAAACTAGGCAAGTCCTTACCAGTGAGCTCTAGTCTCAGCTATTCTTTGTTTTTGTATGGATCATGACTTTAAAGGCTTTACCCAATGCTAGATCACAAAGATTTTATATTTTCTTCTGAGGCACATAGATTTTGCAGTATAATTTTGTCATAATACATGTTAATTTTATGTAACATATAAGGACCCACCTGAGGAATGCTTTTTATGTTCTTATAAATTTATGATATTTCCAACATCATTTATTTTTGTGCCTCTGTCAAAAATTATTTGATCTTTTTAACTTTGGTCTATTCCTACATTATTTTTTTCTATCCTGGTAGTCTACTAGCCTAACTTCTGCAATGCCAATTCCAGTGACTGCTCCAAATATGTAGTTTCTTAAATACCAGGCAGTATGAATCCTGAGTATTTACTTCTTTGTGCATTTCCACATTTCTAATATTTATCTTTCAGTGTGTGTGTATGTGTATGTGTTGAGTCTGTATGTGTATGTCTGTGTGTTGGACATATGAACATGAGTGTAGTTAAATTTACTTATTTTCTAAATGAAATTAGAAAGAAGATATCAGATCCTCTAAATCTAGAGTTACAGGTCATTGTGTGTTGCCTCATGTAAGGTTGTGTATAAAATTCCAGTCTTCTACAAGGATTTTATGAATATGAAATGTTTTTATTATTAAAATTTTTTACTGTACAATAGTTATACCCTCCCATCCTACCCGCCCACATTAATCCATCCCTTTCCTCCTCCCCCTATCTCCAAGAGGTTTGACAAACCCACCACTGCCAGGCCTCCCCACTCCCTGGGGCCTCAAGTCTCTCTATGGTTATGTGTATCTTCTCCCACTGAGACTAGACCAGGCAGTCCTCTTTTGTACATGTGTTGGAGGCCTTGTACCAGATCTTGTATGATGCCTGGTTGGTGGCTCAGTGTCTGAGAGATCTCAGGGGTCTGGGTTAGTTGAGAATGCTAGTCTTCCTATAGAGTTACCATCCTTCTCAGTGTCTTCCAGCCATTCCCCAATTCATCCACTGGGGTCTTCCAACTCCAGTCCATTGGTTGGGTGTAAGTATCAGTATCTGTTTCAGTCAGCCACTTGTTGGGCCTCTTGGAAGATATCCATGCTAGGCTCCTGTCTGTAAGCACACTATAACATCAGTAATAGTGTCAGGTCTTGGAGCCTCCCCCTTGAGATGGATGCCAAGTTGGGCCAGTCACTAGACTGCCTTTCTCCCAGTCTCTTCTCCATTTTTGTCCCTGCAGTTCTTTTAGAAAGGAACAATTCTGAGTCAGAGCTTTTGACTGTGGGATGGCAACCATATTCTTCCACTTGATATTTTATCTTTCTACTGGAGGTGGAAAAATGCCCATCCTACTAAAAGCAATCTACAGATTCAATGCAATCCCCATCAAAATTCAAACAAAATTCTTCAAAGAAATGGAAAAAGCAATTCTCAATTTCATATGGAAAAACAAAAAATAAGAATAGCAGAATCAATTCTTAACAATAAAAGAACATCTGGGGGAATCACTATCCCTGACCTCAAGCTGTACTACAGAGCAATAGTGATAAAACATCATGGTTTGGTACAGAGAAAGGCAGGTTGATAAATGGAATAGAATTGAAGACCCAGAAATAAAACCACAACTTATGGACACTTGATCATTAACAAAGAAGTCAAAAATAAAGAATGAAAAATAAAAGCATCTTCAATAATGGTATTGGTCTAACTAGTAATCGGTATGTAAAAAAAAACCCTTAGATCCATATTTGTTACCTTGTACAAAACTCAAGTCCAAGTGAATCAAGGACCTCAACATAAAATGTCCTTAGTGGTTAGGGAAATGCAAATCAAAATGACCCTACGATTCCATCTTACACTAATCAGAATGCCCAAGATCAAAAACCCAGGTGACAGTACTTGTTGGTAAAGATGTGGAGAAAGAGAAGCACTCTTCCATTGCAGATAGGATTCCAAACTGGTACAAACACTCAGGAAATGAATCTGGAGGTTCCTCAGAAAATTGGAAATAGATCGACCTGAAGACTCAGCTATACCACTCTTTGGCATATGCCCAAAATTCCACAGGGGCATGTGCTCCACTATGTTCATAGCAGCCTTATGTGCGGTAGCCAGGAGTGGAAAATAACCCAGATGTTCTACAACAGAAGAATGGATACAGAAAATGTGGTTCATTTACACAATGGAATACTATTAAGAATGAGGACATTGTGAGTTTTGCAGGCAAATAGATGGAACTATAAAATATCATCCTGAGTGAGGTAACTCAGACCCAAAAAGACAGGCATGTGTATGTACTCACTAATAAGTACAAAATACCTAGGATATAATCCACAGACTCAAGAAGGTTAACAAGCATAAGGGCCCAAATGAGGATGCTTTAATCTCACTTGGGAGGGAGAAGAAAGAAATCATGGGAGGAAGACTGAGGGAGGGACCTAGGTGGGAGATGGGAGTGGAAGGAGAAAAGGAGAACATGATCAGGTGTGTGGGGAATAGGAGAGAAACCCTGAGGGCCAGCAGAATGAAAATATACATTCTTGGGAGTGGGCGGTAAGAGGACCCTCTAGAAATTACCAGAGAATAGAGAGGTGATAGATTCTCAGGATTCAAAGGGAGGGACGTTAGATGAAATGACCAACATTGGGGAGAGGGAACTTATATGAAGTCTTAATAATGAACTATCAAAACTTGGCATTAACATTTTAAAATTTTCATAGTACTTTAAATATAGTGGATAGCATTATAGATTACTTAATATACAAGTTTTTATTTTCTTACCTAAACACTATTATATTGATGCATTCTCTTGATATAATCTTCTAAGACATATTCATGCATTTTCTGTTAAATCATTACTTAATGCATTATCCAGGTTTGGCTATCACATTACCCTAAAGCACTGTGAAACAATCAATCAAGGAAGCACTCAAGGAAATGACATCTGTCTCCCATTTCAATAACTGCAACCCCAGAATATCACTCACTGAATAATTGTCAGGTATTGATGTCAGTAAATAAGCTATGGCACACACAGGCAACAGATGGATTATTTATTTGTGTAGAAAAATATACCATATCATAGCTTTAGTGGTAGATACTGGTCTATTTAAGCTAGTGAGTTCCACCTGTTAGACAAGTAGCAGGACTACATTGTGTCCTGTATGCTGCTGACAAAAGACTTACTCTCTGACTGGAGAATATTTATGAAAGAGTAGTCAAATACCCGGTAGCTAAAACCTGAATGGACTAAGACACACATATTAATCTTAAATCAAGTGAAATATTCCTACAGGAACATTCAATGAAGCCAGGAGTCCTTCTTTACTGTGTAACTATCTATTTCAGGCACAAGTCCTTATGCATACTTATAATTGCCCTCGGGCAATATGACTTAGCATTTTACTCCCCAAATTGATCTTTTATTGATATATCAAGATTAAAAATGGTTCAATACATCTAAGGGAATATTAAGAATTTAAAAATGGATGTTCTTTCTTATAATATTAGGCATTGAATCTAAGGCCTTTCCCATTGTAGACAATTGCATTATATGGTATCCAGTAATATTGACAGCACTTTTCTCTCCTTTTTAGTATGAGATGCAAGCTCATTAAGCTGCTCTGGCTGACCTTGGACTCACTTTGTAGTCCAAGCAGAATTTGACTTGTGATCCTGCTTCTTCAGCTTCCTGTATAAATGGATCATGGGCATATATCACTAAACATGTGCTATGTATGTTAAGCATTTTCTTTTGTAAAGTTTGATACTGTAAAATAAAAGTAAATTACTATCAGCATTTAGCCAGCTATGGCTCTTTTCATTAATTTCTTCCTCCTTTAATTCAAATGGTTTTTCTCTGAATGCTATGTAAAGCTTTGCATGATAATTTATTATGTTATTAAATAAAATAACAACATTGAGCTTATCCCTAGTACCTACACCTACCCGGTTATGAGATTTTCTCTACTATCAGGCATGAATTCCATCCTATGGAACAAACCTGAAATAAATTAAGAAGGTGATCAGTTATGCCCAAGTTGTGTCACTATTGCAGTTGTGAGCACACCTTGCCTGGGAGCCCATAGGCAGGATCCAGTTCTTGATAAGACAAATAATATCCTTCCTTGCAATGTACCGTTAAGCACTGTGAAAGCAATGCAGCATATGGAAGCTAAGGTTATAGAATTGAATACATGAAAATTGCACCACACAGCTGTAGACAACTAATTTTCAACAAATGTATCAAAATATGTCTTGAGCTTAAAAACTACCCTCTTCAAAGAATTATGTAGTAAAACTGTAAAATCACACATAGAAGTACAAAACTAGATGTATATCTCCACATCTGTTGAAAAGTTAGATCAATATGGATCACTTTAGTGCAAGAGCCAAAACATTGAAAATGCTAGAGTAAATCATAGTAAAACATGTCATAATATAATAATTAATAGAATATTTTGGAAAAAACTTGATAGTACATGAAATAATAATAAAAAGTAAAAAAATGGATTTATATAGAAATAAATATTTATTCTTCATTGCCAAGAAAACAATCACTAGATTGATGAGGAGCCTATGGAATGGGAAAATTTGCTAACAATTTATTTGATACGGAATTAATATATAGAATGCACAAAGAAATACAATGATTGAAACCTATATATCATGTTAATCATGATCTAATGAACAAAATAAACTGTTGTTTAGGGGGGAAAATAGAAATAATTGATGGAGGTATGAGTAAAAGTTCTTGCTCTACAAGTATGAAGACTTTAGTTTGGGTCTCCAGAATACAAGCAAAAGCCATGTGATCTCATTTCTGTGATCTGTTCCTATAGGGAGATGAGGGACAGAGATAGGAAAAGTCTCAAATATTTGCTGACCAGCTAGACTGATGTATGCTATAGGAAAACAACAAAGAGGTCCTATCTCAAACAAAATGAAAGGTGAGGAACAAAACCCAAGGCTGTCTTATGATCTTCATACACAAGCCACAACATACCCCCTCTCTATAGCGCGCGCGCGCACACACACACACACACACACACACACACACACACACACACACACACAGGACAAGGAAAAAGTTAATATATACTTTAAAAAGTGTTTGATGGCCTTAAAAATCATTTGAGGTTCTGACAAAAGATAAGAAATGCCAACAAGAATGAACAGGAAGAGGAAACGCAAGCTTCAGAGAAAGTATGAGTTTAATTTTGTGCAATCACTGTGTAAATCAATATAGAATTCCTCAAAATGTGTACCCAGAATATATACTCAAAGTACTCTTAGTCAAAGTACCATAGGAATGCTTGTATATCTATGTAGATTAATGTTCTTTTCACAATAGTTAAGAAACATAATTAGTCTTGAAAATGAACAAATATATGAATAATATATGTGTAAGATATACATAATTAAAAACTTTACCCATTACAAAATGATATTAGTAGGAAAAGGGATAGAAATGGTATTCATGACATAAGCAATGTAAAGGTGAAGGCTGCATTAATTTCTCTTATATATAAAATTTAGATTTAAATGTATGTACCACCCCATTCTGTTTGTGTGTGTGTGTGTGTGTGTGTGTGTGTGTGTGTGTGTGTGTGATGAAATTAAAGGTGACCATAATAGAGGACAAAGCAGTATAAAGTGAAGGGATGTGTGGGATTAAAAGAGGGCAATAAAATAGATGTTACATAGAGGCAGAGTGGAGGCTATTTGTGAGGAAGAAATGAGCCATTAGGTGGAGGCAAGAGTGATAAGGGAGGGAAGTGGGCAAGGAGAATGAATAAGAACATAATGTTGTGACATATATGTGTGAAAGTGCTATAATAAAACTCATTACTTTGAGTGCTAACTTCTATGAGAGGCAAATGGAGGAAACAAGGTAGACATGGGTCTAAGAAAGAAGAGAGGGGGAATGATTGAACAAAAATATTTATGAAAATTCCAAAATGAATCCAAATACTATTCATGATCTAAAACCTTCTAAAATAAAATGTCTATAAAAATACAACTGAATATTATCTATCAGTAAGACAATTGCTAAGAAATAATATTTAAAAGTTACTGACATTGGGGATGTATGAAAATGCAAGCACATGAATCTCAGAATTTATCAAGACATAGTTAAATGTACAATTTAAAGGAAAGAGTGAGCTGGGCGTGGTGGTGCATGCCTTTAATCCTAGCACTCGGGAGGCAGAGGTAGGCATATTTCTGAGTTCGAGGCCAGCCTGGTCTACAAAGTGAATTCCAGGACAGCCAGGGGTCAGGGCTAAACAGAGAAACCCTGTCTCGAAATGCCAAAAAAAAAAAAAAAAAAAAAAAAAAAAAAAAAAAAAAAAAAAAAAAAAAAAAAAAAAAAAAAAAGGAAAGAGTGAACCTGGAAAGGAGCAACAGAAAAGAGTTTTCTCACTAACATGGCAACATTCACAATGCCATCACAATTCTTTCTGTGAAAACATTGCAGGTTATGGCAGGGTAGCATGACATTATTGAAATCATTGAGGAAAGAAAAGCTTTGTTCTAACCAAGAATATTTCAAGAATATTTCATTCAATATAGTCATTTCATATAAAAATAGAGGTGAGATAAAGACTTTCTTAGACGAATAAATGTGGAGGGAGTTCACTGCCATATAGTAAATGTTAAAGAAGTCATTAAACTGAAGT